>JEMP01000024.1:3251-301546 GCA_000738655.1 Venturia pyrina ICMP 11032 | reverse complement strand
GGTTCCTCTTATAGGGCTAGGCCTATCTACTCTATAGATAGATCTATACTAAGATCCCTCGTATCCTACGAGTCGGTATCGATATAGCTACCCGGTATTATTATTTTCTAATCTCGGACCTCTTAGAGAGAGAGATTATAATTATAAGAATTATAAGAAGTATAAGAATAGATTGATATTAAAGATAATCTCTAAGGTTCCTTCCTTACGAGGAACCTACGACCTATATACGTATAGGTTAGGTGATCTATAATCACCTAATTATCTTCTCAAACTCCTTTCCCCTAAGGAATAATCCTGAACCTCATTACAAAAAGGGGTTATATGTATATCGAGGGTCTTAGCGCGATATACGTGACATCAGGATTCCGGGCTTATAACTGAATAAAAATAGAGATCTTAAAGAATGTGAGGAATTGAATGTATAAAGAGTAAGTATAATAGTCCAATCCACCTTAGTATATATAGAGATCCCAGAGATACGTGAAATGAGTGTAATCTCCCCTATCTCGGCCGTGTCATCCTCATCTCCGTGTATACACGTAGATCCATGCAGCCAAGACGGACTACTTCATACATCTGTGTAGCTCGTCGCCCGTCATACCACGGTTGGCTCGGAAGCGTGACTTGGTGCCCTTCCACACGGGTTCAAGCGCGTCACACAATGTCATCTTCTTGGGGCCAGCTCATAGCACGAATACGCGTCCGAAATCGGCTTCACACGCTTCGAAGACTGGTCCTAGATCGACGAAGAAGATGTCATCTTTTTCGATCGTGCGGTCAGGCGTATTGTCGGAGTAAGACCTTGGAGAAGAGAAGAGCAGATGCATGAATAGGGAGAAGAGAGCATCTTAATCAGTCGAGCCTCTTAACCTGTCTGTTCGTTGGGAACCAACAGAGCTGTATCAGCTACGAAGAAACAACAAGGCACAATAACTGAGAACACATGAATTAATCTCGTCGAATTCTAAGAGAAAGATGCTTTACCTCCTAGCAGCATCACCCTTACTCGCCTTCGGCTTGAAGCTGAACCCTTTTGGTGTCTTCTTAGGCTTCGGACTTTCAGCCTGAGCAGGCGCCTCCGTACTCGGTTCTTCAGCAGGAGCAGTAGCAGGCGCAGCACTCTCCCCACCACCACCACCAGCCTTTGTAATTGCTGCCATCAAAAACGCAACAGCTTTAGGTCCCGATCCGTCTCCCATATACGAGAAGTGACCGCCCGAAACATTCAACTTCCCATAACATACCCCATCGTTCTTCGAACAGTAAACTGCAACCTTCTCCTTGGGATAATTTGGTATCCCGCCTTTCTGCTGTCCATTCTTTGTATAGCCGAATAATGCGACAGCGAGCACTTTGGCTTGGAGCTCGGGTGGGAGCTTGGAAACTGCGTTCATCATTACCGCGGTGCCTTGCGAATAGCCACCGGCTACTATCTTCGTTTGGGGACATCTTGGTACAAATCGTCAGTTGGATTTTGGTCGGGAGCGAGGGGAGTAATACTTCCTCTGCGCCTCCGTAAACATCTTGGTCGCCTCGGCAATCGCTCCCGCCGACGTCCCAGCTGGCGCAACATTATCTCCTAGCCCGGCTTTATAGGCACCCCCAACACCCTGACAAGCGACGTCGTTGCTGAATTTCGACTTTAGACCTTTGCACACCGCTGGGCCCATTGAGCCTCCCTGTTCTCATCGTCAGTACAATTTCTCACTAGTTGGAGATATATTGGTAGACTTCTCACCATGTTCCCCGGCTCAGTGGAAGCGCGCGCGAAGATCAAAGTAATTTTCTTACATGATCCACTGATCACATCATTCGCTGTTTGCTGACGTCTTTGTAATACACCTATTGGAGGAGCTGGAGCCGCCAAAGTAAAAACAGCAGCTGTTGCCGCAATGGTAAGGAACGATATCTTCATATTTTCGCACAATAAAAGAGTGGTGGTGTATGTGCAAAGGTGGCCTATTGTCCGGAATTCGTAGATATGTTGTGTATGATCAAGAATTCGAAGCGCTGAAACGAAGAATACAAATACATAAACCCTCAACCCGGATTCGGCACTTTTAATGCACGATCAATATCGTTCATGGGACGAAAACTCGGAAGCGGTTCCTGAAGTGGTTTGGTAACTTTACTCTCCATCGTGGCAAAATCAATTGGTGGACTAGATTCAATGTGCTACATAGATAAACTCGACTGCTGGCGAAACGGAAACAAGGCATGAGCTTCAACGAATAGTCATCGTAATGAATGCGCCTGGTCCAAGCGCTCACTGGGGTGCATTGATGTACACAGTACTAGGGCACATACCACAGTAGATTATGCTTAACCTTATAGGCGTTGGTAAACGCATGAGCCGTGGCGAATACTTAATATTGACTGACTACCTATCGTAATTCATGAGCGCAAATCCCGGGGCTTAATCCGGGGTTGTTATGGAATAGAAAGTGTTTTGGAGCCTACCATTATTACTATAGTTCTCATATGAGAAGAGCTCCAAACATCTGACACCGAAAAACCTGTTTCCCCCAAACCGCTTTGGTGGACTACACTATCCGCCTGCTTTCTTCCGATGAAGATATGTCAAACCCAGTGGATGGTTTGTACCCAGTCAATAAGTCCTTGACTTCCCACTCCAAACATCAAAGAATCGACATAGCGATCTCCATAAAAATCGGTGACGAGACAAGAAGCCCTACTTCTAAAAGCAGCTGAAAAGGGGTTTAGCAAATACTGCAGCTAGTTGATGAAATCTGAGCCAATCACTTTTTCGAAAGTGACGAGGAGCAAGTATATTGATGTTTTGGACATTCTTCCGTACACAGCTGGGAATTCTTCCAAAAATGATTAGACATTCTTCCAAAAATACCCAACGTTTCCCCAAAAACACCCAACTATTCTCCAAAAACCACCCACTCCCCAAATCAACAACCCCCAAACCTCATACCTCGATCCATCCATAGCAAGGCAAAACAACCCCACCTAGTAACCCTTGACCCCACTTTCCCCAGCCCAAATCCAATTTTCCACCATAGCCATTAAGACATCCAACCTCGATACTCCCCTCATTACCCCTCTCAAAAAGGAAGCGTCTCTACTCGCAAAAACGCAGAGAAAGGGGAGAACACTTTCCCCACTCAAAATAAAATTTACGCATTCGTTTTATGACGCAAGATATCTATTTCCAGTCCGATCCCCAATCAATCACGAAACGTCCGCCATAACTTCAAAGTATCATTCATCGAATAAATCGTGAACGAGTATCTACAGAACAGCAATTTGCAACTCGAGCACGATACATAAAGAAATCGGGGGTAGTAGAGAAAAATCGATCTCGCGTCTCGTATAGCAGTTACATATACTAGTATACTAAGTACTACTAAATGTATAAAACAAATACTCCGTAGGTTGAAGGACAAAAGAAAAATATCATACCGTCATTGGAATCGGAATATACCTAGGGACACCCGTCGTAGAAACCCTAATATCTTCGAGACGATGCGTTGCGTATGTCTCACGTGTGCTTCGCCACCACTATTCTCACTCGTTCTGCTGGTACCTTGAGTTCGAGCGGGGTAGTACTTATAGCTTGACACGTCTCTTATTTTTCATTGGATGGCCCGCAGGAGTGGCTGCTTCGCTGTTGATTCAATCTTGCGCAAACGAGAGAGAACCTTTGATCTCGATTTAGCAGCTCGCTTAAGGGGACATGTTTCTGTGTCTTGATCTTCGAGTGATAGTTAGTTAGGTACTGTGGTTTAGGTGATGCCTGTTCTGGATGACGAGGCTTGATTTTACCAATACGACCAAGAAAGGAACAGTACTCACCTCAAGTTCACATGCGCATGTTTTTGTGTAGAGAGTCAAGTTATCTTTCGATCCTCTCTTCAATTTTTTCCAACCCAGCTTCAGTCATAGTCTGACTGCCTAAAGTATTCGAAGTCAGACCCGAGGAATCTACCGACTCTGCTGGCGGCAAGCCCCGACCTGTCCCCTCTTCATCACTCGGGCTCAAGGAAGCTTCTTTGGGATCTACCATCTTCGTGCGTTTAGCAATCTTCCAGAACGCAATGAAGAAAAGATAAGCAAAGACCCCGATATAGTGGGTAACGAATTCGGTCGGGTCAAATCCGCCGACAAAAGACTCGTAGCCTAGATCTTATCAGCACAGTGCTGTCTTAATGGGAAATTATGCACTCACCGCTGAAGACAATGACCAGCATACTCACGAAAAGCGCGAACATGCCCGAGTACGGCTGACAGAAACATCGATAGGGCATGTATTCCCGTTGAAATCCTTGGGCTTGCATGGCACGGACGAAGCCAAAGTAAGCCAACAATATGTTCATCCAGTTGAGCACACCAAAAACAGTCGAGACATCAACAAAGTACTTGAAGACCTGTGCAGCCGATTTCGTTGCGTTCATGTAGCCCAACACAACGAAAAAACTGGACATAATGACAGCTTGCCATGGCACTCCTTTGAGATTAGTTCTTCCGAAAATCTTAGGAGCTTGACTATCGTGTGAGAGGCCGTACAAAGTGCGAGATGCGGTATATACATCTATGAGTGGTGTCAACCTCGATTCACGTACTACGATGTTCTTCGAAACTTACCCGCATTTGCCGCACTTATGACAAAGACAAGCAGACCTGCATTGAAGATGTCCGGCAGAACTTTGATGCCAGCTTCCTTGACGGCGACGACGAATGGAGAAATTCCCTTCATTCCCTTGCCGTTTTCTCCTGCAGTCTTCAGAAGTAGCGGAGAATTAGGGTCTACACTTATGGTGATGACAAAGACTGCCAGAATGTAGACCAGAAGAATACGGATGGCGGTCAGCCTGATCGCTTTAGGGATATTTTTCCGGGGCTCGCTGACTTCTCCAAACGAGGCGCCAACGATCTCAGCACCCGTGTAGGCGAAGCATGTGCTGACCAAGACAAACCACCAAGCCAGGAAGCGGCCAAGACTCCCATGGAAGCCGTTGTATTCGTCGTGAAAAGCATCGGTCCAATAACGAAATCCCACTGTCCTGTGATGTGGGCCTCCGCCAGAAGAAGTTGCGATGCCTGCACACATCATAGCAACGATGATGATGATTTTGGTCCATCCCTAGATAACTTCAGTCTTGCTGACGTGTGCAAGGCGTTTTTTGAGGTTGAGACGTACGAGATAGAATTGTACACGACCGTAGTTTGAAACGTGGAATAGATTCAGCGCAACCAACCCAATACCAAAAATGGTGACAAAAATAGCCACGTTCAGGTCTGGCTTCCAGTATTGAATGATCATGCCAGAAGCAGTAAGGTTGGTCGGCAGCAGAATCACATACTTGAGGAAATAATTCCAGCCTGTCGCGAAACCAAGGCAGGGGTCGACGAATCGTGTAGCATAGCCGGCGAACCCCTTTTTCATGGGACACATTGCAGCCATCTCACCAAGAGCGGTAATCACAGACCATACGACGAAGCCAATTAGCAGAAAGCAGACCAGTAGTGATCCAGGACCTCCTTTTTGAAGGTTAGAAGAATCGGCCCGCAGACGCCATAAGATTTCACTTGCCATTCTGTAGACTATTATTCTTGTTAGCGAGATCGTGTTGTATGAAGATTCGTTCACATACCTCTTTCCAGTGCCGATGATCAACCCAGTTCCCACGCTTCCGCTGAATGCAATCATGTTCAGATCGCGCGGACTCAGTTCCCTCTTCAGGCCTTCTCCCTGCTCTCCCGCTGCGTGTTCAACATCTGGATCTGTGCTGATAGTGGAATGGGTGTTCTGTCTTGCCACTGCTACCAGATTGGGCCTGTTCTTGAACATCGTTGCTGACGAGAAGTTCGGCATACTTGACGACCAACAGGATCGGGAATAAATGTAGATTAAGACCTTAGTGATATGTCTGGTATCAATACCAACCAGAACGTATTGAGCAGCAGGGAATTGATGCGTTTGGGGTCCTGGGGATTCAGAGGATAGGAAAGGACGAGTCAAGTCTGGCGATTGAAATTATCTTTGCTAGACGTCAATCCACCGTGGGGGTTGCAACTCCCTATCTCGCGTGTCGGGTGACAGTTGGTGTATCAATCTCAGCTCCGCAAAAGTGTAATGCCTTTGGAGTACCATGGTTTTCGAATAACGTTCAGGCATACTTACCATCAAACTTGAAGATAAGTCTGGGAACCAGCGAATCCCATTCTGGCATTCGCTGTAGTTAATCTACGACTGTTTTTCATGATGCAAGTCAACCACTTCTAGCAATGAGGCAACCGGATAAGACAGTTTTCTATCCGGTTCCGCACTACATAGCTTCCAAGACTTTGCGAACGGGTAGATAGGAGCGTATATGTTTGCTGGTAAGCAGGCGTTTACCTTTTTCAAGTGTAGATAAGGAACTCCATCCGTGGTAAAAGTGAAAAGTGCTTTTGGTATTCCTTTCAAACTGGGTGTCGGAGGGAGGAATTTTTCTTTGACGACTTCACTCGGTCACCATAAATGACATAAGCACGTCCAGTAGCCATGGATAATCCGTAAGAACCCGACAGATACCTGTTTCATGACGAAAGGAAGTAATCCGTTGAGTTGGCTTCCCCAGATTACCCCGGATTTCCTAGATCGTGTTTAGCTGGGAGGATGACCGATGAGACGACGACTGGTATGTCCGAAGAGCTGACGAGGATGAGCCGTCTTGAGTAGTTCACGAATGTCAAAGACATGTAGAAGCCTGAGCCGAGACGAAGATGAACGAAACGTGGACTGGAGCTTTGTAAAGAATGCACGTGACGTGAAGCGAGCTTAGTAAGCTCTGATTTGGACTTGGAGAGAAACATCAATTGAATCGTTTCAACCTCCTCACTCTCTTCCACGCAGCGAAGCAACCATGGTACGGCCCCTCGGACTCATAGAGAGCATGCCATACTAACCCATCTCCCAGGCACGTAACTCAGAGAAAGCGCAGTCTATGCTCTTCCGCTTCCGCGAATCGCAAGCCGCCGACCTAGGAATTCTCGACATCTCCCGTACAAAGCGTCCCAAAGTCATTACTTCCGTCGAATCCGTCCCAGTTTGCGAAAAATGGCGAGGCCAAGTCCTGAAAGAGATCTCGCGAAAAGTCTCCAGAATCCAAGACCTCGCTCTCAGCGACTATCAAATTCGAGACTTGAACGACGAGATCAACAAACTAATGCGGGAGAAATATGTTTGGGAGCTACGCATTCGAGATTTGGGTGGGCCGAACTACATGAGGGGGGCTCGAGTTGTGGATGATGAGGGCAGGGAGGTTCCGGGAGGTGGGAAGGGTTATAGATATTTTGGTCGGGCGAAAGATCTGCCAGGCGTCAAAGAATTGTTCGAGCAGGCCATGAAGAAGGGACGCGCGCCCGAAGAGGGAGAGAAGGGACCTGGCCGGGCTGAACTATCTAAGTTCGTGGACGCGGGTTACTATGGGTACAATCTAGATGAAGAGGATGGGACGTTGGTGGAGTACGAGGAGCAAAGAGAGCGAGAAGCATACAAGTCATTGATGGATGAAGCAGAAGACGACAACGAGCCTTTCGAGCCTTTGCCTGGGGATGTGGGTGACGGAGTTGGCTGGAGGTTACCCAGTCTACCTGAGGTCGAAGAAGAGCTTGTGGACCGGAGAAGACGCAGACTTTTGGATAAGCTAGGATGAGACCAAACAGAGAAGAGAAGGCAGATAGCACGCGCCTCCTAGAATTCAAATCGCGAGGCGAGGTTTGAACTACGATTACATCACGACCATCTCTCGGCAAGTCAATGGCCCTGGTCTCCGCCGAGCTCAAGACATTCGATGAACCACCGATCGAAAAGCAGAATTGGTGAAGGATCTAAAACTGCAGCTTTTCATGCCGGCGAACACGTAAATGTTGCCGCAGGAAACCATGCTCTAAACGATCACGTAGAAAGCGATTTGGCAAGGGTGGCTACATTACAGTGAGACTCAGTCGATTTGTAGCAACTCTCGGCTGAGCAGCTGGACTCAATTGTCGAAATGCAAAACTGGTCATCGAAAGCAATTAAGTGAGTGTAGACTATGCAATTACAGACAGTGTTCTCTAACTCCAGGGATAGAATGATAGAAGGGTTGGACGAGCAGGAATATATCGTTGAGCAATATTTATCATCATGGCACGGGACTTGATAAGCCGTCGTGACCAGCCCAGCGTTAAATTGGAGCATGCGAAGTCGCTACATCTAATTTTGGTGCATCCAAAGCAGAACTGGCCGCCCACCAATTTGTCCCCATATCACCAGCATCAATTGATGCAGTAGCTTGTTGTTAGTCCCATACCGAGCTGTATAGGCACTTTACGTTTTTCTGTAAAGAACTTTCTGTTCCAGAACTGACTTTTGCTCGACCATGTAATCATTAGCCATGCAGTAGAAGTTTGGCACAACAGCGAAGTTTTCAACATACGACAGCTTCTTCCGTCAGTCTCTCTCCATCATGTTCTGTCTCCGCGAACAATTTCGACCACATTCGACACCCTCCTTCCAGAATCCTCATTCAACCTACCAACTCGACATTGGCAAACATATTTTTCTTGGTTTGCTCGTTTTCGGCGTGTGTCAAAGTTTTTGATCCTCGTGATGGCTGTTGGCTATTGATTGTTGGCTGCTCAAATTCGTGGGTTCTTGCATTTCCACTTTAATGGTGTGTATTCGCTAATTCTCTTAATTGTCTGTAGGGTCTATGGAGCAAGTTGGTGTATTCAATATGCATCATGTACCCGATTTGGGTGGTCACAAGCTGCATTTGCGGCTCGGTGGCTTCTCGAAGAACAGATCTACACAGCTGTGCTGCTGCCACAAATTAGCACTCAAACTAGTTGGTGGGCAATAGATTATTTCCAGGTTCCGATTGCACTCCTCATTGCCACAGAACGCATCTACTCATCATCTGTAACTAGTCCAGGTGATCCAGTCCGAAAGCTCGATGTAAGGCTGACACCAAACTCTCGAGTAACCAGCGTGGTCTCACTCTTCACCAGATCGAAGCCCCTAGCTTTCTAGCCACAGATCCAGTGCCTGCAGTGCCGATCGGTGGCTCATTTATATCAAACGGCCGTGGTGGATTCCAATGGGGCAGTTTTTAAGTCGCTTCAAAGTCCGCATTGCAGGCAGTAACGCCACGGCAATCAATTCGGCGTTGAAGGCAACGGATCAAGCATGCCGTCCAGATATGGGGGCCAAAAGCTGCGATACTTCAACCAACGTCGGTCTTCCTGTATGGTTATACAATTTGTATCACTCCTTCTGCAGGCTGATTCAAACCACTACTAGTCTTCAGCCTGGCGTTCGAAAGACTTTGATTTTGCTGTTGCCGCCTTGGCCTGCATCAGGCCCAACTGTGCGCCTATGAAGAGCTTCATGATTCCGGATGGTTGAACTCAGGTCGAACAACTTTATTTCGCGATTTTGCCTGTCGCAACCGACCTCGTTCTCAAAGCTGTCAGTCTGTTTCCAGGCGTCAACCTGCCGGTCTTCAGACTTCGTATGCGATGGATAGTCTGGAGCGCACTTGTACCGCAGTTCCTCAAGGAGATCGCTGCTGAAGAGTTATCGATGGTACACGTTGCTAGGCGATTCGACAAGGAGCGAGAAGGCAGAGCCAGATTTTAGATGCACCCAGAAGGCATACGATACAATTTACAGACTCTATCAACGTTTCTGGTAGTCCGAAACATCGTTACCGATTGAGTAAGCGATTCCATTGATACGACCATAACGGGGACTAGAAGTCATCGTGAAAGATCTTTGAATCCTATCGAACGCCTTATTGTCCCACTTTACGATCGCCAGCTCGACGCTTCCTATAGTCGTTTAGTCTGCATCGTGTGTCAGATTCGGATCGTCATAAGTAGTACGCGGTCTGCCATGGCTTTGTAACACATCGATGGTGGACTTGATTTCGCAACAGCCATTGCGGGCTAGTTCTTAGGGTTGAGACAATCACACATCCTTCAAGACATACGGCAGCTAAAGTCAGCCCGATTTGCATGGCTTTGCCCATCTGATTATGATAGACTCTAGGAAACATACCATTGGATTCATTTTCCGCTTGGTGAGATGGTATCAGCCAGCCAACGTTGACTGACAGTGCTGCAGGCCATTTCGGGTAGGGAAAGTGGCTGAAAGCCTTCTGCCATTATATTTGGCTTGATTATACTCGAAGAGAAGGGTGAAAGATCGTCTAGCTGTCCTACTGTGACAATTGCAGGCAAAGAGACGTAGCGTCTGTGCTGCGGCAGCTGGCGGTGAGATAATGGTCGATCAAGATCGGAGACACGACGAGCGACTGTTCAGTACTTAACCCTTCGCAGAGCCTGTTACTGCAGTCCTTGGAGACCCAAAAAAGCTTTGCCCATTCCCCTTTCGTCATTATATCAACACGAAAACCAAGTAAACAGTTCCGAGAATGAAGACCCATCTCTTCGTCAATTTACTGCTCGCAGGTATTGCAGTATCTGACAACATTGGCGTATGTCCATTTTCAATCCTGCGCGATCATGCTCCTCGCTAATCTTCATCCCTACTATCGTAGTTCGAAGACCTCACCGATGTACCTCCCCCCACCAACTTAGGTATCACAGGCACGTCCCTTCCAGACCCCTACAAGGGCTTCCACTTCGAAGGAATGAGACTCGCAGTCGCGAACCCTCTCGGTCAACCTCTTACCCCAATCGGCGAAAGATTCGCCATAGGTTCCAACGCCTCTAGCATCACGACCAAATTCGTCGGCCAAACACTCCGAAGCTTCAACCCACTCAGTGCAGCCTTTGGCCTCTTCATATCAACACAACAAGGCGAAACTCCCGCTGTAAATGGTACCATCCGCGTCATACCCTCTGCTGGTTCTTCGCCTGTCCTCAAGACCTTCGATCCAGCGTACGTGGACTGCCCCTTCAAGCCAACTACACTCAGTATCAATACCGTCACATGTTTGACGCCTGGATGTGGTCTCGTCCAAACTTGCCAGTTTCCTCGGACTTGGAGAGAGGTGGAAAAGTTGCGGTTCTTGATTTTTCCTACGCTGCCACCTGTTACGAACTCGGTTCCTATTCCGTTGCCTGTGGGACCGCAGCTTTTGGCTTTTGACGGCTTCGATTATACGTCTAATACACTCTTTCCCGGGGAACACTGTTGAGCGAGGATAATTGATGGTGAGGAGCACGCTATGCGGAGTGGGTTGGACGAGCCCTTCATTCCGATGGTATTTGCGAGAATCTACGATTTTTAAGGCGCTCGCTCGATCTGGGGTCATCCGATTGACGGGGTTTGTGAGCCTCGGCCTTTGGAGCGCAGTCAAATCATTGAAACTGTTTTAGCTTTCATTTCCTCCAGTCATTTCCCACCTCCAAATCGTCTCTGGCTCCCTATATGCAATTCCAACATCAGTTTTTACACGTCGTGAGTAATCTCCAGTACGAACAATTTCCGTTCTTAAACATAAAGCAACCACGATCTTTTGTTGTTCAGCAATAGTATCATCGTGAATGAAGGAACCGATACATTTACATCCATCCCCGTCTATATCGTCTTGTCAAGTAGCTAAAACAGCAAATCAGTTCCGCGACGTCGTCCGATTTCTAATAAGCTGTAAGTAAGATTTACCTAGCTTACCAAGATCTATGTAATTCAATCTCCAATTAAGAGACGACGAGATACGCCGGAGCAGTACCACACACGCCTCCCCCTACGCAAGACAGATCGATTCTCGAGTCAAGGTTTCGCGTGATCTTATTCGTTCCGTCATCTACTCATTTAGGTTTTGTGTATGCAGTCTCGCCGTGTGTCTTTAAGTCGCTCTCGAGGTCCGTGGAGCTTGGTGGTACAGATCTTGCTGTGTCACTATGTCTCGATTGATGGCGGATTAGTTATTTGGATATGCTATAGGTTAGGAGAATTTGTTATGCTTGCAGAGATCTATCATGCATCTGGAATTGATACGTCTTTGTTCAATCGCGTTTGATGTTTATCTTCAATGCGACTCATACATGGAGATGACCAGCCGGTACGGTGCCGTCTGTCAAAGGCTTGGTTGCTAGAGCGAGTCGGACAGAATTGTGGCTGTAGGCTGATGGGTATCAGGCCTAGACAGAGTGAAGCCACACCTGCAATCTCACTGCAAGTTCCGGCAGACGGGAGTGAAGACTATCCAGTTTCTGCAGGATCCAGTGTATCATGTCTCATGACGGAGTATCCAGGCAAAGTATTCCGATCTTTCAGGCTCAATCTTTCGACTACGACTATTACCTCTCGCTGAAGAACGCCCTCTCCCCACTGGTCAGATCTACAATACGAGTCACGCCTGCTGTAATCGATGTCAACGAGCGTCCTCCAGGGCAACGGACATTCACTTTAACCTCCAAGGACTGTTCGTTTTCACTCGATGGAGTTGATATCTCCGTCACGCCAAAATGGATGACGAGACGAGATCTGTTAACCTCCTGGATTGAGGTGTAAGCTCTGAAGTTTGAGATCATTGACTAGCCGCAAACGACAACGCTCTTGCCTGGTCTCATTAATCTGGGGGTAGCGCAGTCGGTTTTGTCTGGCCTTGGAAAGGTTGGTATGGCACGGCATTCGATAGTATTATCATAGATCAGGTGCCAATCTGAGCGATACGAACGGAAATGGAAACAAACCATCGATTTTAATAAACTTGATATTTCCAGCATCCGACTTGGATACAGAGAGAGATACCTTTCGTTCTTCTTCATGATTCCAGTCGTGAAAGAGCTAGTTAGTAATCCGCCGTCTCATCGCTTTCTATCCAAGTAGATTGATGTCAGAAGTTCAGGGCCGACAGAGGACCTCAGGACTCAAAGAAAGAATGTAATAAGCAACGTACCCAGTCTCCAGACTAACGCCCACTCGGTCTCTCATCAATGCCTTCTTCGAACTGCAAACCCCCATTTACAACCTTCCTATGAATCTGCTCATTAGCCTCTAGCACCGCGGTCTGTCAATGGAAAATGGTGTGGAAGCGCGCTGTCCCTAGTTTTCTTCAATAAGGCTAGAAATCTACGTCTGGCCAACCTTAGATAAATGAAGGGATTAATCGTTATAATGCCTCTCGTTCCGGCTCGTAACCGAGAGAGGATACAACGTTGTAATGGTTAGCACAGCAGGGCCTAAGGATAAAGACGCTTGATCACCCTGAGATCTGGTCTGTACATCCGGAAGGCTTCCCGCAAATCTCAGTTCGATTCTGAGTCGTATGGGGCTAAAAACTAAAACAAGCAAAAATAACATTGCTTGCATACCAACTCATCGTTTCCCAATCACTCAACTCTGAAAACCTCATCCAGAACTCTCCACCATCCCCCCTCAACACTACTCCTCGCCCCCTCATTGAAACTCTCCTGCATGAAATCGGTAACCTTCCACCATTTCTGCGTCTCCTCATCTTCTGCGCTCTTCTTCATGTCGCCATCAAGATCATCGCCCGTATACTTGAACGTCGCGAACAAGATACTCGTCTGTTTGTCGTAGAAGATGCTGTAATCGTGGATATTACTATCAGCGATTCGTTTCAAGACACCGGGCCAGACATTGGCGTGGATTTCGATGTATTCATCTGCGTGTTCGGGTTTGAGTTTTATGATTTGGGCGATGCGGAGGGGTGGCATTTTGGTGGTTGAGGAGTTGAGGAGAGGGAGATGAGATGTTGGTGATTTTTTGAGGTGGAAGTAGAATACTTTGGAACTTCTGAAGAAGGTTGTCGACAATGATGAAGAGCTTGGATCTATCAAAGTAGTGAGAAGGAGATGTTATACTCCTATAAAATCTCCACCTCGGTATCAATTCACCAGAACCCCCGAAGCCCCAATGAAGCAAGTCTACCCAGCACGCTATCCCTACCTCGGTAATAGAAACATAGAAGACTGATAGCGATAAGGACTAAAGATCTATTTTCTCCGAAAACGGCTACCCAAATATAATACCTATAAGGCTCGTACTCCCACCAACAGCAGCCCAATTTTCAATCCCACCATCATGTTCCTCTCCTCAAATCTCAGCCTTCTAGCCATCGGCGCTACTCTCCTCCTACTAATCTACAAATTCCTACTCTACCCCCTCTTCATCTCTCCCCTCTCCCGAATCCCATCCGCCCATCCCCTCGCATCCATAACCCCCCTCTGGATCCTATGGAAACGCTACACAACCCAAGAAATCCGCACAATCCACTCCTCCCACCAAATCCTCGGCCCAATCATAAAACTAAGCCCACATGAAATAAGCGTAAACTGTGTCAAAGGCGGTATTTCAACAGTCTACTCCGGTGGTTTCGAAAAAGGCTTTTGGTACGATTTCTTCACCAACTATGGGTAATTCTCTCTTTTCTCTTTCTTGACGTGAGATGTTATGATGGATATGTATTAACGACACCTTCGCAGCGGCGTCATAAACATGTTCTCAGACCGATACAGTAAATCCCATTCCACGCGCAAAAGAATGATATCAAACATCTACTCAAAATCGCATCTCCAGTCCTCGCCAACACTGACAGAAGTCACAAAGACCCTTCTGTTCACCCGGCTCCTACCCAAACTGGAAAAATACGCCACGGAGAAAAGGGCGTTCAACATTTATCCCGAACTGTCGGGTATGACCATGGATTTCGTGACGGGCTATCAATTCGGCCTCGCCGCTTCCTCAAACCTAATCCAAGACGACGAGTTTCGAAATTATTTCCTGGATCTATATGATAGTCGTCGATCGTACAATTTCTGGCCACAGGAACTACCGGGGTTTACTTCTTTCCTTGCCAAACTGGGTTGGAAACTCGTTCCCGACTGGGTCGGAGAGGCGAACAAAGGGATCGAAGAATGGACTCTGAAAATGTGCGATGACGCCGCTTCTTTCCTATCCAACCAAAAAGCAACACGCATTGAAGACGTTCCAGCCTCAGAAGCGAAGAATTTCCCAGCCGTCTACGCACAACTAGTATCCAGCCTGGCAAAAAACAAAACCCCCTCCCCATCAACAACCCCATCCCAAGCCCGCCTCGAAATAGCGAGCGAACTCCTCGACCACCTCGCCGCCGGTT
The DNA here is from genome assembly GCA_000738655.1 of Venturia pyrina ICMP 11032. Classification (NCBI taxonomy): domain Eukaryota; kingdom Fungi; phylum Ascomycota; class Dothideomycetes; order Venturiales; family Venturiaceae; genus Venturia; species Venturia pyrina. The sequence goes on along the minus strand of JEMP01000024.1, from coordinate 286,469 downwards.
TCGACACCTCGGGAATAACATTACTCTACATAATCCACAACCTATCCCACCACACCCAAACGCAAAAAACCCTGCGTTCAGAACTCCAAACGCTCTCCCCACCAATCTCCCTCTCCACAGCCAGCACACCATCCACGCCCCTCGCTCTTCCAAAAACCGTCGACGCACTTCCATTCCTCGATGCCATAATCCAGGAATCCCTCCGTCTGCACGCCGCTATTCCGGGTCCGGAGCCACGCGTTACTCCCGCCTCGGGGTGTACGCTTGGGCCTGAAAATGAGTATTTGGATATCCCTGGTGGTGTGCGAATAAGCGCGCAAGCATGGTCTCTACATCGGAATGAAGACGTATACGAAGACCCGCTAGAATGGCGGCCATCGAGATGGATAGAAGCAAGCGAGGAGAAACTGAAGGAGATGAAGAGGTGGTTTTGGGCGTTTGGGAGTGGGGGGAGGATGTGTGTCGGTAGTAATTTGGCGTTGTATCGTAAGTATTTTGTTCCTTCCACTTAGCTTTGAAGTCCGTCCTAACCTGCTGTTTACTAATTTTTGGGATATTTAGAGATGAAATATATCATCGCAGCCATATATACGGATTTCAAGACGATAATCGTTGATGATGCAGGTGTGGAACAGATAGATTTGTATACCGCGCCTCCGAAGAGTGGGAAACTGATTATCAGGCTGGAGCATGCTGGGGCGTAGTTGATGATTAAGGATTCATGATTCGTGTGTAGCATGCCAATTTCCAAGAAAGTGAGCAGAATCCTTACCAGATGAATGGTCTCAGTGATCAGACTCCCCCTTCTTCCTCTCGCCGCGTGCCCGCATCTTCTCCATCTTCCCTTAGACCTTCCTCATATTTCTGTGACCCCACGATTTCTCCAATGTCTGCAGCAAACTTGGTTCGGCTTTCTGCGTCCATGGCTGCAAAGAGTCGGGCGACACCTGTTAATAATGCTTGTGCATCCCTGCTGTCAGACAATTTTCGAGAATGTCGCGGCTTATTCGAAGGCGGCGCTGTAAGCGGTAACGGCGTGAACCCAAATTCCGAGAACCCCAACTGATCCGGGCGTAGCTTCCGCACCACTTGCGGAGACTCATTCTTCTGTCGATCCGTCGACATCACGCTGCCAGCCGGCGATGAAGCAAATGAGGAAGAGGGCAAAGAAAGAGCGGCTTTGAGTTGTCTATCGAGCAGCCTTCTGAACGGCAGTGTAAGCGGTGATCGCCACGGGAGGACATGATGGCCATTTTGCTCTGGTGGAGAAGAGGGCATGAGAAATGGTGGCCCCAAATGCACGTTTGGTGCCAAGCGCATACACGGTGACGTGTATTGTTGAGATGAGCCAGAGGAATAGTTGTAAGGCGAGAAAGCCTCGGGATTTGAAATTGTTGGTGAGAACCGGAGTGGATGGTCGACATACACCAGAGTCTCGCTGGCGGAGTCAGTATTTAGGGAATCTGGTGTCGCCAGATTGTCGTCTGTGGGTTGAGCCTGATCATGTTGGTCATCTAACCCGGGCTCGTCATTCTGGGGGCTACTTTCGGATGCGTGAGGAGTAATAGATTGTTGATTGTTGACAAGGTGATGGCCGCTCATGGTCGTGGTCTGCATGTATGAACTTTGGTTTACAGTATCTTATTCGAAGTGAAGCAGTCCGCAATGAGAGGATTCTGAAAATTGAATTGTTAATCGATGGCCACAACACTCTCGAGGTATTGTCGTCCAGGTGGTGTTCACAGGTGTTATGTTCGACTTCGCTGTGGTGCCTAGGAAATCCCAATTGGAGATGAGATTGCAACTTTTTCATCCTAGAAGATAATCAATCGATAAGTCAGATTTTTTTCTTTTTCAAACTCCACATCGCGCTCGTAATGTGTCCCGCAAAGTTACAACTTTTCGACAGCATTTTATAGTCGTATGACAGCTGCATCGGCCAGTCTTGGCTGGAGGGGATTCATTTGTTAGTCCTCAACGGTATAGTATATCAAACACTAGCTGCCTTGCTTCTTGCTCGACCTCTAGCCCGGATGACTTCCTTCGCAGCTCTTCTAGCCTGGTTACCACTTGTGGCCATGTTCAAATCATCGTCTTTTTTCCTCTCCAGAGAATTAAGCGCAATATCGTCTAGGACAAATCTTCCAAGATCCCCATTACGCCACCGCTGAATCAAAAAAATGGCCGTGGCGTCCATTTCTGGCTCTCCACCTTTTTGTAGCCGTCCTGTCTTTTGTGCCATTGCTTTCAGCAACTCAAAGATATCGTTGGTCGGCTCGTGGTATTTGACATAAAGACCTGGATCCCGCTTATTCAACAGAAAGAGTAGATAGTCCGCCAATGTAGTGTATGGAATGATCGAGTCCTTGACGCTCCCACAGAGAGCGAGTTTCAACATGGAGTCCGCGTCCGGCACATACGGTATGAAAACGCCAGGCGTGTCCAGCAAGTACACACCCTCGCTTCCAGAATCTCCTCCAAAAATCTTGACACCCGTTGACACATTCCGAGTAATTCCTGGCTGTCCACCCGTTTTCGCAGCTTTACCTTTCCCCATGCTTACAGCACGGAGGGCATTGAGTAGAGAAGATTTCCCCACATTTGGCATGCCTACTACCATCATCCGTGAGCCCGTCAGGGTGGCCGTACGGGCGGTGTATTCTTTTGCGAATTTGAGGATGCGCTTAATATCCTTTGGATCTTTATGAGAGGAGAAGAGGACTGGAGAGGGAGCGTGCCATTTTTTGATGATCTCTTCACGCTATTGAAAGCATTAGCGTTTTTCATAGAATTGGGGTCGAGGGTTAAGGCACCTTCAGGTCGTCTCGCGTCCCTTCGCTTCCCAAGTCGCGCTTTGTATAAACTAAAAGGCGCGCCCGACTGGACAAAGATTCTTCGAACAAAGGATTCCGAGAAGTAAGAGGGACTCTGTAGTCTCTACATTCTATGACAAGATCGGTCGAGGCGAGAAGAGTCTTCATCTTGGACAAACCCTTGCGGTGATGGCCCAGGAAATATGATCTTGGGAGAGAATCCAGAGTCGGGAAGATGGCTCTGGGGATGAATTGAGCTGCCATGTTGCAGAGTTTCGTTCGTGTGAGTCCATTGTAACTAATTGGAGGTTATGAACATAGCTCGGGTTCGGATCTGTACGAATACAAAGGATTTAACAGGTGTCGTGGTTAATTAATGAAAAGCAGAGTTCTGGATGATACGTTCCCACAAGTTCACAGAAGTTTCCATCACGCTAATTTTTGGGATAAGGCATTTCTTTGCAAGCGCAGACGTTCTTCTCAACTGCACTCCATTTCTATCCTACTGCCACTTTTGGGGGGAAATCTTGTTAAATATATTCTTCTCACTTGGGCTTTGGATAACACAAGGCTCGTATACTGTTCATGTAACGCTTTGTACAACACGGCAGCTTTTGAAACAGGCGTCCAACGCTACACATCTGATTGTTTGGCTTTTACCTCGTTCTCTCCATTCACAGCAATTCCTCGTCGCTGATTCAGCCAATGATTTTGGTGGAAATCGTAGGTCGACCTTGATCTCGGGATCTCTGCGTCCTAGAACAGCGTTTCAAAGCTCAGAGTCTATGGCAGACCGCTGAGCTCGACTCCCACAGCTCATCTATCCCGAAACGATGATCCGTGGTAGATAGCCACGACCGTTCCGTTGATCCGGAGTCTTTTGAGCTTCCTTTCCCACACGCAGAAGGTTCTACTAATACTAAAGAAGTAGGCTGGATGGCCTGAATGAAACAGTAAGAGCTCCGCTAAAGTGATTGTAGCAGGACAAACCCCATGCCGAGATGAATACTATCTGTGGGCCTGTCTCCAGGCATATAAACCTGTCTCCAGCGCGTCAGCAATTACTGGGGATTGTCCAGGGCTCACGTCGCACTCGCAGGTAGCAGTAAGACAAAAGGACTCAATTCTTTTCGTCTTGGCCCCAAACACAGCATGCCTGCCCAAATATCGACGTGCATGATCTGGTCATCTGATGGCACGACTCGGAACGAATTGATTATTGAAGAGATCCGTGGTGTCGGATTCCCTGGCAGCTGAAGTACCCCATCGGTCGTCAAGATTCGCCGGTTCTTTCTCTGCAGCAAGGGTTTGCTCAGTCTGAAATCACAAAGCTTCGACTGGCGCCCCGTAATCCTGCCGAAGGTCAGATTGGCTATGTGACTTGCTGTGGTGTAAGGATTTAGTTGACCACAATCGGTTCGCCAACGTCGCACGTTTCTCCGAGCAAGATCCGCCCAGTAGAGACGCTGTTAATCTTACAAGTGATCGCAAGGCCGAGATGACAGCTTAGCCAACACCTTGCTTTCTGTGTGGCATAGAATTCCGTCGGACCGTTAGATATGAAGAAATGTCGGCAGTTCCTAACTCCCGAACCCTGTCGTCTATTCCCAGTCGTCCTTTTGTCCAACATCTTACTTCTCGGTTCCTCATCACCCGCCAGGTCTCCAACTCGGCATCCCTCGAGTTGAGCTGAAGATCTGTCGAATTTAAAGTCTTCAAACCCGAGGTTGATTGCGAAAGAATCCTGGCGAACTTGAACATCAAATCGCTACAGCTTTGAAAATACTTTTTTTTTCAGTCGGAAGTGTCGTACGAACTCTAGTTCATCATCGAAATGCGGTCAAGAGAAGTAACACAACGTGCCGCTACTGGAAAGGCATGAAGCAAAGAAGAAACATTGGACAGGCAACGTCTACGACAGCCGGGTAGTGGATTTGAAGTCCCGTATACGCCCTTCACCTCCCACTCCACCCTATGCATCGCTGATACCAGTATCGACAACTTGCATTCCCCGGAAACATCATACGATAATCTTTAGATCCCCATAGTTCAACAGGCTCGCCGGATCCATGGCCGAACAGCACGAACAAAGTCAGACCAGCCAATATCGTACACTCAACCGTGTACTAACGATCCACTCACAGACTGTTTCGACCGCATCCTCGCCGGCAACAAAACCTTCGCAAAACGAATCGCCCACCACGAACCTGACCTCCTCCACAAATGTGCCCAAGGACAATCCCCAGAAATCCTCTGGCTAGGCTGCGCCGATTCCAGAATCCCAGAAACAACCGTCTGCGACTCCAAACCGGGCGACCTCTTCGTCCACAGAAACATCGCCAACATCATCATCCCAGAAGACCTAAACTCAGCCAGCGTCATCGAATACGCCGTCACCTTCCTCAAAGTAAACAGGATCATGGTCTGCGGACACACCAAATGCGGAGGCGCCAATGCCGCAATGGGTGACGACGATTTGGGACCCGTTCTTAATACTTGGCTTCGCCCTATACGCGAACTACGCAAGAAATACCAATCTCACCTCAACGCCTTTCCCTGTGCAGATTCCCAAGCAAACAGATTAGCCGAACTGAACGTCTACAATTCCCTCAACACATTGAAGACGAATCCAACCGTTGTGAAAGCAATAGCGGAAAGAGGTTTAACCCTCCACGGTGTCATTTACGATATCCCAGCCGGAGAATTGAGAGTCCTCAACGAACCTGATAAACACAACTCAATAACCATTAACGACACCCCAGCTGCCGAGCTACATGTCCCCGATACCAATAACTCAATGCCCAATCCCGCTATCACAACAGGGGAGTTGAGCGTCCCCAATGAACCCGATAAACACCCCACAACAACCATTCATAACAGCGAGGTAACCGTTCTCAATGAGAAAATACGCGTTACACAGTCCAGCTCACCAACGATCCACAACAGGTAACTGTCGCAAAATATTTCAGTAGCAGATCCTCGAGTGTCTTGCGACTCATCACATACGCATCTATTTTTACTACATATCCTTCTGTCACTCCTGCATTGAGGGATCAGTCTATCTATTTCTCGAATTTTGGTCACGTGTTTGGAAGGATGGGCAAGGTCGCGATGAATGTTCACTTACACACATTCTTTACCGATATCTCCATGAATCAGGTCGTATCTTAGAAGAATGGACTGCAAGATTACGAAATCAAACAAATCAAACCAAAGAGTTACCAATTCCCTATCTACTACTCCCACCCAATCATTTCTCACACCACGATACCCAGAAACCGTGAGAATTTTCAAAGACCCAAGGCACGATTCACAAATTCAGAGCTAAGTATTATCACCTTACAATAATTATTTTATCCCACCATAGTCGGAGCCCACCACCCCAACATCTCGTCCTCAAGAACACATCAAAAAAGTTGGTGATTCCCAACCTGCGATCAATATTGGCAAAATCCCGACCATGGCACAAATTGATTTGCTAGAGAAACATCCACGTCGATCGTGGAGTCAGGCCTCCACCCAATCCCCATCAGCCTCTTCATCCCCGGCATGATCCCGCGTCAACTTCACTCCACCGCGATCCCACGGATTGTCTTCCAGAAGTTCCTGCTCAGAGCTATGCTGGCTAGTACGGCAGCTCTCGGGAAACGGCCCATCGGCTTGCGGGATATGTTCGAAGCCGTCGTCCTCTTCGGATTGCTCAATATCGAGCGGCTGAGAATGCAATTGTTGGAGGTCCTTCTTGCTCTCTTGCGTGCGACGTGAGACCTACAAGAGAAAAGAAAAGGCAATTTGGTGAGCAATCATCTTCCCATTAATTAATCATATAGCGGTCCTGTCGCAAAGCGATGAATAATGGAAACTTATTCCTGGATATCTCGAACCTCTATGTTTTCAACTTCGGCCTTGGCCTCTTCCCATGACGCTTGATTTCGACGCGCCCAATCAATGTGACACTTCGCGAATGCAATCTAGTAGAAGATTAGCTTTGTTGATAAAGGCATCCGTTACAACATACCATGTATCGTTTCAGATCCTCCTCTTTTTCGCCTTGGAACCGTACCAAATCTTTGAGGACGCCCGAGCTGGCATCTTTAACATCATCATGCGAAACTTCGAGTGCTTGCTCTAACTATTCGAACATCAGTTTTCGGCACCAAAATCAGTTTTCAACCCTGCAAAAATTTATCATACCTGTTTGACTTGTTCGCTGGTCTTTCCAATCAAATCCTGCCGTGTTTTTACCGGGTCGCTGTCCGCAATACCATGAAATGCATGCGTTATCCGTCCAAATATCTTGTTAGATATGAAGCTGCCGCTCTGAGTCTTCTTGTGAGCCATCGGCGGCGATGTTGGTTCAGCTTGCGGTGCGGACGGAGGAATTGCATCGCCATGAGTCGGTGGGAAATCAGAGTCAACAGAAGCCACGTCGTCTTCCCTCCGTGGCTGCTCAGAGCTACCTCTAGATGCGTTAGATATCCGTCGAGGGCTAGGCCTGCCTGATGCATTGTAATGACTCAAAGTTGCGCTCATTCGTTGTGATTGCTCCTCTTGGTCCCTCAAATTGGCCAGGAGCGCTCTCTTCTTGATCAATTCGTCCTGTGTCATCTCTTGTTGAACTCGCTTGAGGACTCGATATCTCAGCACATTTCTAACAATCCCAGCGAATTGGGCGCTCTCTCGCATTGGCTCTGCGAATGTCGCGCTGAGTTGGGATGATAATTCCGAAGTCGCGATGTATGTTTGATCCACAGCTTGACCTACTTTTTCGATCGCCGAAGCCAGGGTAGAAGATTGTTCGGACAGCGAAAATCCATTGTACCTCGCACCCAGCTCAGATAGATCCTCCGCTAATGATCCATAATGGCTGAGCAATCTTCGATTCGACTTTTCCATTGATCCTTGCAGAAGTCCTTCTAATTCTTTCGAGGAAGCCTCGAAATTGATGAAGTATGGATCCAATGCCTCTTCCGATAGATTCTGTGAGGAAGGTGGGAAACGGGATAGCTGCGCGCCTGGTATTGTGTGAGCGGCAGCGGATGGCATGCCGGAACTCGAAGGAGGCGAGGTGGGCATTCCAGACGCAGTAGTACCATGAGAGGACCTTAATTTTGCGGACGAGGGAGGGACTGGTAGGAAAGCATGACCGGGCTTGGAGTTTGCGGGGTCCAAAGGGGAGGCTTTCAAGATGTTTTTAGGGATCGACGTGACCGGGTGGGCATTCATCACTTCGCTCTTCGATAGAGTCAGCTGTAGTAAATCTCAGATTAAGAAGGAGACATACCCAGCTTGCATTGGGGTCCAGGAACCGCCACCAGACGCCATCCTCGAGTACCTCCTTCATGCCTCTGCAACGATTTAGAAACACTGCCAGCATGCGCTTTCGTAACTCAATTATTCCTTGATCCTCTTTGGCCTTGGTTGGCCGCGCAGCATAGTCGGCCATAGTGTGTTTCTCGGGAATGGGCGGTATCACTAAGGTGGGATGCAAGTTCACCAACGTCTGGCGCAAAGATGCGAACTCTGAGTATCTCCGGCGTACTTCTAGATCCTACCTCAAAGTCAGCGATGTCCTGAGCTACGAAGATCTGAAAGCCTACTCCTGTCCTGATCGTGTACGCAATGTGGTTGCCTCCGCTCTCCGAATTTTTGCCGGCGTAAGTAATTAGAATTTGAGTATCCGGTCGCTCGTGTAGTATCTGCTCAATCCGACTCGAGTATCCGCCTTTCCTGGGCTCATACTGCTGACCTTGATCCTCCTCGCCAACGTCGACATCGCTCAAGGAATGCAGGTCGCGTGGGTGTGAGATGAATTCTGGTGAGTCGCGCTGTGGTGAGCCTAGGTCAGAGGGAGGTGTCGAAGGTCGGTTGTAGACTAGTTGAGATTGAATTAGCTGGCATGCCTGAAGAGAGTGTAGGGAACAGCTCTCTTACAGCCTCCAGGCGACCCTGGGTGAGCTTCTGAATTGGCGGAGCCACGGTGGGTGAAGCTGCCATAGGGATTGTTGTCCTCCTCAGTGTCCCACATGTTGGCTGGCAGGTATTTGGGGGGATATATTTGTTGATGGTATCGTGGGGTCGTTTATGGTTTGTGGTTTATGGTTTACATGCACGTCCAGTCCATGTTTGGACCAGTCTTGAGCTTTACCGCGCTCCACGATTCTGATGACTTCATTCTTTATCGGCACGTGAGCGCGGCTATATAGATACTAATACTTATTACTCGGACTATATATCCAAGATCGCTATATAAACATGAAAGTCCAGATCTACAACGTTGATTTCCTGGAAACATCCTGTCAAAAATTGCCAGAGACTATTCTACACAATAACACAAGTAGAAGGGGTATCACAATGTCTGAATCTCCATTTACGCCTTTCCACCCTTGTGTCCAGAGACCCGCGGACGCCTTTGATGCGGAAAGTCCAAACCCTTCTCAATGCCCATTCATATATCCATTTGGAGGCGGCTGTCCTCGTTGCGCCATTGCCCGTTTCTGCGCCTCCTCTTCTGGATGTCGATGTTTCCAAGCCCGCTGTATGGCAGGGGCCGCACGAATAAGATCCTCTTTGGAGACACCATCGAGGATACTTTCCATGACACTCTTGGCAACTGATTCATGATTGGCATGCTCCTTGTCATCGCGAAACCTGGGAGCTCCGTTGCCCTCAGCCTTGTAACGCCACTTCCCTTGCTCAGTCCTGTAACACTCTATAATGCGCCCGTCCAATATTTCCTTCAAGGATTTTAGAATTTCCCACTCTTGATCTGTCACCGTAAGATACCCGTAATGCTCATGTCGATCGCCACCAAGCCAAATCAAAAGTTCAAAAGAGGGCTTCGCAGCATAATCTGGACCTGAAGTACCGTCTTCAAATACTACCAGTGGGAACTCACCAAGCCGAAGCTTGAAATCGATCGTGTTTTCTTCGGCGGGCTTCCATTTCAGAATGTGCTGGTCCGTTCCGTTGACGTAAGGAGTCCCCTTGCATGTGAATACCAGTCCGTCATTTCCGTGAGGAAGAGTGGGTAGCTTTTCGTGAAACATGGCGTCTAGAGCATATGGTTTGTCCATGGCTTTGAATCTAACCTCGAATGGGAAGTGCTTTACTTCTTCCGGGTATTTGTGGTATAATGCTTTGAGAGGTTTATCAACGAATTCAGCGAATCGACCTATCCGCTTGTCGAGCGGTCTGCTGGTCAGGCATTCTTTGTCCAGAACTAGGCAGTCAAAGACCAGATATCTGTTCACCCTCCTTCCGTCGGGATACGTGTCGATGACGAGCTCGCCGTCTATAAGGGTATTTGAATGGAACTTGGCAAAGTTGGGGTCGGTGTGATGTGGGAAGTGAAGGCCTGCAGCGTGGTCAATCTCTCAACGTCTGGGACGGATAGCATAGACATACCTGGAACAAAATAGTAATCATTCTTGCGATCGATAAGGTAGTGGATCTCATTGGCATGTTCATCTATGGTGCAGAATAGTAGACATCTTATGCCGTCTGTCTTTTCGCAAAGATAGTAGCTATTCGGTATAAGCCGCAGTTGGAATCATTTTTTTTCCAAACGTACTCTTCTTTGCAAAGCTCTTCTATGTGGCTGCGGGCGAAGGAAACTGGTTGGGCGCCAGGGAAATTCGTTCTGTCGCGGTTGAGGAGAGATGCGACTTCGCGTTGGAGGAGGCCTGCCAGGTGCTCATCGGCCTTGATGCCCGGCATATCGGGGACGGAGCCTGGCATAGTGTCTGTCGGTTGGTATAGCAGTGGATATGCGAAGTCGTGCAGCGGTTGGATATGTAGTTGTATGGGATTGGGTATGTGAAGAGTTATTCTATGCTGGTGGAAGAACTACTGTGTAAGGCGGGCGCGGGACAGAATGGAGCGTGGAGGACGCGAATCGGCGAGTCAGTGGCCAGCCTCATATCGCGGAACTTGGAGCACCCCACTACATGGTCAACAAACTTCAACACATTCCAAACATGACCACTGAAAATGGCGACGAGGACACAAAGGTGACTAGAGAGGGGGAGGTCGCCGTGCCCACAGAGGAGGCCGCCGTGCCCACAGAGGAGGCCGCCATTCCCACAGAGGAGGCTGCAGTTCCCACAGAGGAGAAGGTCGCAGTGCCCGTACCAGAAACAGAAACAGAAGTCAATGCCCATGTCATCCACCCGCCAGCAGAAAAAGGGCACAACCACTCGTCAAGCAGTTCATCATTCCACAACGCAAAAGGATGGGACGGCAAGCTACGCGTCGAGAAGAAAGCCGTGCTGCTGAATCCCGAGGTGCTCGATGGCTCGCATCAGAGCGATGCAGAGGACTCAGACGACGATGCTGTGCCAGTAGATCAAATCGAGGCCGATGAGGGTGGGTTACTCACTCGAGTTGGCACACGAGCATGGCTGATGGGAATACAGATCTCACTGCCGACATGGAAGATGACATAGACGTATGGTCTCCCTCGCATCTATAGCACTATTCACACATCTAACGCGCCACCAGGAAATCGACCTCATACATTGTCGCATCGCCTCTATACCCTCTCTCAAACTCGATCGCTTTACAAACCTCCACCGCCTCTGCCTTCGCCAAAACGCCATAAGCGAAATCGACGTCCCGGACACGCTGGGCCCCAAACTTACTGAACTAGACGTCTACGATAACCTCATTGCTCATATCAAGGGTCTCGACGCTCTCACCGCTCTCACCATTCTTGACCTCTCCTTCAACAAAATAAAGCATATCAAACGTCTTTCGCACCTAAAATCCCTCACTGATCTTTACTTTGTACAAAACAAAATCTCCACAATCGAAAATCTGGAGGGTCTCGACAAACTTCGGAATCTAGAACTTGGTGGCAACAGAATTCGGGAAATACAAAATCTAGAAACACTTACTGGGCTTGAAGAGCTGTGGCTAGGCAAGAACAAGTTGACAGAGATCAAAGGCTTGGACACTCTGACGAACCTAAAAATCCTTTCCATACAGTCAAACCGTCTCCGCTCGATAACAGGCCTCGAATCCCTTACCTCTCTTGAAGAACTCCACATCTCACACAACGCTCTAACTTCTCTGTCTGGCCTGTCCAAAACCATCTCTCTGCGAGTCATCGATATCTCGAACAATCCTCTCACGAAGTTGGAAGGCCTCGAGACTTTGGCCAATCTCGAGGAATTCTGGGCGAGCTATTGCAAATTCGATTCGTTCCAGGACGTGGAAAAGCAACTTGCGGACAAGGAAAAGCTGGAAACGGTGTACTTCGAAGGCAACATGTTACAGCTGAGAAACCCGGCACTATATCGGAACAAGGTCAGACTGGCATTGCCCCAGGTCAAGCAGATTGATGCTACTTTTGTCAAAGTCTCGTGATGATGGGTTGATACTTCGGGGGATTTCACAAAAAGCATAACGCGGACTATGACTGCATTATTGGCGCCTTGATATCGTGTTTGGCGGCAAGAGCATTGGAGAATCGGCGTCTCTTATCTTCGGGGGACTTTGTGGGTATTTTAGCGTCACATCTCAAGACTTATCCTTCTCCTCATATCTTGGAATCTCTGAACCCAGGAACGACTATAGCATCTTGGAACACATGCACTACGAGACAGGCTCAGAGGCTCGATCGACAGAACGATGTATGTCCAATCATTCTAGCATCGTGCTTGCGGTAATGTTGTTTGACCTTTGCGCCGCTTCTTTATGGCTTTCTTAAGCAGTCGGGTACTTCGAACCCTATACGAAGATCCTAGATAGGCGTTCAGCTTGGACTCTAGATTCTAGAACGTCTATGTACCTCCGGAGGTAGCCTCATAGTAAGTACGTCTACGTAGATCTTAATCTATAGGGTTTCAAGTATAGACCATTCTAAAATATACCTAGGAAGGCCGAGATATTCACGTGTAGTAGTCTACGTACTCCGTACTGCGATAAGCTCGGGAAAGCGATGATATATTGAAAAAAGCAGCGATAACAAACGTGGAAGACTATTTTTGTAAGTACCTACGATAAACAGAATAGGTAGTCGGGCCATATGGTAGAACGTGGAACCTGACCCTCCCTGACTCGAGCCAAGCGAGGTCAGATGCTATCGTTTGGCCCGGCTATAATCGTAAATCCTACTGCGACATTAATTGAACTGATGGAGTACAGCGCGGCTTTTAAAACCAAGCCAATCAGAAACGTCGATTCCTCAATCAATCGAACCATTTACGCCTAGCTAAAAATAGCCATAGATAGAAAGGTTCTCGGGATCTTGCCTTCACCGCTGGCTGAATAGCGCCATAATGCTCCTTATCTCGTTATCTGGCCAATCCATCCGATGCTCTCGAACACGCTCTCGCTCTACTATGCAGTACACTCATTGATTTGGTATCGAGAAAACGATTCGCCTCAAATGCCGAGGAATACCCTTACCCATCGGATGGAGGTGGAATGGAGGTGCGAACACGAGTTCTGTATATACGGCGAGGCACACCGTCATGTCCGTGGGATTTTCCGTAGGATGTACAAGCATACAATGAGGGGGACTTGTTTGTCGGCCGAATCCCCCGGAATCCTCACTATAAGTTTACAGGAAAACTGTCCCGCAGCATTACCTTCAAAGACCCAGAAAAATTGGCCGCGAGATTTTTCCTTCGCCCAAGTGACAGTAGCTTTGCAACACGCAACGGCACGGTCCCTTGTACCGAGCATTCATCCCCACACAAGGTAAGAGGGAATGACTACGCAAGCGACCTCTCTGATAGTATAAACGTCCTGACAAACCGGCTTGACGGCCAACAGACAGAACCCATACAACATGAAAATCACCGCCATTCTCGCCTTGGCCTTCGCGTTCGTGAAACCCCCCCATCAACTCGCAGATATGTACTAACTCTCTCTCGATAGGGCAACGGCAATTGCCCAAAACGTTGCGGTTAGAGATTTGGGAGAAGCGAGTCTCGCTGAAAGAGGAGCGGTGATTATGGTCCGCGACGCCAAAAACTGTCCCAAGGGCTCGTCATGCCCACATGACCCTGAGGGGACGGGACTGTGCAAGTGCATCCCTCTGGTTAGAGACTTGGGAGATGTTGAAGAAGCGGATCTCGATAAAGCAATTCCGTATAATTGCGGACCGAACTGCTACAGAAGTTTCGATGGAGGCTGCGAGTGTGGGCACAAGAAAGAGAAGCGAGACTTGGCGGATCCAGAAGAAGCGGATCTCGACAAGAGAGTACCGGTTAAGTGCGGTTCGGGCTGCTGGAGTGCCGCTAATGGAGGCTGCGAGTGTGGGCGTAAGAAAGTGAAGCGACAAGGAGAAGCGGATCTCGACAAAAGAGCACCGGTTACGTGCGATCCGGGCTGCTACAGAGGTTTTAATGGAGGCTGCGAGTGTGGGGGCAAGAAACAGAAGCGACAATCAGCGGACCTGAGAGAAGCGGATCTTGATAACCTAGATGAAGCGGGTCTCGACAAAAGAGCACCGACAAATCTTGACATAAGAGCATCGACAAATCTCGATAAAAGAGCACCGACAAAGTGCGGACCGGGCTGCTTCGTTTCTATGAATAGCTGCGAGTGTATTGACAAGAAAGGGAAGCGACAATTAGCCGATCTGAAAGAAGAGGGTCTCGTCGAAGCAAGGGCAGCTGTTCAAGACGATCAATATTGCGGACCGGGCTGCTACCTTCAGCCAGGAGGAGGATGCTTTTGTTTTCGCAAGAAAGAGAAGCGACAGTTAGCGGAACTGGGAGCAAAGAATCTCGTCGAAGCAAGGGCAGCTGTTCAAGACGATCAAACTTCAGATTGCGAACCGGGCTGCTGGAGATTTCCTGGAGGAGCATGCGCGTGTTTGCGCAAGAAAGAGAAGCGACAGCTGGCGGATAAAACAGAGAAGCTCGTTGAAGCAAGGGCAGCTATTCAAGACGAGGGACCTTGCCCACCGGGCTGCTACTTTTCTGGTGCACTAGGGCACTGCCAGTGTTTGCGCAAGAAAGGGAAGCGACAGCTGGCGGATAAAACAGAGAATCTCGTCGAAGCCAGGGCAGCTGCTGTTGAAGTTACACCATATTGCACACCGACCTGCCCTAGAGATGCCCGCTATGGCTGCAGCCTCTGCGACGAGGATCGGAAGCGACAGTTGACGGATAAAACAGAGAATCTCGTCGAAGCAAGGGCAGCTACTGCTTAGTACAAAGTATGCACACCTAACTCCCCAAGAAACCGGAAGAACTAACGCGACTGTAGCAAAGCCGATAGACCAGGAGATTAGTATGGGATTTGGAAGAAGCGTACTGAGAGTACGTTCAGACAACTGTACTGTAGAGTTGCGCCGAGTTGGAACCAGAGACGGTGGTGAAAGTGGAGGGTATATACACACATATACAATGACGATCTTTATTCCCATGTCCCAAGATTCGCGATCTAGTGGTCCGCTCGATCAATCCAAGCCCGCCCCATCTTTTCCATCACCGCGAATCCGCGATATACTGTGTAAGAGCACTCGCGGGTCCCTCGCAGCCTCAGGCTCGGGTGGGGATACGGTTTGTAGTAGTACTTGATATTATAGCCTAGAACTACTGCAACTCGTAAGAACCAAAGACTAAGTACTTAACCTCGCCTTGATATCAGGAGGAATAGTATCTCAACAAATAGCCTTCTAGTTAGACGCGCTAACCTTAACAATCTCCTCTATTTTAGCGGGGATATTACTAGAGCCTATGCCTTGACTTTAGTAAGACTCGGTAGCAACAAACGTGAATGGAGCGGGAAAAACACTTGAAATCTCGCTGAGTCCTACTGGTGAATATTGAGTCCCTTTGTCGTAATCGTGATCACGCTAGTATATACTACTCCTACTGAGGGACTCGGCGAGATTTCAAGTTAGTTTTTTTTCGCTCTACTCATTGTTTTCGCTACCTACCGAGTCTTGCTTTGATACTTTTTCTACGGATAGGCGGCTTGCTCAGTAAACATAATAAAGCTAAGGATTACGACATCGGAGATCTTTCTAAAGAGATAGTCGGCGCTTGGAAGTTCGCAGCCGCCCTCAAGAATACGTAGCGGATACTGAGTTTTGAGGGTTGTTTCTTCGACCTCGAGCGAGAAGGAAGAGGAAGGGATCGGAATTCGAGTGTATCTGTGCCTGTATTTATAGACCGAACACATCTAGGCCAGCCCACCTTTGGACAGATACATATGACTTGGAATGGATGCATATTGGGACGACTTGAGCCTTCCCTTCTACGACAGCACTATCCAAGACAACATTATCCGTTTGAACCAAATATAAGAGCGTGGCTTTCCTGAACTTGGAAACGATGGCTCGGGGATGTGTTTTTTGATCCTTATATGGTTGCTTATCCCTCTTTCGGGCGGTCTTGCGAAGACCTTGGGAGGTAAATTCTTTCCATCACCAACATATACTCGCTTGCCCAAGCCTTTTGTCACTTCCCGGCTTGGAAAAAGTAAGTCACCCAGATATATTAGGACGAGTAATCTCTTGCAATCCTCTTGATGGCAAGTCTCAAAACACATCAAAGCCAATCGCGCTTTGCAACCCTCCCAAACACAATATCGAAAAATCTTTGGTTCGATCAGAATTCGGGAAGACGGTAATAGTGAACCTGCAATGAGCTTTCCCGCTCTGTTCACTGGCAAAATCCAAACCTTGCGTCTTCCTCAGCTTCGTCACGGATGGAATATTGTACGTGTCGTCTTGCCCAGATATCTATTGACCGACTACTGACCACTTACAGTCTCCCTTACTCCTACAAAGCAGCGCAGCCAAGAGAGAACAAGAAAAGATCCCCAATGTCGTGGTATATAACTACTTGCACACAGCCTACATTGGCATTCAGCAATGGCTATGAAGAGAAAATGCCACAACATGAGATATTTATGTTTCGCACTGCTTTCGTGCCTGTGCGATGGTGGTAGGGCTGTGTCAGGAGGTGGGACGGCGAGGCATCAATCGACACAAGCTGAGCATGACGAATCTCTCAAGAGCCTCAAGAATACGCCAAGTTCCTGCATCTTGAATGCCCGATCTCTACGCCTCCGCCTGCAACGCACCAATAAGTGTCGAATGGAGGCAGCAGTGACGAGCATGAGAGGACGGTTCATCGGAAGCGACTCCATCCACGGCAGATTGGGGTTCCACGAGGAAGATTCGACGTCGTACGTATTACCCTTTGAAAGGGATGGGGTGTTACACCTGTGCGATTCTTTGTCGTTACCGCATCTGTGGCTCCTGGCTCTGCTTTAATGCTTTTACGGAACGTGAGACGTGGGTACGCGAGATTTGTGCGGCTTACTTTGTTCTCTGGCTGTCGTCGCGACATCTAAAGTCTGTCAATCTGGACAAGAAGTTGACCTTGGTGAAATCAAGACTGTCATTTCCTCTCCTCTGGTTTCTTTCGTGTTGGTAGGCCACGATGCGTATTCTCGCCTTTCTTTTCTTCCTCCCAGCTGCAATCTGCACCTTTGTCGGAAGTACGATTGTTTCGACGACTGATTCCTTGAAGCTGGAGACCGTGGATCCGGAGAGTTATGTCGTCATGTTAAGGCCTCCTCAGAATGCCCTTGAAAACATCGTAGACACCATCGTCGACGAGGTCGTCACCGCTCTGAATCTCAAACCAAAGCGCAAATACAAGAATGGGAGGGTGAAGGGATTCTCAGCCATCCTATCCTCCTCCCAACTCAAAAGTTTGAGATCAAATCCAAAGGTATGTTTGGAACCCCCTAGTACCCCAACCAATACGCAATCGGTAGCATTAACGCAAAGGGACAAAAGGTCGCCTACATCGAATCCGACGCATCCCTAAGAATCCAAGCAATCATACCCTCCCAAGACCCATCATCTCCCTTCCCAAAAAGAACCCTCCTAACCCAATCCCCCGCCCACTGGAACCTCGCCCGCGTCTCCCACCGCTCCAAAGGCCAAACAACCTACATCTACGACTCCTCCGCCACAGGCCAAGGAACCTGCAACTACATCCTCGACACGGGTCTCTACACCCAACACAGCGATTTCCAAACCCGCGCCACACTCCTGAAGAACTACGACCTCTCCGACAACAGCGACAAAGACCTCTCAGGCCACGGCACCCACGTCGCCGCCATCCTCGCCGGCACAACCCACGGCATCGCAAAATCAGCATCCATCTACGCCATAAAAGTCTGCAATAAATCCGGCTCCTGCAACCTCAGCGACGTAATCGCCGGCATCGCCCTCGTCATCTCCGATTCAAAATCGCGTGTTTCAACAACGTGTGCAAACGGCGTTACCATGACTCTCTCTTTCGGCGCCCCCCTTTCAACCTGGAGATCAATGCAAGAAAGCATCCAAGCAGCGACACAAGCGGGGATTTTCGTCGTCGCAGCAGCGGGGAACGATAACGTCGATGTCAAGGGTACGACACCCGCTTCCTCGCCTTTCGTATGTTCGGTAGGCGCATCCGACATCAACGACGCCAAAGCCTCTTTCTCAAACCACGGTGCCTCAATCGCCGTATTCGCGCCGGGCGTTGGGATACAAAGTGCCTGGATAGGAAACATCGATGCCACGGTAAGTTCCATCCGCTCTCAGGAATAAGCCCAAGAGCCAACTTCCCCCAAAAGCCACTTCTCACGTTCGCACAGAACGTCCTCTCCGGAACCTCAATGTCCGCGCCCCACGTCGCCGGTCTAGCAGCCTCCATCATGAGTTCAAAAGGCCCTCAGAATCCCCTCTCCCTCTGTAACACGATTAAAAGCACGGCGATCAAAAATGTTTTGAGCGGATTGCCAAGTGGAACACCGAATAGGTTGGCTTACAACGGTGCTGCAGCATAATGTCCTTCCGCCGGGCGCTGGACGAGGCCTGGAGGACGAGGCCCGGAGGACAAGGGGAGGACGAGGCCTGGACGAAGCGCTGTACGAGACCTGAAGGACGAGGCCTGAACGAGTGGAAGCGCTATAAACGGACGAGACCCACAGTAGAGAACGAGTGAAGCCATCAAAGCAAACAGAAGAACCCCACAAAATCCCAATCCCAAACCCTCCAACAAAGCCAAAAAAAAACCCCATGAAAAAATTAGAAAGAAAAGCAAGAAAAGAAAACAACAACATAAATCCCCTCCATACCCATCTCCAACCAAAGAAAGCACCACGCATTCCAAAAGAACCACCAAGCCCCAAATAAACACACAGTCCAATCCAATCGACCGCAGTCCATGTCCCCAATGATTCGTACACCCACTTATCCCAGAAAACTTTGAACGCAGTAACCGTACCATCCAATTCCAACCCAACTTTTATGCATCCAGGTTTCCAGACAAGCATAACAACAACACAATGAAAACCAAGTGAGAAGAGTGAAAAGAGGAGCTTGATTTCAAGGACGCCGTTGACACATGCACATACAAAAAGAGCTCCGCAAGGCCGAATCGCCATGCTACGCAAGAAAAGAAAGGTTCCATACATCTATTCATGGGAGTGCTGTACATACAGAAAAAGCGGTCTGATCTATTTCATCTTCTCCTCCTTCGTCGACGACGAGGCGGCCGGCGAGACGGGTGGGAACGCTGCCGGGGGAGTACCACCACCTACTCCGACTCCAGGGATACCACTTGGCTCATCGACAGGAGGCGGCGCGCCCAATCCGGGATCCGCTGGCCCCGGCGGCGGTCCACCGGGCTTGACGACTGTGATTTTCGGCGGCTCGATGGGTTTCATAGGCCCCGGCGCCGACTTCAGCCTGTCCGGCAACTTCTCTCCTTTGATGACTTTCTCCATCTCCACCTTATCCAAGATCTCATAGTCGACGAGACCTTTGCTCACGGCATCGAGAGATTTCCTGTTCTCCTTCAACAGTTTCAAAACACGTTCCTTGCTCTCATCAATGATCCTCTTAACCTCGTCCCATACTAGTTGATGCATGCCTGCGGGCAATTCCTTCCTGTTGAGATCCAGGTTTCCTAGCTTATCAGACATGCCATATTGCCTGACCATTGCAAGAGCCATCCTGGTTGCGGCTGAAATATCCGACGAAGCACCGCTGGTCACAGCATCCTCGCCGTAGACGAGGATCTCGGCACATTTGCCTCCCATACAAACATCGATTTGAGCGAGCATCTCTTGTTTCGACTCGGATACTCTATCCATTTCGGACAGTTGGAATGTGATTCCGAGAGCGTGTCCACGGGGCATGATGGTGGCTTTGTACAAAGGAGTTGCGTATGGAGTCAATAACGCGACAAGCGCGTGTCCTCCTTCGTGATAAGCTGTCATGACTTTGTCTTTTTCTTGAATGACTGCACTGCGTCGCTCAGGGCCCATTAAGATCTTGTCCTTTGCCCATTCGTAGTCGCTCATGTGGATCTTGGTAGCCTTGCGTTTACTAGCGTGCACAGCAGCCTGGTTGGCCAAATTCTCAAGATCAGCACCAGAGAAGCCAGTAGTGCCTCGAGCAATAACCGAAAGATCGACATCAGTTCCAATTTGCATGTTCTTCAATTTTAATTTGAGAATAGCCATACGTCCACGAACATCTGGTAGGGGTACATTAACGTTGCGGTCGAATCGGCCGGGTCGAGTAAGCGCATTGTCGAGAGATTCAGGGAAATTGGTGGCTGCGATGATGATGATGCCACTTCCTTGATCAAATCCGTCGAGCTCGGTCAAAAGCTGGTTGAGAGTCTGCTTCGCATATGCACCATCACGTGGGTTTCGTTTGCCACCTATCGCGTCCAACTCGTCGATGAAGATAATGGCAGGAGACTTGGTACGAGCATTTGTAAAGAGCTCCCGAACACGCTTTGCACCAACACCAACATACATCTCGTCGAATTCTGATCCAGACGCGTAGAAGAATGGAACCCCAGCTTCGCCAGCGACTGCTCTTGCCAAAAGAGTCTTACCAGTACCCGGTGGGCCAACAAGTAGAACACCTTTTGGAAGTTTGCCGCCCAGTGTCGAGAATTGTTTGGGGTCCTTCAGAAATGCCACAAGCTCCTGTAGCTCTTCCTTGGCCTCATCGCAACCTTCCACATCGGAAAACTTGGTCTTTTGTAATTCCGGCTTTGCTTCATTGACATTGATGCCTCCTACACGCTTGAGCAGACCGGCACCTTCGACCATTAAAGTGATGATCACGTAAAAAATCCAGACGGCAAAGGCAAACCAGGCGATGAATTTGACCCATCTGAAGATTGTGCTGCCATAAGATTCCTCAACCACGACGTAGAGAGGGGCTTCCTTGGCTCCTGATCCAGATTTTGCAAGAGCCGAATTGCCGCCTCGTGAACGAGCTCCAATAGCTTGTGCTACAGCACCGAGGTGGTCACTGCTGACATGAGGATTACTTTGCAGACCTCCACCTTGTCCTTCAGATTGTGCGACCTTATCGAGAGCTTTTTTGTAGGTTGCCTCAACAGCAGCGTTACTAGCGAATTGTCCAGTGTCGAAGCGTTGAACAACCAGTTCAGGTCGGTTGGCGCGAAGAAGGGCAGAGTAGAAAGCATTTTGTGCACTTGCGCTGGTCGGGTTATTGTTCGCTGTCTGTTCCATGTGAGAGAGGAGATTGTACGATGAATTGCCCGAGTTGGATGCATTCGAGCCCCACAAAGATCTACGCTGTTCATAGGCATGGTTTCTCAGATTAGAGATTGGCGTGATTTTTAGAGAAGCGAATCGGGTATTGGTGGAAAACTGTCGTCCCGCGCCGAGAAACATGAGCGGACTGGGTTTGGGGATAGAGCTACGAGACACTGTTCGCTGGTCAGCATGGATTGAACGAGCTCTTGATCGACCCAAAAAAATCTTACCCGAGTTGAAAACCCCCATTGCGGTTGGGGCTATCCGCAAATTGTCCGGCGCGAATCGCATTCCTAGAACTGAGGAGGATATACCGGCGAGGCAACCTGGGATGGGAGTCTGACTAGGTCTTTGTACTGAAGTTGAGAAGCTGCGGTTCGATGGCGTGTACGAGTTCCGTATGGCGGATGGCGTTCGGTTTACCTTGGGGCGAGTCGTAAGGGCGGACACGGCGGTGGAGGACGGTGCACGCCATGAGGATTGGATGACGGCTGATACAGATGGCCATAACTCACTGGCAGCGGAGGCCATGTTCTGGAGAAGAAGTCAGTGTGGTGTCCGGTCGGGCAATGTAGTCGTGGAACGTACTGGAAGTGCTATAGAAGAGGCCATGATTTCTTGAAGCACCGCAGCAGATGCTGCCGAAAGAAGGAACGAACAACAACGCTGATCAAAACGGGCGAAAATCGAATTGTAAATGCACTGTGGTTTGTGTATGTATGGGGTGTACGGGTGTGATGGAGTTAGCCACAGGTGGCCGTGGTGAGGAATGTACCAGGACTTGGAGTGATCATCAATCTAAACTAGTAACAATCGGAGCGAATGCGGCAATAAGAGCCTCAGATCACGTGAGCTCCGACAATTAACAATAATTTGCCAATTCAATCTCAATGTATATATAAATGACTCTTAAATGCCCGAAATCCCATTTCCCAATGTATCGGCTATTTGTTTGCATGCACATCAGCCGTCATCACGCCGTTCTGGAAAATCCACAGTCAACTTGGTGTTGGTCTTGAATTTACGCGTCGAGAAGGACTTTGCCCAAACTCTCAGATTCTGAACAACATCAACTCAGTCTGCGACTGGAAAGACAAAACTCAAGCCTCCATCATCGGCGCAATCAAAGCTGAGATATCTGCCAGAATCTCCAAATTGCTTTAAGACTTGCTATTCCAACTCGGACATATCGATTGATATCTAGCAATCTGGCAAATTATGCTTGCCAGAACTTTAGAAACCTTATCACTCCATCAAATCACATACTTGAGCGAGTGACACAGGAAGATACCAATTGAAGAGAGATGCACTAGGAGGAGTTCCATTACGCAATACGACAATTTCTAGCATTTTCAACAACCAAACCATTCCTAGGGATATATCGCCATCACCATTTCAACAACCAAGCCATAATCTAGAACTCGTCTGAACACCTCCAGCGAAGTCCTTGTGCCCTCAACCCGTCTATTTAGTGTCCATATCAACATCTACCAGAGCCGGAGGTGGAGGCGGAGCTGAAGTTGAGGGCCCTACTGTCGACTGAAACCAACGCACGGCAACGTCCCCAAGCAGTTTCTTCAACAATGGTGTAACGTTAACGTCGATCATAGGCAGAGTCTCCGGTCCCCCTTTTCCGACAACGAATAAGGCGACGAAGTGTTCTTCATAGTAGATGCCGGCGGCAGTTACAGCCACCTTGTAGCTAGTGCAAGAAGTAATACGGGTGGGCTCTCCCAGATCATCGGATTGTAAAGTGACCAAGGCATTCACGGGCATCAGGCGGGACATGTCGATGTTCTCGATGGGCGTCATGGAGTTGAGAACGTTTGGGTCTGACCAGTCATCGGGTATTCGGGTGGCCGGGGTGCTTGCTGTCACCGTGTTAACGGATTTGAGAGCCGAGTAGAGAAGATGAGGTACGAGGTGTTGCTTTCAACGCCTTTTTCGACCCGAGCCATGCCTCGTCCTGTTCCTCTCGGTCCCGTTTCCGCGTTGACATGTTGGTCGGCTGTTCAGTCGATGCAGTGTAAAGCTGTTGATTGTGATGTTTGTTGTTGAAAGGAAGTTCAGCTGGAAACGAAAGAGCCGTCTGTTCTATCAGGCTCAAGCCCGGAAAGTGCGATCGGGACTGGTCACCCGTGCCTACACCCCATCAGCGACCGAACAGCGAAGAACCTTACAGTGTATGATACCCAACTTAAGATCAATCTCCGCCAAGCCATGAAAAAGTACAAGTGTTAAGAAAAAAAAGAAAAGAAAAAGGGGGGAAGCCCGTCCTACGCGGAGTTTACACCTTCTCGTGTTGACCTAGTTCACGCGGGAAGCTAAGATGAACTCACTCGATTTCAAGGAGCATACGAGGGGATGTATAGCTAGTATCTAGTACTGTGGTGTGATGCCAAGAATGTAGGTGGACCCTCGCTATCCAATCCGTGTTTTAGAGCAAAGAAATCTTGACAAGAGATTAACAGCTAGCAGTAGACGTTTAATTGGCATCAGACTATAGTCCTATAAGTACGCAGTTAAGAGAGAGAGAGACGATAGCAGACGACAACCTATTTTATTCCCTTCATCGGAATACATTCATCGAAATACATTTAACTTACTCTACCAAACATCTTTCCTCCAATAAACCAACCACAACCATTATAATGAAATCTACAATTATTACCGCTCTCTTCCTTACCGCCGGCGCCGCTGCCAACTACACAACCTGCAGCAAAAACCGTGACGCTAGAGGAGTTTGCAACGTTTATACCAACGCCGGAGTATGGACTGGCGAATCACAAGTTTGCCGTAGTGAACACCGCTGTAAAGTCGAGGGTAACGGATGTTATATGAATGTCGTGCATGATGACGGGGCAGAGGGTAGTTGGAAGTCCGACTGCTCCTGATGGGGGTAGTTATTTGCAGGGATAGAGCGAAGTCGAGGGCAACGGATGTTATATGAGTGTCGAGCATACTACCGGGGCAGAGGGTAGTTGGGAGGCCGACTGCTCCTGATGGGGTAGTTATTTGCAGGGATGGAGTAATCCATAAAAGAATTGAGGTTTGCCCTTCTTGTCTTCAGCTTCTCATATACCTTCGGCACGTCTTCGTATTCGAACACCTGGTCGAAGACAACCTTCGTCTTCTTCTCTTTCACCCACTCCGCAATTTGCGCAAAGTCTTTTTGATCATTGTGACACATCAAAAACTTTTGGACTTGGGATGCAGAAAATTATCAATATCCATCCTGAAATGAGGCATTCTAACTGTAGACAAATCGCGAATCCTTAGGGGGTAGCAAGGACGTAAAGATTCCGCTAGCTCGCTGTAGAAGGTTAGACGACTGGGGAAGGAGGCACCTTATGTTCGCCAACTCTAGCCTTCCAGGCTTCTGTCTCTGGGGTTCTAATCTTCCGATCATTTTTATGCTTCACTATTCGAGATCGAAATTGATAGGCTTCTGACATTTTCTAAAATGCATTTGCTGGGTACTTGTTGGCATCTGTCTAAGGGCAGTAATTTTGGTTTTGAATTGGCCGTGCCTGATCGAGTGGTATAGATGACGTTCCTCGAGTCATTAACAGATGGGAGTTCTCTTCTGCTTCCACTTGCTTAGATAGCAAGAATCTTCAACGTTTTCACAGGCGCTCTGAGGAGAGGGCTGAGTGTGCCAAGGTGTTCCCACTCTTTGTCTTGCGTGGCGTTCCAATGGATCGCAATGTGGCAACAGATAGTGTCCTCAGCTGAACGTAAGCCATCAGGAATAGGAATTGGTCGAAAGCCCATCATTGTTCTCCATTTCATGAATGACGCGTACGGGATGTCTTTGTCAGACGAGGCAGGCGAGGTTGAGTTATTGGCTTGAATTTTGCTGCTGTAGACGTGTGGGTAGCTCATCAATACCATTCAAACGGAATGAACGGTGTGGATAATATTAAGTGGTTTTGATTTTTTGCTCGCAGTAGCAAGACGCCCGGAGAAAGCAGAATCCTGTGGTGTTCGCCATCGATACACCACCCATGCCTATTCATGTCCATGCTCATGCTATTAATCGTAATCAGCCATGCTCATCATGAACACAACCCTGCTCCTTCGCTTCCTTTGCCATCACCACGGCTTCATTCTCCATCAAACGACGCACATCCCGACCAGGAAAGCCATAATCGTGCCCATAGCAGGAAGGAAGTTGAGACTCATTGATGAGGCAGCGCTTAACAAAGTCGGAGTCGAGGCTGCAGGGCTGTTGGGGGTGTTGACGGCGCTGGTGAAGGTTGGAGGAGCAGATGTTGGTCCTGGAGTCTCGAATGGTGACGATAACTGAGTTGTGTTTTGGTAGCCGCCTGAGGTGATGAAGGTTGTTGCGGTCTCGACGCCGCCGCCTGGAGTGCTGGTGATGAGAATTGTTGAAGGTCCAATGTCGGTCTTTGACGTGGTTAAGTTCGATGTTGTGAAGGAGGGGATGCTTGAGGTTGTTGCGTTCTGAGCGAGGGCGAAGCTGGCCAGGCTCAAGGTGAAGAGCAGGACTTGCATGAAAGACATTGTTGCGATCATTGCGAGGATTGGGTATGGGGGAGAAGATGTTGAGACTCCGTCTGCTGAGTTTATATTCAAGCTCAGGCCACCTGATGATGTCGGATAACTGGGTCCGGTTCGTGCAAGGTACGATAGCGGGTATCCGTACTATGTAGTACGATAGCTGTGCAACGCGTATTTTGAGGTACGGAGGCACAGAGGCGCAGCAGCGGATGGTCAGCCGGTGTTGACAGAGCGTCAGCAATTGCACATGGGTTGTGCTGTATTCCACGCAGGGCTGTGCTGTATTCCACGCAGGATTGTGCTGTATTCCACGCAGTGTTGTGCTGTATTCCGCGCAGGATTGTTAGGGGTTGTCGATGAAATGTATGAGTCTTCTCTTCAAGATAGGGTCAAGACAGTAGATGGGCGAGACTGATGATTCTTCGAGGAGCAAAGGCAGCAAAAGAAGTAATGGTGAGAAAGGATTGCAAGCGGGTCATACTACTTCTGCGTGCTGGGGATATAAGGCGCACCTCAGCGGGAGCGGGACTCTGCGGGAGGACTGTCTTCTATAATTATATCTCTATATCCTACTATGGTACGTCTCGCATGTCCTACCGGGGCTTTGAGCAAACATCTTTACGGGGTACCTCAGTCCACTGTGAGGCTAGACGGGTGTGATAAACAGGGAGGCCATGATGTGCGTCTCTGCGGCAAACCTAGCCATTGGATCAGAGGTGGCCATACGAGGCCAAAGAAGCATCCCGCATTTGTTTCCGTGTGTCACTTTGACCGGCCATTGGCATTGACGGCGCCGGCTGATGGCTGATGGACATGTTGGACATGTTTCTACACCAAAGCCGTTGGTGTTGTTTGAAGGAAGAAGTCGACGTCGACGGGACATCCTCGTCCTCCCCCGCTGGACTGTGGTGGCTTCCGCTTCGTTAGGTCGGAGGTAGAATAGAACTAGAGACACTCCCAAGTCCAACGCTTGGGCATAAAGCTCAGCCTCGATCACTGTCACGAGAAATTGCAGGACGCGATACTCCTACACTCAGACTTGAACAGTGCCACGTTGAATTGCGCCCTTTACGATACATCCCACCCGAGCGTGTCCAGAGAGTTTCCAAACTCCTCCAGGAACAAAAACATGGCCGGCCGATTCGTGAGAGCTTCCAAATACCGTTCGCGCCTCCACGTATCCCCCTTCAAGCTAAGCTGACTCTGCTGCCATCTAGGACACGTCTTCGGACAGCCAACGAAGAAGGTACTTATTATCATTATGCGACCGAAACGAGAGGACACATGCCAACATGCGATAACAGGAGCAATGCTACGACAACCTACGGATATCCAAGAATGCCTGGGACACAAACTTGATCAAGGTCCGCTAAGCACCATGCGCATAGAGCACACTTGGACTGCATCTGACCAGGAATAGGCCAATCCTGAGTACATCTCTGTCAATTGGGAAGCAAGTGGTGGAGGCGCATTCGCTGTCATCCCCGTCAGCGAGCGAGGACGTCTGCCAGAACGATTGCCTCTTTTTCGCGGACACACTGCGGCTGTGCTAGATACAGACTGGTTGGTGGATCAATTGGTCTCAAGAGGGACAGGACTCATATTATGACAGGAACCCATTTGACGATAGTCTGCTGGCGTCTGGATCAGACGATGGCAAGGTAAGGCACGCGACACTTGTTGGAATCATGATTTCTGATACTAGACAAGGTTTTCCTTTGGAGAGTTCCCGAGAACTTCACCTTGCACTCGGATGCTGAAGAGCCAGCCGATGTCTCGCCCGTGGGACGATTAAGCGGCCACACGCGGTATGTCCATTGCCCCTCTCCACGATCGGGTTGAGCTGATAGCAAGCAGAAAGGTTGGACACGTCCTCTTTAATCCTGCCGCATCCAATGTACTCGCCAGTTCCTCCGGAGACTACACAATCAAGCTTTGGGACATCGAGCAAGGACAATCGCGTCTCACACTGAAGGGAACCGATATCTTCCAGTCTATGTCATGGAGCGCAGATGGCGCTTTCTTGGTCACAACCAGTCGCGATAAGAAGCTCCGAGTTTGGGATGTTCGGCAAGAAAAGCCCGTTCAGGAGGTTCCAGTAAGGAGGCATCAACTCTGAACATGGATGCAAATCTAACAATATTTGTCAGGGTCATTCTGGTGCGAAGAACAGCCGAGTCGTTTGGATGGGTGAGTCTTGTAGAGGATTTAGGTCGCCATGAAACTAATTTTGGACAGGTGAGCATGACCGCGTTGCCACTACTGGTTTCTCACGCATGAGTGATCGCCAATTGGGTCTGTGGGATATCAAGAATCCCAAAGAGCCTCTTGGCGGTTTCCAAATCTTAGATTCCATCTCAGGCGTCTGCATGCCCTTCTGGGATGATGGAACCAACATGCTCTACCTCGCCGGAAAAGGGTAAGTCTGTCACACCGTTGAACTCAAGCTTTGCTAATAAACGAACAAAGTGATGGTAACATTCGTTACTTCGAGTACGAGAACGACAAGTTTGAATATCTGTCCGAATACAAGTCCGCAGACCCACAACGTGGTCTTGCATTCGTGCCCAAGCGGGGTGTACATCTTCATGAAAATGAGATCATGCGTGCATACAAGACAGTCAACGATAACTGGATAGAGCCAGTCTCCTTCGTTGTCCCGAGACGCGCAGAAGTGTTCCAGAGCGACATTTACCCTCCAACCACTGGGCTGAAGCCAGCAGTTTCGGGCAAGGAATGGTTTGATGGCAAGTCGGGAGTTCCACCAAAGGTCTCCCTGGAGAGCGTGTACGATGGCAAGGCACCCGTGGAAGTTGCGTCGGAGTTCAAGCCGATGAAGACCGAGACTCCAACCACCAGCCGTTCTCCAACTAAGACAGAGGCGCCTAGAGCTGAGCCAGCCCCTGCACCAGTACAGCAACGTGCGCCGCCTCCCAAGATGGAGGACAACAAAGCTTCAATTGCAGCCATGGCTAACAAATTCGCTGACAAAGATGAGGAAGAAATATCTTCGGACGACGACGCCTCTAGCTTTGAGGAAGTACCGAAACCAATTGAGAGACCGACAGCACGCTCTGTTGAGCCAAAGAAAGAGACATCAGCACCCACCACAGTTGCTGCTTCTGCTCAACCCAAAGCAGCGCCGATTCCACTTGCACCAGAAACATCGCATCCGGCTCCCGCACAAACAGCGTCGAACCCTTCAGTCCAGGCGAAGGGAAACACCGAATCTGCAGCACCAGCTGCCACAGGCACACACCATGGCGCAACGGAGGGTTTGAAAGGAAATCTGACGGAGATGAGAGAGCAGAACACACGTATTCTGCAACTGCTCGAACAGCAATCGCGAACCCTGGGACAGCAAATGGACCAGATCATGTTCCTGACTGACGAGGTCGAGAAATTGAGAGGAAAGGGCGGCGCCTCGAGCACTGCTCCCGCCGGTGGGAACAAAGAGATGGAAGAGAAGATCCGAAGACTCGAGTTGGAATTGGAAGAGGCGAGAAGCTGAATTTTCTCTTCTGGCTAACGTCTCTGTTTGGGTCATGGGTCCTGTCGTTTGTGGATGCTCAATGAGATATGAACATCGGATGTCTTGATTGTGCGCGTGGCAGGTAAGGGGGAGGTGACGACTGATTCCACGGTTTTTCGGTTAGCGGGGCGATGTTCTTGTTTTGGCGTGGTAAGCTTGGTTGGACTGGACCTGGATTTGTGTGCGTTTGGCTGGTTGGATTTTGTTGGTGGAAAAGCGATTGGTGTATATATGTGATTTTAATGTTCATGGTTTTGTTCTTCGTTGCTGTTTGTTGTTGCAATGGGGATTTGATGCTGGTGACTGGGTTTTGTGGAGATGGTGATGTGGTTGATGGGAATGGGTTGGTGTGATTTATTGTTGTTAGGATGCACGGGTACTGGTTGGATACTTTACTCTTTACTCTTGATTCTTGGATCCCCTCCTTGGTGAAGTTGGTTATTCGAGTTGAGTAAGTGAGTACCTAAAGGAAGAAAGTTGAACGCTCCTAATCGTAAGATCCCTCGGCTAGTAAGATACTTCTCGATAGATATTTAAGTCCTATCTTTCTAACTTTCTTCCGTTTTTACCTAGCTAGCTAGGTAGCGCGTAATACGATAACGGTTTCTAAAAACTACTACTACTAGATCACTTACACGTTCTACGTTGCTCTTCTACCTACCTACCTACCTAGAGAGAATCTATACTACGGGATAGAGGATATTGCAGTATCGTCTTTTACTCTTTTTCAAATCGAAATATAAGTATAACTGAGAGATTCTAGTCTTCCATCTCCCAATCATATACCTACTTATTGAAAAGCGCCAAAGGAAAGAGAGGACTCAAAGTATCCACAACCCAGCCCAACCCAAACCACTGCCCTACCTCACTCCACAAGCTAAACAAACAACACGAAAAGAAAAGACCCACCAGTAAAAACCAAAGATCCCCATACCCCTAAATCAAAGCATCGATTCCCCGTACCAATCTCCATATCTCCGCCTCAACACAATCAAAGAACAATCAGCCCCTTAATCGGAAAAAAAAAAAAAAAAGTAAAACTGAAAGATATTATTGCATAAAACTAATATACCCATGGCCCAACCATAAATCCAAACCCATATCCAGCAACAAATCCCATTCCTCACAATTCCCCGTCCGAGTCCTCAACCGCATCGGCGCCATAGGGACTAGAGAAATCAGTCGGCGGGAAATTTATGGGAGTGCCTGAGAGTGTCATGGATCGTCTAGAGAGTACCTCTTCCATGGGAGTTGAAAACTCCGATGTCGCAGCTGCAGGGGCTGTTACTACCGGTGGTGATACCATTGTAGTAGGTACATTAATTGCTGCTGTCCGTGCTGCTTCTGTCTTCTGTGTCGTCTGTGTGATCTTCGTTGATGATCGGATGGGCTCGGAGGCGGCAGTGGGGTTTGTGGGAGTGGGTTTGTGGGGATCTGTTGGGATGGTCCGCTTTGGTGGGTCGAAAGGCGCTGGGTTGGGCTTTGATGCCATCGGCTGCGACTCTACATTGTCTAGGTCTGATGGAAAGATCACTTTTGGCCGTGGAGCGATCTTGGGTGGCAATATCTGGGCTGTGCGATTGATTCGGGATGGGTTTATCTGACCTACTGCGGTGGTCGTGGGCACTGGCTTCGGCTTTGGCGCTAAGGGCCGAGACGTGAGGCTGGGTCCTGATGGAAAGCTCTTGGAGAACGAGGTCATCTGATCGTCGGCTTGGTAAGAACTCTTTCGTTCTGCGGCCCGCTGTTGGTCTTCCAAAGCTCTCGTGCGCGACAGCTCCGTCATCTCTTCCTTGAAAGACTTCCTTCGTTCTTCTGCTTCTGCGTCGATTAGAGTAGACTTGAGTTCGGTCGACTTCTTCAGTGCCATCTTCATTCCAGACGTCAGATTCTCTTCTTCCTTGCTGGCTATAGTTCGAAGTTCCACCTCGTCCTTTTCCATCGGATTGACGTTCATCCTCCTCAATTCTTGAGCGAGATTGTTGATGGCTGTTAGGTCGTTCGGAAAAGTTATCATCGGATTCGATCTCGTAGAAGCCGCGCCTCGGGATGGAAGCAATAGTCCTGAAATACTTGCCACGTTAGGTAGAAGAGGACGAATTTGAAGAAGGGAACTTACCCGCGCAGACGCTGATACGCCGTCTTCGTACTTTCGGGGAGATAAGACAGCAAATCGTTTCTTAATTGGGAGGAAGCCTCGTCGAGAGGCATGTCGAGCATTTTGACAGCGACTATGTCAGCCCAATCTACCAATGGTTCTTTGACACACTCGTAGCCGAACTCTCCAACAAAACGTAAAGTATCCATGGCCTCGTAGAACTTGCGCTGGGTATCAGAGCTAGGTGTATACTTCTCTGCGTACATTTCCATAAATTTAGTGACTGTTTGGCGAAAGTTCTCGTTCTGGAAGACTGCACTTGGCATCTCCTTCATGGTTCCGGTTGCAAGGTCGAGCGTGCTGGAGTCGATGGTCTCCCATTCTTCAGAACCCTCCTCTGCAGGCTCTTCGTCCCTCGTGTCGGCAAAATCCCAGTCGTCTTCATCGCCGTCCATGGCAGCTAGCGAGGCTGGAGGTGAGAGCGTTACGTCGTCGAGCTTCTGACCAATCAGTGGAGCGGGGGCGAAACTGGATGCTCGTGGTCTTGGTGCAGAAGATGACTGTGTGAGTGGAGGACCTGTAGGTGGGCGATTGGGTGCTTTGGCTTCGGAGAGCTGTGGCTGGTCAGTATTCTTCCATGTAACTGGGCGGCAAGGCAATGGTGCTCACAGCTTTGATTCCTAGAAGCGGAGTATCGCACTCTGTCTCAGACTCAGACTCGAGGGCGGAAGAATCAGAATGGTAGTAGCGGGCGTCCATCATGGCTCTTTGGTGTAGGTTGGCTGAGATAGCGGGAGGAGAGGAAGTATTTAAGCTACTCTCAGTTATCAGAAGGTTGTCTTCATCTGTTCGCTGGGGCTCGGTGTTGGGGACGAGGCTTTGTTCAAGAGATCCAACATCGTCTTCCACGTCACACGAGACTTGCTCGCGTGGTTGGGGCTCCATGACTTCAGCCTTGTGCCTTATCTCGGACCGATAAGGCTGTTTTGTTATCGCATAGGTGTTGTTGGCCGGGTGAGTGTCGTCAATAGGGTGAGTGTTCTTGCACAGTCAAGCGATGGTGCAATCTCAGACTGAGCTAAGCTGTTCTGATGTTGCGATGTTCGTTTTAAACTTTTGGCAAAAATGGTCGTCCCATGGTCCACCGAGCTCAACCCCTGCCCGCATCTCACGATTCGCAGGTACTGATGGTCCGTGAGTTCTTTGTGTCTGAGTGAACGACGGAAATTGGAGCAGAATACAGTCCGAGGGAGGCGTGGTAGTCATTAATGAGATCAGCCGAATGTTGAAATCGAGGCAAAGAGAAATGCCAAAGGAAATGGAAGGTGCTTGCCAACAGCGCAGCTTCTCGTTGTGATCAAGGTAGCACTGCCAACGTTTCTACCTATAGAGAGCGAGCCTGGTAATTGCCAATTGAACGAATCAGTCTTTGTTCCGCTCAGAAAACACGACGCTATACTTCTGCCATTATGGCTTCTATCCCACTCCTGTTGATCAAGCGGGCTATAGAGGCTGTCTGAATCATGTGGCCTGGTTGTCCCCTCCATCTTCATGGTGTGTCCGGGGCATCATGAATGTCCAAGGAAATCTGCCCTTTGAGCCCCAAAGAGGCACCTATCTCTCTCAATTCGCCCTGTAGACACGCCCTTGACATTGCATCTTCGGGTTCGATTAGTAATATAAATTGTACGGTACGCAAGAGTAACTTAGCTCTTATGAAACATTACCCGGCTGTCCTCTCTATCTTCACGGTGTGTCCGGGGCATCATGAATGTCCAAGGAAATCTGCCCTTTGAGCCCCAAAGAGGCACCTATCTCTCTCAATTCGCCCTGTAGACACGCCCTTGACATTGCATCTTCGGGTTCGATTAGTAATATAAATTGTACGGTACGCAAGAGTGACTTACCTCGAGTGACTTACCTCGAGTGACTTACCTCTCATGAAACAGTCTTTGAGAGAATGACTGCTATCGCGAGAACAAACTCGCTATAGCTTCGCTTATCTCGCACAATGAAACATCTCGCAAGGTCATTTCTTTACCTTTACCTTGGACTCCGGGTCAGGAGCTCACGATGCATCACAATGTTGCCCGGCCAGTGTTGGTGAATGTTGTCGATGTTATGTGGTTCGCGAGGGCTCAACCTGGAATGCCGGGGGTATGCCCCTAGAGCCAAAGGGGTTTAGACGCTTAGCAACGAACCCCCCGGCCGAATCAATTTTCTGCCCATTTGCATCACTTTCTCTTTCTTCTTTCCCCCTCCTGGCATCGCCAGAGGCAGCGCATAACAAGAGAAACTTCCAGTATGAAATACGTCCTCGTCTCCGGAGGTATGTATTCACGCATTTCCAGGGGAAAGCATCGAGTCTGACCTTCTGCAGGTGTCATCAGCGGCGTGGGAAAAGGCATTATCGGTACGCCGAATACTTCTTTGGACCCGCGACTTTACGTGCTTTTTGCTCTCTCTGACGCGCCGTAGCCTCTTCCACTGGTTTACTGCTAAAGACAATTGGTTTGAAGATATGTATGCCAGAGAAATGCACTTTTTGAACCCTATAGACTGACTTTTGCTGCACGTTTCTTCCATTAAGATCGACCCTTACCTCAATGTCGATGCCGGACTTATGAACCCCAAGGAGTACGTCCACAAGCTCTCGCAAATTCAGTGATACCATTCTGACCCATCCTTCAGACATGGGGAAGTCTTTGTGCTCGACGACGGCGGAGAGGTCGACCTCGACTTGGGCAACTACGAACGATACCTAAACGTTACCTTGACCCGCGAGAACAACATAACCACCGGCAAAATCTATCAGCATGTTATCGACCGCGAGCGAAAGGGCGACTACCTCGGCAAGACTGTCCAGGTCGTTCCACACATCACAGACGCCATTGTACACTGGGTGGAGAGGGTCGCTAAGATTCCAGTCGATGATACAAATGAAGAGCCGGACGTATGCATCATCGAGCTCGGTGGCACAGTCGGCGACATTGAGAGCATGCCCTTCGTTGAGGCAATGACTCATTTGAGACGACGAGCCAAGAGCCCAAACTTCTTGCAGATTCACGTCTCATACATCCCTGAGATCCATGGAGAACAGAAGACCAAGCCAACACAGCAAGCTATTCGAGCTGTGCGAAGCGCAGGTCTGATCCCTGATCTGGTATGTTTTGGCAAGTTCTTCTTGTGACCACGGCAGAAGAACTTACACGATCGTCTCTTAGATTGCTTGCCGCTCCGTCAGATCTCTCGAATTGGGTTCCCTCGAAAAGATCGCCAACTCCTGCCAGGTTGAAACCGAGCAAGTTGTGGTGGTCAAAGATATGCCTTCCATCTACCAAGTACCGTTGCTTTTGGAGGAGCAAGGTCTGGTGCCGCTCTTGCGCCGAGGATTGAACTTGGATGAGATCACCTCTAAATCTGCTTTGACAGAGAAAGGCAGAAAGATCTGGAATCATTGGACAACGCTTACGTCACCTAACCAACAGTTCTATGACCCTGTCACCGTTGCGCTAGTAGGCAAATACGTTGAGTTCCAGGACTCGTACTTGAGTGTTACCAAATCCTTGGAACATTCTGCCATGCGGTGCAGGCGCCGTCTAATCATCAAATGGGTTGATTCCGAAGCGCTCGAAAACCCATCTCGTGATAAAGACCCAGCCAAGTTCCACAAAGCCTGGCATGATCTCTGCACAGCAGACGGAATTCTTGTTCCTGGCGGATTTGGACTTCGCGGCACAGAGGGCATGATAGCGGCAGCCAAATGGGCTCGTGAGAACAAAAAGCCCTACCTTGGTATCTGCTTGGGAATGCAAATTGCTGTCATCGAGTACGCCAGGAACGTCGCTAACATCAAAGGGGCCACTTCTGAGGAGTTCAAGCAGGGCCCCGATGCTGAGGAGGTCATCATTTTCATGCCAGAAATCGATAAAGTGACCATGGGAGGTAATATGCGTTTAGGACGACGACCAACGCACTTCCAGGAAGGTACTGAGTGGAGTAAGATGCGTCAACTCTACGGAGGCGGCAAGGCGATCGATGAGCGTCACCGACATCGCTACGAAGTTAACCCAAAGCACATCGAGCAAATCGAAGCTGCTGGCCTTCAATTTGTTGGCAAAGACGACGAGAGCAAGCGAATGGAAATCATCGAGATCAAGGACCACCCGTGGTTCGTTGGTGTGCAATTCCATCCCGAGTACCTGAGTCGCGTCTTAGATCCAAGCAAACCCTATCTGGGTTTCGTTGCTGCAAGTTCCGGTTGCCTGGCTGAAGTCACGCAGAGTGCTTTGAGTAAGAGCTCGAAGCTATTGGCACTTCCCAATGGCGTCAATGGAGACAACCACTTCTAGACCCTTGACAATACGCAAATGGATGACTGACTTGTTGGCAAGATTTGAACAACGATTGATGAGGATTTTGGACTTGGAATGTCTGACGCTATAGAATGGTGGACCTCGCGGTCTTGCGGGTATGATGGGAATATGGCTATTTGCATTGGAAGGCGTATTTGCTTGTTGTTTTTCGGATGATGCGGATGGTGCTGTTACCACTCGGAAATTTTGTCTGGGGTCTTGTATACCAGATTTATGTTTTTACAATGTATTACCGAGTGAAGACGTCGAGGGTGTGAAGCTTTATTGTGAAAGTCGGCTCAGTCGTACACATTCCCTTTCTTTTCTGGAGATGGAAAGGTGAGGTTTATCCCAGCCTTGGATTTCGTTGTTGATGCTTGGGTTTGATGATGGAGTTGTATTGGTGATGTCTTGGGGGTTTGTGGGGGGGTTTTTTTTGGGGGGGGAGAACGAGGATGAAGATTGGTAGTTTTATTGGATATTGATTTTGTATGTATGTATATGTGTATGTGCTATGTAGTTTGGAGGTTTCTAAGAGCTTTTTTTTGGGGATAACGTAGGAAAGGCTTTTATAACTCCTCATCTTTCCAATCGACCTTTTCTTCTCTAGGATTGAAAGGGGGAAAGTATGGGAGGTTTAAGTAGCTAAAGATTAACGTCGTATAGTATTTAACCGCCGCGTCTCTACTTGTAGAGTATTTACTTCTAGATAGAACTTTTTATTTTTGGGGAGCGCTTTGTTTAGCTTGAAGTCTTACTAATTACGTAATTTCTTGGTCTTGGATAATTTGAGGAGTAAGGTGTTTTTATATATTTTTCAATAACGATGGGAACTCCGAATAGCGAAAGTTTACGCGAGGGGGAGGGTTTTCTTTCATATTTGTTGGGTGGGGTTTGAGTTGTTGGTTTGGGCGATTGGATTTGCTAATGGTGTTTTCGATAAGGCTTCATAATGATGATACCCAGCGTCAAAATTTGCGGATGAATTATCCTGGGTATCCTGACTTGATACCAACCAGACCCTTTCTTGGGCCTGATGTTCTTCGGTGAAGATTCCAGATTATCTAGGGTTCGCGGCATCATCTTAATGTAGGACATGCCTAGGTATTATCTAGACACAAAAATAGTGGGACAAACGCAGCAACATCAACCTCACGAAATTTGTAAGGCAGATTTTTGGGAGTTAAAATGCGTCAATTGTACAAACAACTACATCTAATATCCAAACTCTACGGGCTGCTCGAAGGAGCAGGATCTGCACTTTGCGATTGCCCTCGAACTTCCGGACCATCCATCGGACCATTCGAAGGGGGATTTGGCTACCAGCCTCCTTGCCCCTGAGCTGGATACGGCGGCTGTCCCTGTGCCTGATACGGCGGTTGTCCCTGCTGCTGTCCACTCGGCCAATTCTGAGGTCCAAGCGACGGTACCACAGGAGGATAAGGAGCAGACTGTTGTCCGCCTTGGAATGGTGGCCCCCCTTGCGACGATTGTCCATTTGGTTGATATCTAGCTGCATCAGCGTATGCCTTGATCGCCTCGTCCAATTTCGCGCCGAAGAAGAAATCGCCGACGGGGCCGCCTAGCCATGATGTCGTGATGCCTAGGGACTGTGTGATTGTGGTGGAGAGTTGCGTAGCGCCTTGTTTCTGAAGTACGAGTTGCTTGTATAGTTCGGGGGTGATGGAGGAAGTGTCTGCCCAAGCCCGTTTGTCGAGCAGGGCCTGTTTGTAACTACTGACTGCGTTGTTTAGAGATGTCAGTTTTGGGACGAGGTAAGCGGCGTCGACGGCGCCGATGCTGTCTTTCTTGGTTGTTCGCTGGACCCAATCTGTTCCGACTTGTAGGTCGGAAAGCAGGTTCGCGCAGTCTTGTTGGATTATCGGTATGTAGTTGAGGATCTGGTTGACAGTGTCTGGGCGCCTTGGGTTTCCTGGCCATGCTGCGACGTGGCTTCCGATTGTATTCACCGTTCCCACCAGTCTGTCGAGAACTTGAGCGATGTCTTTGTACACTTGGGCATCTCGAGGTTGGAGAGGGGTTGCGGACGCGATCGCGAGGAGTGATGTAAAAGAGAGGGCTGTTGAGAGAAGCATAACGAACGATCGTGGTGGCTCAATAAAGCCTCTTAAGACTAATGACTGGAGTGAAAGGAATGAACGGAATGAATGAAAGGGCGATCGTCGAGAATTGTGGTATCCAGTCACAAGAAAAGAACGTGGTAGGCCACATTATAACGTGGACTTCCCCTACCTGACGTAGAAATATAAACAAACCTTATTACTTCCGTAGAAAGAGAATAGCGAGACGGATATATTCTCTACTAACCGGTTCAAGTAAACATGGTTCTCTGGAGATATCCGCGGAAAGGAGCCTCATGCATAAACCAAGACAAGGACCGAATTGACATTTTTGTAGCCGCCCACCAGTAGTTGTATTAGTGGCGATTCTCCACGTCCGGATACCTGATGGAGATAAAGTACCCTCGCTCCATATACCCCTCTCTCGCACTCATCTGACGATTGGCGTACCATCTTGCCAGAAGAAGGGCAAACCGGATAACCAGGGAAGCTTCCGAGGATTATAACACAAACCGGCACAGACACGTACTGTGTATATAGACACGAGAAGATATTATAACAGTGGTGACTCCCCTCACTCGTTAGCATGGAGCCACGGATCTCATCTTCATTGTACCCGCTGCAACTCTGTGAGGTTCTCTCTGATCGACGATGTGTCTTGCGTTGATCGTACCGCGGCTGTTAACAAGGATGGACATATAAGGCTAAAGGGTGATTACCCGCCTCCTAACATGGCCCAAGCTTTTGTTTGAAGGGCATCCAAGATTTGGAAGTGGTGGCCTGAAAGCCCATAATCTGATCTAGACATAGGATCTGCTATGCTCAATTAAGGCGAAAGCGTTCTGATGCACGCACATCGAATGGTTCTGCGGTAAACTCGCAAGATGGCTCTCGACGACCTCATGCGTTTTTGACGACGTAGCCATCCTCAATTGTCCATAGTTTTTGTTCAGTTATGGTTCGCGCACTTCGCGGGCCGTTGTCAACGTTTGGCGTCCGCTTCGGCCGTAAGATGTGAAGTTTGCGGAATCGCCGTTGATGGTTTGGGTGTGAGGTGAGCACGGCCGGGTCACTTCGCTCCGACGTCCCATTCGGGGAATTGTGTCGATCTTTGCATGGTCAAAGCCCCAACATCTCAAATAACGTCACCGACACACCCGCCTTCCATCCTTCCATTTTCTTAGCTAGAAGCTTGGCATCCGGTATCAAATTTACCGGCCTTTTCCACGCTATTTTCCTCGACAAAACCACGACTACAAGAAGTCATGATGGTTATTTCTTCCACGGCGCGAAATAAGAAATCTAGAGAGATAGATTGCTAGTCCTAAAGCAGATATTGTCCCTTTCCAATCTTGTAGAATTATTCATCCGACGGTGGTGGAGGAAATGTAGCGATGATTCGCTCTTTTTGACGGGAATTGAGATTTGTTTTCCAAGGCCGCTGTACTACTGTACCGTGATAATGTGACCCCGGTACTTGGTCTACAAGCTGCTGGGAGGCTCCGGAATTGTGCCCTCGCTAGATAAATATCTGACCTGCGTAGTTGTTGGTTATCTCAATTCTCGAATACAATGTGGATCTTCCATGTGTGTTCCTGACAGGCATACGTCCTCCACAAATCTGACCATGGAAGATCTATTTATGGAGAACGCTCTTAGACCTTTGAACTCTAAATCGTATCTTGGCGGCTGAAAGGAGAAGATATCTCTTGCCAATCGGGATATCCGGACTCCTTTGCGTCATGAGTCATGAGTGGCGGGAGGCAGAGTAAGATTTTGAGCCCATCTCTTTTTGTCTACGTGACTTCAGCTTTGCACGGCCGTATGGAAAGAAAGGTCAGAAGTTGCGTCTCAAAGTAAACTCATACTTGCTGCCTGTGGAAAGACAGAAGTAAGTGTCCTCGCATCTCCCAGGTTGTCGGTTGAACAGCATCAACCCCTTTTTGACCTTAAAGTTGACTCGAGTCACAATTTCTATAGGCAGGAAGCTTTGCGATAGGGGGGAAACGTGCTGTGAGCACGTGGTCAGAGCCTACACGATTACCACGATGGCCAATTGTTTCATGATCTCGGACTCAGAAAGATCCTCATTCGGAATTCTCCACATCAAATGAAGATACCTGCCACGATCCCTATCTTCGTGTCCTTCAGTACCCAAACTCCGCATTCCTCTTCTTCACTCTCTCCTCCCAGTCCGGCGGTCTCCAATCGAACAAGTCCGTCGCTTCGACAGTCCATGGTCCCGTCTCGTTTTTCTTCTCAGGCACGGGCACCGGCCCCATTCTTTTCGACTTCGCTCGTGCCGTAGCTTTGGATTTCTCTTTTGTCCCAGTGGCGAGGCTCACAGAGCGCTGTAAAGGTTTCCGCGGAGGTTTTTTGCTTCTGGTTTGCACCATCCTCAACAGTTCTTCTTGAGAAGACCGGAGTACTGCTGGGACTGCCTCTGGTTCTTCGATTGGAGACGAAATGACATCGATAGCAGAATTAGCGTTGCTTTCGGACTGCACGCGTCGGAACGGAGATTTTACTGCAGGCTTGGAAGGAGCGAGAATCGGCGCCTTACCTGCAGGCTTTGGTGGTGCCGGCAAAGGTGCCCTAGCTGTTGGTTCTTGCGAAGGAAGAAATGGTGTTCTAGTCGTTGGTTTGGGCTGAGGCAGAAGAGCTGAAGAAATGATTTTCAGGGTCGGTGCTTGAGCGTCCGGGGGTGCGAAAATCCGCCGATCCATAAGGCCATGCATTATTTCCATGTCACTGTTTGATCTTTGTCGCCGTCTCGCGGTTGGCGGAGGAAGAAAGGCAGGAGCTGCAGATTTATCCATCGGCTCAAACCGTTCTGGTCGTGGAGGCAACGTACTGAACGCGGGTGAAGACGACCTGTCCGTCCCGTCTGATGCCAAGGCAGCAGTCCTACTTTTGGAAAGGCCTGACGCAGTCTCCCGTGCTTCTGTGTCCTTGGTTGTCGGCTGAGTCTTCTTCGGCACGACCTTTGACAGCACAACATCGTCATCAGAATCTGTTAGACAAGCAAACGGATCGACCCGTGGTTTTCTTGCAGCCACCAGCGTTTCGAGGAGGGTTAGTTCGGCCTCAGACTGTACGCTCTTGGTAGCATTCCTATTATTTTGAGTCTTCCGCACTGGCTGAGACGGCCCTGCTGCAACCTGGGTCGAAGTCTGGCAAAAAAGCATTGATCTTGGTTGCGATCTTGCGATCCGTAGAGGCTTGGTTTTTGGAGCCGGCTTTGGCCTCTGAAGTGATGGTGGATGCTCTTCAGTATTAGGCAGTGAAGTGTCCTCAACTATAGACTCAGCGCCTTGAGAGTTCGAGTTTTCCACGGTTGTCCCTGTATCGACCACTTTCAAATGATTTTTTGCGCTTACAGGAGGTGAGGAGGGAGCCTCCCGTCTTGGTGTGGCCTTTGGTTTTGGTATTCGCGGCGCAGGAGGTTTCGTAGCAGGTTTCGAAATCTGTGTCGGCTCTCTAGCCGGTGTAGAAGGGATCGTCACGTCGGAGAACCCTTCATAGTCTGATGTAAGATCAACGATCTCCTTGACTACCAGGGGTCTCTGACCAGCAAGTGGAATATTTCTTCTCGACATCTGCGAAACTTCTTTCCTGGCATCTGAAGTTCTTGCCCACGGCATTTCCTTCGAAACGCGTGTAACAGACCAAGGCTGGTCAATTTTCCTCCTCTTGACATTGTGACTGTCCTCCCATTCGTTCTCATTATTGGCGTTCCTGATATCATACGGAGACTTCGCGGGCACAGTCGACCTTCCAATCGCGCCTTTCGGAGTGCCCAAAAGCGCATTCAAAGACATCTGTTTTTTGAAAACCTTCGCCGCAGCATTCGTCCTCCCACCGAGTGTGGTCCTCGCAGCCGTAGACAACCCATTCCAATCCCTATTCCTGTCTCTATTTCCCTCCTCTTCCCTATCATCCAGTTTCTTCCTCTCCCTCTCAAATAGCGGCGCCAGATCTGTCTGGCTTGTAGCAAGAATCTCTCCCACTTGCACCAATACCCCGATATCCAGCGTCACCTCGTCATCGGCCTGCAACTCTCCTTGCTCCTTCCAATGTGTGTCTCCAAGAAAGTTCCGACCTTCGTCGTAGACCATTACGCGTTTATTAAAGGTGTGAAATTTGACAAAGCCATCTTGCCATCGTTTGGACTTCCGTCTGATATCATGGGAGTAGAGGCAGCGGTGTTCGTGGACGGACGCGGTATTCGGAGAGGGCGGGACTCGCGCAGAGCTGCGTGCTAAGTACGCGTTCATAACTTGATCATATCATGGCGGTCAAAGGGTTGGGGACGTTGAAGAAGAGAATTGTGGTGTTGCGTCGTTGGCTGACGAGCTTTGACGCGATTGAAAGGGAGTCGCGTTCGTGATTCGAAAACGCGTGACTTGTGCCAAATTTAGACAAGATTCGGCCTGAGGCTCCATTTCTCCATTCAACACCAACTACCGCAATACAAATCGTTTCTAACAATCAAATTCTTCATTTTCTTCCCTCTTCCGAAATCTTCTACTTCAACCGACTAACAACTCTCACTCCGCTTTCAAAAATCAATTTTAATTGACAATAAAATAGGAGAGATGGATCAATTTCTACCAATTGAGATGCATTACCTGTGGTGAAGATGGTTAGATAACTGTCAATTAACCAGGCATCCGGAATGGAAGCACCATGATAGTAATAGCACCAGCACGTCAAGCCATGCCTGCCAGGATCGATCTGAGTTACATTTGTATAGCACTCTCAAGTTAGCGTCGAAATCGCGAGATTCTAGCAGGATTATTCTTTCACGATTACGGAATTTTGGCGATGAGTATCTTAATTTGAGGATGTGAAACTGAAGTGAGCTTGTTCGTAACAGGCATAAATCGAGGGTCTAAGCAAGGCGAAAGAAAGTGTAGAAATGGATACCTGCGCTTTGTCAAGGAGATAGAAAGTCTGGTTGCACGCTCATTATAGAAATTCAATTGAAACCTCCATTGCCATTGAATTCTTCCCCAGAACGACATCGTCACCCGTCCCCAACCGCTTCGTCCTGTGCATCACTCATCCATCCGTCAACCCGCAATCCCTTCTCTCCCAACCATCAAGTCATGTCTTCCCCTTCAAACAACTCCACCCCAATGAGCACCAATAACCTCCACATCCAGTCATCGACAGCGACAGATTAGAGCATCTCGAGCCAGAAAATGCTAATCGGCGACAAGTATAAGATGGACTTATACGTATCGTCAATCGACATTTTCTGGCGCGAGGTGCTCTAAGCCGGCGCTGTCGATGGCTGGGCGCAGAAGATGCTGATCTCTATCTTGCGTCGCTCGCGTCTCACCACGTCTCCTACGCTGCAGACACCCTTTTTGCCCCTGAGAGCACGCTGCTGCTCGAGTCTTTCTCCTCCGCGAAGGTGATTGGGCTCATCGCGGCTGCAATCGGCGAGGCCTCTGCCAACTTCCTCTCTCCACCAACCTCCACACACCTCATCCTATCTCCCCCAGCCTCCTCACACCTCCACCGACCTCCGCACACTCACCACCTCCAACCACACCTAAGAGCTCGAGAGGCTCGACCAGCGAGTGTCCGTCATCACTCTTGGGCCGTGGTGGTGAGGTCCAGTGCCTTCCGGTTGAACTGTTGTGCTCAATACAAATTGAGCTTGTAGTTCCGTACGATATCAGCCCTCAATGACATCGAGTCCGTCACATGACGTTCAATCCTTGCGATTGTCGAAAGGATATGGTGTGGTAATCTTTCGGCAGGATCTAATTACCATGAAGAAAGGTACGAGTACCAGGAGCCGTCTGTCTTCCATACAAGAATCAGGTGTGCCTGGAGATATGGCTATCCTTGACTCTTGAGGTGAGGTGGCGTGACTCCGGTCACTTTGTTTGTTTGGGTTGCTATGAAAGCTGTTATGATATCGAAGTTTACGAATACCTGGGCAGGCGAGATCCATAATGACGACTTCTTCATCAATCCAAATGTCGGCCTCGAATCGTAGAAGACTAGGTATCATAACCTTCGCACCATACGTGATCGCATTGACGGAGGAGACATTGATAACAATGCGCTTGTAAGTGGTGAGCAGGCTCTCGAGAGGCTTGATCACGGTATGATGGTGATTCTCATCCCGAGTGTTGTCCTGTGTCCACTGTGCGTCAAAGGTACGCTTCACAAGGAAGTTGGCAAATGTTATGACACCGAAGTTTAAGGTAGGTCTAGATGGCGGATCCTGAGTCCATCGTGCGTCCATTTGCGGCATCTTTTGCTGACCACCTTGGCTTGAGGCGCTACAGATGGCAACCTTCAACACAATGCTGTCCGCCGAAGTATGGCGGTGGCATGTGAAAGTCCTGAGGGAAAGACATGTTGAAGGGTGTGGTGTGGTTCGAAGAAGTTTGGTAAGTGTGATTGGAAAGCAAATATGCGGTTACCGGTCGGAGAGCGGTAAGTAGCATTCGAATTCTTGGTGTGACATGTCAGTGTAATTCGAAGTATGCAAGTCAAGTACATACCCTGTCGCGCACCAATCGTTCTGTTGAACAAAACGCCAGTTCCCGCCGAGATATTTCGGAGGGACGAGGCAGTAGACGAGCTACTGGAGGCTGAGCGTGGAAGAGACCAGCTCCTCGAGAAGTCAAGATCATTGACGGAGCTTCTCATGCGCTTCTTTGCCGTCGAGGAGATGGGCAGGGTCGTCATCTGGGCTCATCAGAGTCCATG
Source organism: Venturia pyrina ICMP 11032 (assembly GCA_000738655.1). Taxonomy (NCBI): domain Eukaryota; kingdom Fungi; phylum Ascomycota; class Dothideomycetes; order Venturiales; family Venturiaceae; genus Venturia; species Venturia pyrina. The sequence goes on along the minus strand of JEMP01000024.1, from coordinate 241,770 downwards.
GGTTGTAGACGACTAAAGAGAGGCCGGTTGTGGATGAGTTCCATAATCAGGATTTCATGGAAAGGAAAGGAGGAGAGTGAAGGTCGGAGGGGTTTAAATATTCATTTGTGGGCGCCAAGGGGAGTCATACGCCGCTGCCGCGCCCTAGTTCCAAAGTGAGATAATCGCGTTTCGAGGCAGGCTCGTACTCAACCACCACAACTCCAATGATTGTAAAAATTGTACGAGGCTGTAGGGAATCGTCTAATTGACCAGCTCCATCACTGCTATCTTTGTTGCCACCATGGTGGTTGAGTAATGCTGCGGTGGAGGAGGTCAGTGTGGTTCACCATTGCCGCGGAATCCTCGGGCTATCATATCACACGACGCTAATTCAGGCATACACAAAGCAAGAGGAACATCACAATTTACTGGGCTTATGCAGATTCAATCAGGAGTGCGGCAGGGTAACTCCATTCAAGCTGGTAGATAGACTATTGCGCTGCAGAATATCAGCTTTGTTCTGCCATCCAGGGAGCAAACTCAGCTTACAATGATGCACAGTCATACAGCAACCTTGAGCCACCCACCAATCCCATTCACCCTGTCCAGAAGCCTTGAGCCACCAAGTGGTCCTATTCCTCCAGTCTCAATGTGCTCTCAATGTGTTCTCAATGTGCCTCCATTGCTGCTTTCAAAGCGGAAAGAAATTCATGTCCATCGCCTCCCCATTTCCCTGGATATCCTCCGCAAGATCCACGCTGATGCAGAAGAGAGCGAAGATGGCGGCAGCGACCATGGCGATGTTGCCAGGGAGTATGTGGTCTGCGGCTATCCAGAAGCAGAGGGCAGCGGCGTATCTGCGGTAGGCCGGAAAGAAGTATGCGAGGATTGGGAGGACGTAAAGGACATTTCTGGCGATGTCGAGGAAGATGAGAGCCATTGTTGAGGAATTTGTGGCTTTGGAGGATGTGATTGACGATGTGGTCTGTGAGGAGGTTGGTTGATGGATTGGATGGTTGATTGAGAGGCGGATGCGCTGATTGAAGAACCTTGTTGGCGTTGAGTGATTGTTGTTGCTTGATGATTGAATATCCGTCGACGCTTTTTCAGTAGCTACAGCCCTAAAGTTGCAATGTGACTTTAGTATCTATGGTGAGAGTACCACTACACCAAGAATGAGACGCTATAGCATGTTACCAACCTCGATCGCTTAAATGATTACCAAGATCAAAAGCGTCTCTCACCTGCCTGCCAAATGAGCAAAAAATAGAAGATCCAAGTCGAGATTTGAACCAGCGGCCTTTTCATCCAGAGATATCTCTCTCAAGACCACAAGACACGTATCCCCGCTTCTCAGAAAATCCCCGCGCAGATAACGAATGACAAAAGAGTTCGCACAGCCAATGGCTGCTGCATCTCTCCAACACGATATGTGTTAGCAGATATCTCGAACGTATGGATCTATCCAAATTCATCTACTCCAAGGGTCCGGTAGGGAGTCGATGAGATGAGCACGAACAATCTGATGAATGTTAGCTAATTGACTAGTCCACGGGGAGGAGCGTACATCAACTAGGATTCGCGTTTTGCGAAGTGTTTACCACAACTACATTCCACTTTCTCACCACCACGAATGGGAAAGGAAGACAAGAAGGGAGGGGTCTTGAAGCGATTTCCTTTGAACTTATCCTGATATCTTCCGCACAGAGACTGGTTTGTTCTTCACGTGTTAATGATAGACTTACCTTTCCAACCCGAACCAACCAGCGCAAGACAGCGACATCATGATAGCCAAATGAAATGAAGTTCTTCAAACCTCCCCCTCCAAAGTCTGATACCGATGAAAGCTCGAATCGCATGAAACGCTATCTTCATTTGTAAAATCTCCCACTCTAAGAAAAAGTTACCATTGACCCCCTTTTCAAAGATATTTCACTAAACACACCTCGGAGTCAGTCAACCTGCCCCTTTCAACAGCTTCCGTCGAAGTCAATTAGGCAATTGAAAGAGCCCTATTTGTAAAACCCTTTGATCTTGTGTATGCTAGGCCTCGGTAGTCGTCCGTTTGGAATCCAATTGTGAATCCCACAACCACTTCAAACCACCCCCTTGCCCAGCAAAACGAGGCGATGCACAAGCTTGGAAGGACTCAATTAGCCCATGTTTACAGGCAGATCGATTCTGATAGAAAGTGCTGACAGATCTTGGTGTCGGGGAAATGTTACCATTTCAGCTAGATATCAGGCTGTGCTGTACCGATACTTGCAGGTTTCGTCTTCAAAGCAATTGTATCCAGATCTTATAGCCATGAGTGACTGATAATAATCGTTTTTGGAAGAAGCGGGCAAGTACAATTGACGTGCTCTTTGCATATGCATTTTGCAATCGAACTGGAATTCGATCATAAAACCATGTTCCCTTACTCACTAAACTGCGCGACGGATACAATATTTGCAGAATATGGGCGCATCTCGCGAAATCTCAAACATTGTAGCTCGATGAGATTACAACAGCCGGGATATGATGTAAACAGATGCGCACATTGGACACGCTCACAGCAGGCTTTCCCTCAAGTTCAAGCAGTCAATCCTGAAACAAGAGCCGGCCTGTAGTATGTCCATATCAGTATTGTCAACTTTTCAAAGGAGTCAAACCTACCAGAAGAGCGGCATGCGGGGTCCTCTCGCATTCACATGAGATCGACTCTGTCTGCTCATCAAAATTTAATCTTCTTTCCCGGATCAGGAACAGCCAACTTGAAGAATGGCATTACCTTACTCACTCGAAAATGAAGCCTTCCCTTTAACAAGCGGGCCAGTATCACCTGTTTGCCAATTCTGCAATCATAAAAAACACGTTCAACTCCAGCACGGTCTCATTCACGCCGGCAGTCGTCCGTGTGGCAATTGAAGCCACCGGCGCTCTGACCACAAACTTGAAAAACCTACCACAAGTTCGAGCCCCGGCCAGAGTCTCTTTACGTGACCAAAAGGAAAGCCGCCACATTGGCATTTTCCACAATGATCATCTCCAGTTGACACCAGAGAAAGACAAAAAGATAGAATACAAGCACGGGTGGTTGTATCTATAGAAACTTTGTAGGTAACTCCCTACTAGTTTGCTTCGCGCGGTTGGTGATCAATCAACCACCCTAGATTGTCAAGTTAGCATATTCTCTAATCATGAAGACCTGCAATTAGTAGTTAGAAGGAGTCATGAAGGGAGTGAGCATTGTGAGCATTGTGAGCGAGCATGTGGTACCCTGGCAAGCTAAGCTTACAACCACTGTGCCATAGGCTGGGATGAAATATTTTTACACACTCTTAGTATGTAAACCCCTTCTACTCAAGGTCCGATTCCTGCAGGCACAATCAAGCTTCAGCAAAGACAAATTACACAGTTATCAAAGATACAAATCTTGAAACATATGAGAATATCTGTTTCCCATGGGTGCAGCATTCATAGAGCCTGTTTTGGCAGTGTCGTGAGGTGGCGGGCTGATTTCGACATCAATGTGTGGTTCTCGCTGTTGTATCCCACGATACATGACACACCACAACCCTCACACACTTTTGATAAATCTTCTTTTCCGTCACTTGATCAGATCAGTATTGGCAAGCTCTGCAGGGCGCAGACATCTCGCAATCCAGACGACAATATTGTATCTCTTTGGAGTCTCCATCGCCTCTATCTCACAGATTGCCCTGTGGACAAAGATCGGATTCTTTGAGGACAGTCACCGGTAGACACGACGTGAAAGCTCGGCGAGACAGACTACACATTTCCCCATTTCTGGTAAGCCTCTTTTTGATGAGCAGAGCTTCTGTCCCTTGGAACTCCGACCGTTTCGGCGCGAGCAGCACAACTTCGGCCACGGCGACTACACAGTCGCCTCAACTGCCACGGCGAACAGCATTGTCCACGACATTCGGCGCCTGCTTTGCCTATCACTTTTGACCCCGAAAGACTGCCAAGGGCCACAGAGATCGATCCAGATTCATCTATCGACGGCCCCAGATCACAGCTATCCTGGCACCGTGTGCGACGAACGATTCCAGCCCTTCGATCCCATTTCCTCGACGTATCGCGACATCTTGGTGGAGCAAGTAGACACAAGGACGTTTTTCGAATTGCCAGATTCTCTTTACACCGGCGCAGTCATGCCCTCATGGCAGCGTCTCCAGCCTAGAAGCCTCCATGTCTGCAGAGGCTTGCGCCGAACTACGCTCAGATACGCGCACGTACAAGCCAGCACCCAGTTGGGCAATCGGCAATCACAAGAGAGCCTTCTTCTGATGCAGAGACGGCGACAGGCATGCTGGAACGACCTAGAGGCTACATTGCAGCTAGGGAGCTGAGCGCAAAGGCACGCCGCAATTCTACAGGCTTTGCTCAACGAGATTAAGAAGACGCGAGGCATCACGATATACCTCCTAGTCCTTGTGCTGTCCTGGATTCATGTACCGCCAGCCTGGAATCGGATATATGAAGTTCGGGTCCTGCGGATCTCTTCCAGTGGGAAACAAACACGAGCAGGCGGGGCATTCATACATCCACGGTGACGGCAAAGAGCTGCACTAAGATGGAGGCATAGCGATTCAGCCACGCCATTTTGACTGGGGAAAGAGTGTCTTGACTCGGTCCCACGCCTCACGAAACAACCACAATGTAGACTGCGACGGCGTCACAATATGGACAACGGGAGAGCCCATGCCTGGGCAAGTCGAAAAGCATCGCTCCTCGTAGCAAGAGAAGGGCGAAAAGCACGGTAACCGCAGACTGCCATACTGAACGGGGTGGCCCAACTGGGTATCGCTCGGAATGAACATGAGATGCATCGGGACGTGTCAAGAGTCGAATGTTTTTGCCGTCTGCATTGTGAAAAGGCTCCGGTAAAGTAAGCCTTGCAAACAATGCCTGCGAAGCATCCCTCAAGCAAAAATGACCTCAGCGGACCACTTTCCTCCTCAATAGGGCAGTTTCGCGTTCGCAAGAGATTGTGATGGAAGTCCCAGGGCAGCCGATGCCACTGACTGATCAACTCGAGATGGCCCAGAATAACAGCGAAGAGAGCGAGCGAGGCCTTCACAAGGAGTCCGGCAAAGCAGTCCACGAGACTGAGGGAAAATCCAGACATTCAGGATCTCAACGAAGACAAGGAAGGGTGTTATAGGTTTGCGCAGCTGCGATTAAATTTCGAAAAATACAGAGGCTCCGGCAAAGACAGTCTAAGAACGAAGGTCAAAATGCCGCTGATTATACATGGTCTTCATTTCGAATCTCTTCTCGAGCCTTGGCATGCATGGCTAGTATAGCGGCATGCCCTGTCGAGAAGAAATGGCAGTCGAACAATGTTGGGATCTTGATGCGTTCGGTCGAGGCATGGACGCCGAAGAGAAAACCAGCATGCAATTGAGTAGCCATATGATACCCAGCCTGGATTGTCCATTGAACAACTGGAACGAGGGAATTCTGGTGACACATCAAGCCAACGATGCAGAATCAGTCAGTCGATGCGGTATTGTCCTACGATAGCGGAGGGATCCATTTGCTTTGGCCAGAGACCGAAGTCCATCCCCAGTATAAGCAACATTATTCCGGGATCCAGAACGACTTGTTCCCACTCATCCTTCTCTTCATCATCGTCCAGGTTGTTCTTCGCGCGGAAATTGAATCCAGGTGGCAGGCTTGCAGACGGTCCGAAAGAGGACCAGGAAAGTCTCTCTTCGTCCAGCATGAGTGTTTGACAAGATCAAAATCTTTCACTCCATGGTGAATTGCATTTGGGAGGATCCGGGTCGGATTGCCGTGGTTGCTTGTGGTGAGAGTCTGAGAGGCTTGAAGAGGTTGAAGTTGGGTTGTGGAGAGCCAAGGCGAGATCGGATGGAAGGTCCGATTGGCGTGTCGAACCAGGGAATATTACTCGTAGACCTAACCTTGGAAAAGCCACTTCACTTGGATGAATGAACACCACCCAACTCAACGATGCAGCGAAGGGAGACACCAGGATCGATTTTTCCAAAGGACGAAGGAAGAGCTTGGAATCTTGGGCCGAATATTGGGCGGGATCTGGATCCCCGCAAAGCCTCCACGCGATCTGCTCAGAATCTCCTAAAAGACGGGCAACACAAGCATCTGGTTGGAAATTTTGAGAGCTTGGTCATTGGCATTTGATTCAAGCTCTGCGCCTACATGCGAGGTCTGCCTGTCAAGCCTCGATCCCGTTGCATACCGTGTTGATCAGCTCTAAGACCACCCCAAGCCAATCCCGTTGAAATTGGCCAGGCGCAAGGACTTTCCATTGAGGTTCTTCTTGCAGGAGGCATGGTCAACAAATGAACATTGTTCTTTGCTGGCGACCTATGAAGCCTAAACTTCGGCCGGGTTCGATCCACACATACACAGAATGCGATCGGGCGGCCGGCATTCCCTTAGAGCCCAAACATATGTCCAAGCTCTTCCCATAGACACTGGTCCGACTCATACAATACTTCAAGACTGTGAAGCTACAATTTGAAGAGACTGCCATTCCGAGCGTCGACAAGATTTCAGGCTCTCTTTCAAAATGCCTCCAATACCAGACTGCATTGGTCGGCATACTGCAATGTCCATCTCTTTACCGCGCCAACTGCGCCGCTTTTAACCACAAGCCTCAGCCTGTCCACGATTTGCAACATTGATCCAACTCTTTCAATACATTGGAAGCCGCCTCTTGCTAAATCAATTTGCTTGAAGCAGTGCCGAGCTTAGCCTAAAGAAACCGTCGCATGCAACGTTGAAGCGTGGCTAATATGAGCAACTTACATTCCTCATCATGTCTAAGCTCTTTTCAAGCCATTCCAGGTTGGCATGGGTCATCTATACATGCCAAGAAACTGCTTGTAGGACCTCTGGTCTTCCAGTTGTGGATATGATAGAACTTCGCTCCGGGAAGGCTTGGTCTTGGCTATGCGGGAACTGCGGCATCATTGCGCCTAGCTGTCATGGAATCATACCTCGACCGTTGAGTCTACAATGCCAATGTTTGATGGCTTTCCTGCGCGTGCTGCCCGTCATCGAAAATCTTATCGATGAAGCGAGAAGCCATTTATGCCACAAGCGAGTGTCTCCGAGGCAAAATGTTGCTTCGGCTCTCCTTCACTGGGCCCTGTGTATCGTGCGATTTTCCAGTCTTCGTCTGCTGCGTTCTTTATCTCTGCTGCCAGGACTTCGGTTGTCTCTGCATGCGCCGATGGAGACATAAAATCATGTCCACGTAAGGTCAGCAAGGTCATCTTGTTGCCAAGCCGATTTCACTTGTAGCCAAAGTCGGGCCATCCGAGTGAGCCACAGAGGACGGTTTTGTCAGGAGCGCTGGCATGTCACCCTGCATCTACCAATCCGTTGTTGATTCCTGCGCCTTGCACGTAGATGTGGTTCCGATCCTGCTTTTGAGGCCTCACTGCCAGAATCCAAGTATCCGAGGTATTATCCTGTTCTTGCCAGTTTGTGCCTACTCTTCCGGGTTGGCTGGTTGTGCCTGAGCTGTTTCAAACGAATTCTCTTTGCGCCGTCGAGCGCGACGCTGTTCTTTGGGCCATCGCGGAGGGGCCTGCTGATGCCGCTGGTGAAAATCCTTAGCGAGCCTGCCCCATACCCCCCTCTTGTCCGCAAGCCTGTCATAGCGATGCCGCCGTTGGATTTCTCAATGTGCCTGCTACTATATGCCTTCTATTTCTGGTCACTGGTCCGCCTGAGAGTAGTTCCAACCCTTCGAGAAATCACCGCCGATGACGCGCTCCCTGTCTCTGGTGTCGATTTAAGAGGGCTTGGTGAAGGAGGGCTTGGTGATGGCGGCCTGGCCGTTGTTGCCGTGCTGCGCGCAATCTCCTTGTGTAAAGCTGGCTGTAAATAGTTTCGCTGCTGATGGGAGCTCATCGTGTCCACTGACCTGTGGTCCCCTCCGCCGAGCCTCTTCCCTGGATGTGGATTTGGATGCGGTGATTGTGAAGATGGCGTTGACTCGAGATCATCTTGAAGGCTGACTGCTCGGCCAAAACCATCGGCACTGTGGATGGGAGGGTTCGTGGAGAAGATTCGTGCTCAGGCCCGCCCTGTTTATCGCGACTGCATCCCCTCCGGAGGGACCCTCTAGGTGACGGGTCTCTGGTTGATGCCTCCTGAACGTCGTCGTCGCTTCGGCTGAATTTGCACTTGTCAATACTGTAAGCTGTCGCGTTGGTGCAGGATAAAACCACTCGGGTATGGCCAATATACTCTGTGGTTTGACTCCGGCGTCAGTGTCGGGCGGACTTTGTGCCACCGAGATTACGGTTGGCTTTCGTGGTCTGTTATTGATAAGGGCTTGTGGAATTGTCAAATCTCGAGCTCATTGCTGCTCGGGTCTGAAGGAGTGGCTCTACTCGCAGCGACAGCATCTTCTGGTTCGAAGCACTTGGAGTACTGCTAGTACCCGGCTGGCGAAGACGAATTTCTTTCGGCAGCATCATGTTATGCATCATCACAACTCCGCTTCAGCGCTGCCAAAAATTGGCCAAGACATGGCATTGAAGCTATCTCTACACTACCAGCCCTGTTCACCACCAGCCCATGGATTTTCTGGAGCCTCGCCGCCGGAAAGTCACTTGCGGATGACTGCCTAAAGCCATGCCCTTCAAGCGAGTTGTGTATTTACTTCCACTTCCGTGATGTTACCCCTTTCATGTGTCGGCCTCCATATCCTATGTCCAGTCAACGATGCGTGCACAAAGAACACAGAGGTTGCCAGCAAAGACTCATGCTATGTAAAAACAGCAGTTCCGAACATCCAGTTGCCAATTGCTCGGCAGAGTAGTCGGTTTCATCGTCGACAGTTTTTCGCTGCCGAATGCTCGACGATGAAAAGCAAGGAGTCGTCTCATCGCACCTTTTTGGTCGGTTTCAGAAAGGCCTTTGACTTCTTTGATATTTGCTGTGAATCAAGAGACTTCTGTTAGCATATATGATGCCCCTTTAAGGCGTTAAGATACTCGTACAATGATATAATGTTCTTGTCTCCACGGCACACAAGAACACAGGGCTTGATTTGGATACTGGGCGATATCAGTCCACAAGCTGTCATCCGTCGTAAGAGGAACGCCCTTATGACTTAATGGACTACAAAATTCTAATGCATTGCCGCATTATGGTCAAGTACATCATCTTGTTATAAGGAAGCCAATTTGATACCAAGAGGATGGATGTGCTTGAAGACTTATGACACATAGCAGTGGTCTCTCCTATCATCATTGTCGAAGATCTGACATAGGAACAGGTGTGGTATATATACGATTCGTCTGGATCTTCTGCCCGGGTCGTCACAACGTGGCGGCCCACCTGGTCCGTAAGTTTACCTCCACCTCACCATCACAGAACAACGCTAACCAACATAACAGTTTGAAACACTACAGAGAAGATTAGCATGGCCCCTGCACTAAGGATGACACATACAATCAAAAAGAGCCAATAAATTTTTTCGCCTTTTTTTGGACATAAATCTCAGGAGGGAGTTGTTCGATCCTGCGGTTGGATACCAATTCTTCTTTTGGCTCGCGATGGTGAGCTGACAATGAAGTTCAGGTTCGAATCAACGTCAACGAGTGATGTTGTGTTTCGTGGAAGAAACGGAGCAGGTCTCTGGTTCTTTCATTTTGGACTGTCTTTGTTGTGCCTCTTTTTGACGGTCATGATTTGAGACTTTTTGAAGCTCGTCGCCGACTCTCGCAGTCTACCTTGATGCTGTGTAGATATTGGTGGAATCTCACAGCTGTGCTGTCCGCTTGGTTTCTGTGGCATATCCTGTCATGTTCACCGTTGTATCAATTCTCGTTCTTTTCATCACCTGCCAGGAATTTCACAACTCTAGGCTTCAAGGGGCAGTATCGTAAGAATCCAACTTCTCTTCAATCGAGATCATTATCAGATGGGAGTTGCGAAAAGACTTTATCTCTTCGTTATAGCTAATCATTTTGTGAGGGTGCGAACATGTCTCCCCGTAAACTCGACTCCTTTTAGTTCGACTTTTGAGATAAGAGGTATGGTATGGGAATATTCTGGCTGTACTTCCCAATGACAGAAATTTTCTCGTCTTCAACGCACATATATGCGCAAAAGGGGAAGAAACAATTTATTACTTTTCTTAAGCAAGGCTTATTGTCCGGTCTGGGGTTTCAATGCGTAAATTATCCCTTGGATTGCCAGCAACATTCACATAATAGCTCAGTATAATTATCGTTGACGTGAGGTGCCAGCTACTCACACCTTTGACCAGCTTTTCGCAACCAACCTGCCCATTCGACGCAACCATCAGCTGTGTAGATCGACCGATGCCACACATTACCGCCTCTGCGGCTTTGAAGCATTAGAAGGACGTTCACTTGCAGTACAATTACGCTAACCAGCAGCGCGGGTAGATATCTTGCAAAAGCGTCCCGCTACCAATGAGGTGAGTCACCGCGATCCCCATTAACATCTCTACTCAGGCCCAAACCCAACCAAGAGACGCTCAGCTGAGTTCGATGGACTTGTTCCCAATATCAGGCATCACACATAACACGATTCAATTGCTCAACCAGATCTATCAGAAAAGAACAACTTGAACTCTCCTCTCACTGGGCATACCTATCTACAGCCTACAGACAGGGAATCTAGACATTGGTACGTTCACTAGCACACCATTATCCATACAGGTTCCTAATTTCAACCCAGACAGAAGTAGCGATCTTGTCCTCGGAAGAGTGTATGGCGAGCTTCTCCCTCCGTGAGACAAACCAACAACCTCACTTCCGGACACCGGGTAGGGCATCTCCGACATAACGCGTACTCTTGCGACAAAGAATGACTATGTCAAAGGTTCTCGCGCCAAGCATAGCAAAGACGGGCTCGCAGAATTTGAATGTCATCAAAAGCTAAAATTATGATTCCCATGCTAATCTTTCTGTTGTTATAGCTGACAACTATTTAGCCCGACAGTTTTTGGATTGCTCGCCGATGACCAGCACTCAGACGAGACATTTAGGTGCAAGACGCGGCCGGTAATCCTCAGCATTAAATTCATTTTAATGAATACCGGCGGCACAAGACACAATAATGACTACCATCAAGCCCACAGGGTCTGGGAACTCGTTCGATAACATCGCGCGGCGCCCCTGCGGCCCGTGACCGTCACTCTCAGTCATCGCTAGTTCACGTTCCTCATGGTCGCACAATGATCCAGCAGTATACCTAGGCCAAGGCTTTGAAAACTCGGTATGCGGAGGTGTCTGGGTCGTCTCCGGAGCCAGTACGGGCAGCATGATCACCATCGGCTCTGGCATGTGCATTGTAAGTCTCCTCTGCTCACTTCCTTTTCAGAAGGAAATATTAACACGCTTCCAGATGGAATTACTGACACTATTTCAATGGCTGTTCAGCCGAGATATCGCAAACCTGCCAGGATTGTCACACAGCGAAAGCTTGGCGATATAGAACTTCTTCGCCTCAGAATGCGCCTCCTCTCTATCAGTGACAGCCCACGTCCGCCTTTACTCCTCCTCACAATCTAAAAATACCGACTCAATCTCTTGAGTCTCCTGCCGCGAGGTTCGAGCCACCCTCAAGCAATATCACAATGATGCTGCGCATCCACACTTCAATGACAATAAAAGCTGGCCCGGACTCTTGGATTTCCTGCGATAAAGACCACAACGACAACTTGCGCCCATGAACTAACGAACCATTCAATGACTTGGACACGAATTCCCGTGTATCCTGCAGCGAACTCCCAACTACATAAATAGTCTCACTTAAACGCTATTAGTCTGTGCGACCGTCCCACAATCTACAATAGCTAGACCAACAATGCTGAAGGTGCCGAAATTACATTGCAATCAACATGCACCCTTAAACTTCGACGTCATAACAGGTTCTCGTTCCCGGCTTTCCCAGTTTCTTGTGGCAGGATCCCCACTACAACAGGATATATGCAGCATTACTGTTTTTCTGGGATGCTTGGAACTTCAGCGAAGGGCTTACATATGGAGCTTGTGAATTGATACCCACGGGTTTGGGTCTAGATTCAGGGATTTGAGCAAACATGCCTTGGAGGAACTGGAGGAAGTGCTTGGCGGAGTAATTTTTGCATATCCAACCGTGGAAGAGAGTGCATTCACAAAGTTACTCACTGTAGTTAAGTTACAGGCCTTGGATTGAAGAAGGTTGAATCAGAAGAATGAAGCTCTTTTGCCAACATTCCAAGTTTAGAATCATTCATGATGACCACTCTTCCGTTCGTTGGGCTACGTATAGTTGCCAATAGAGAAGTCGCTGAAGTTCTCTGATGAATTCAATCGATCTTGCCCGCGTAAAAGATATAAGTTTATGTACTAGAACGGAATAGATTGGATATATATCTCCTATAAGATTGGTCTGTTGCATCACGTGATCAAGATTATGTTCTCCTCAAGTGTTCATTCCGATATTATAGAACTCATGAAGAATCAAAATCTCTCGATCTCTTCCCTATTTTTCATGAATATCGACCATTATCGAGCAGGCTTGTTCTGTAAATCACACTCCACGGCTGAGCCTTGGCACCTGGGCAAGTCTGCATTTTAGCGGACCTGAGACCCAACTGACCACTTCCTTTCGCACCCGAAGATCTGGACCTGTCAACATCGTCAACACGTCGCGCGGATCACCCGCAGCAGCCGATGCAAGGAGTTGCCATTCATGTTGGGCTCCACGAACAACATCTCGAGCTGTTTCCTTGCCTCAACTCCTTGCCTGAGCCCTTCGATAGCACATCGCGCCATTGGCGGATGCCGCTGGTTTGGTGGTAACTCTGCCGCAAGCCATCATGTTTGGTGGCAGTACGAAGTTCTAGAACCTTTCGCGCCAGTCTCGATCTCGAATATGGAAATGCGCGAGGACTAAGTTCAGCGCTACGCCAGCAATTCCGAGCCGAACTCTGGGGTAGGTAGTTTGCCCAGAGGCAGGAAGTATACTACTTCTTCCTGGACATCACCGACGCTGTCCCACTCGTTCGCTCGTCGCCTTGCGCAGACATTTCGATGCCAGTTCTTGCTCTAGATTTGGGCCACAGCCTTTGTCCATAGGCCGTTCAAGTATGACAAGCCAATAACCGTCTGATAAAGAGGAAAGCAGACCCCTGTTTGTCTGGATGTCAACCCGAGATGGGTTGTTCAACAAACTTTGTCCACCAGCCTGCACGCTCCTCCATAAGCAAGGTTCTTCAGTCAAGAACCTATTGGCAATTCTTTCTAATCTGCCTCTTCACGTCTCCATGCTCCAACGTCGAATCGAGGGGTGGCATGTGCATGACAACCCATGCCTCGTGCACCGTGCATTGCCTATCGTGGGAGACTTATTCAGCCTCGTGGTGCTGATTTCTTGTTGACCCCCATCTCAGGGTTAAGGTTCTTTTCTCTGGGTATCCTCTGCCTCCAAAAAGCTCTTGCTTTTTGATCTAAGCATAAGTTAGCACATATTAATTAGCATCGAAGAAAGTCCTTGAGGACTTCGCACATTGGCCATGAATCAGCTTCGGTAAGTGAATACACTTGTGTAAGTAATGTAGCCAATTTTTCGCTAATTATATTCAGAGCAACGCTCAGCGAGCGTCATGTAAACATGATGTGCTTCTCACAGTCCCTCGGAATTGGTCTTTTTCTGCAAAATGGGCGTGCCATTCATTATGCTGGACCCGGGCTGGCGACGTTGGCATACTTCCTCTCAGGCACTATTATATGGTCGGCCGCGTCTTGTCTGGGCGAAATGACTGCTTTGTTCCCTGTGAAGGGCCCGATCTTTGAGCTGACCAAACGGTTTATGGATCAAAGTGTCGGTTATGCTACAGCATGGCTGACCTGGTATGCTTAATAAGTTCGCAATCACTTGATGCTTGCTAATATAGTGAAGGTTTGGGTGGATTATGTTGATTGCGGCTGAGCTTGTCGCAATTACCCACATGTTCAAATTCGAGTATCCTCCCGAGCTTTTAACTCAAGCGGGTGAGTCTTCTTATCTCAAGAAAATAAGCACAGAGCTGATAGTACCAAGGTTACCCAAGCTCTACGCTGTCTTTTGCGCCAAATGTATCTCCTGGAGTTCTGATTCTGATTTTCATCCCATTCATATTGCTGTTCAATCTTGTCCCTGTGAAACAATTTGGTCAAATGGAGTACATTTTCGGAACAACGAAGATGCTTTTCGTCTGTGTGATGATTATTCTCAACATCATCATCCACGCCTGGAACCGTGCAGATAAAGGCCATTTCTGGACTTACAATGAACCGTACAGTTTCGCGGCACAAAACATTACACTTGCAGACGGTCATACAACAATTGGTGGAGGTACTGGGCAGCTAGCCGGCATGTGGGAAGCCATGACAACTTCAATTTTTGGTCTAATTGGCATTGAGACCGTCGCGATTACTGCTGCCGGTAAGTGTGTCTCGGAAACATTTGGAACGAGGATAGGACTAATCTCTTTGCAGAAAATCGAGACCTTCGCAATGCTGAAACAGTGAAAATCGCGACCAGGAAAATCTCATTACGCCTAATCGTTCTGTACACCTTGGCAACTTTCACTGTTGGACTCAACGTTCCTTACGACTACCCTACCATTTCGGATCCTGCCGTGATATCTTTTGGCTTCGCCCAAAATTCTGCGTTTGTGGTTTCAACGGTTGTTGCTCGCCTACCTTTCTGGCCCATGATCATCAACTGCTTCATAATCTTCAGCGCGATGACAGCTGGCATCAACGGTTGCTACAATGCTTCCCGAACCCTTCACGCTATTGCGAGCGACAGACAAGCTTGGCCTGAATGGAACTGGATCCAAAGCTTCAGATCGCGGTTGGAAAGAACTCGATACGGCTGTCCCTACGTCGCTGTTTTCGTAAGCTGGTGTTTTGGTTGGCTAGCATTCATGGCAACAAGTCATAGCTCTGGCGTGGTAAATTTGGTCCATACGGTCGACACGAAGCTTCGCTAATATATCCTAGTACTTGGGCCGCATGGTCAGGACTGTCGTAATCTCAATACTTATTATCTATGGTGTAGTTGCCGTCACCTATCTCGAGTTTTACAAATGGTAAGTTTCGCGACCCAGTCCTGAACTGCATTGCTAACACGAGTAGCGTGAACCAAGCCGCAAAAGGGGGCGATGACAGTCTTGACGACAAAGACGATCCAGAAGTACGATCACAATACGACCGCAACAGTCCTGGCTATCCGTATAAATCTCACGGCCAATGGCTGCGTGCTTGTTACGCCCTCACGGGTTGCTTTCTCCTTGCACTTTTCAACGGCTGGAGATCTCTGACGCATCCAACGAACATTCAAGATATGTTAGGCTGCTGAAAGTATACCTTAACGCACTTTGTTGAATCTCTGCTAATATTTGTCCAGATATAAGCATTTTCATTTTCGGATTTTTCATTATCGCATATCAAATCAAGTTCCACGGTTTCAACCCAGCAAATTGGAGACGTAGGGTATCAAGAGAATTGCAGAACCCACGACCATTGGTAGTCAAAAATGACTTCAGGAGAGGAAGGCTGAATTTGGCGGACACCTACAATCTCTTCACCATGGGTAACTTGAGAGCGTTCAGCCGATGGATTTGGGTGTGGCTCCAGTAAGCTGGAGCACGAGTCGTGGCCTTTTCTTCCAGCCTGCGACTGTAGTCTACATCAGATGGTCATGTCGTACGCGATATAGTCATTGGTCCGGAGTTGGCTCCCGTTCATCAGGCTGACTTCCTGATGTGTCCGCTGTCCTCTCCCTCGCCAAAAAGACGTTTGGTCGTTACATTGGGCGTCCTGCAGCATCCAACATATCTATCAATAAATCGATCCAATCAATCATTGTTGCATAGTGAAAAGTCGGTCGAGTTCTTCGCCACGCGCCCAGAAGAAGAAAATCTCGACGTGCAGGCAGAGGCCAGCTGCGCCGGTTGGCTCCCCACAAGAAGCCACGTTTTCGCCATCGAGGCTAGAACCGAACGATCCTTGGGAATGGCGTTCCTCCTGCAAGGCTCGGCTAAAATGCAGCCTTCTTAAGCGGGTTGGGGTTCTTCAAAATCGCCGCACGTGCCCGCGTAGGCTATTTGCAGGTGCGCTTCAGCCTATTTGTTGGACGCACAAACGGTTCAAAGCTAGTCAATTCGACAGCCGGTCAAGTTTTTCCCTTTTCCAACATGGGTAATCTCAGATCTTTTGACACGGATCGAAATTTCCTTGCAAATCCCTTGGGCGGCTAGAAAAGTTATCTGAATTGGAGAGATTCGGGAGGGGCATCTGTGCTACCCGGAAGCGGCCAAGATCCTGATCTGCTGCTGCATGCCTTCTTTGTTGTTTTTAGCCTTAGAGGACCAACACAAATGTCGAACGCGGCTATACCTCTATTCTCCGTTGCGCGGAACGACCTCGAAGGACTCATTCCGGTCGAAACTGAAGAGATGGAACAAAGCTTTGTGGTTGATTGTCCGTCTCTCCATATTATTCCAGCTTCAACTTTGGAAATGGGTTATGTACCTCGAGGATCCCCGGTATGGTTTCAGTTCTTCCCTCTAGTGAGGGACCTGCTGAATATTTATCAACAGGCAGATCTACTCTATCTAGGGACGTCACGATGTTGTCCACTTTGTAGAGGACGAGACTTCTTCACAAAAGCCAGAAGGGTGCCTGTACCACCGGCCCCTCCTGCAGCAGAGAATTCCCGTCGCAGTCATGATAGTCGCCTTTATTCTGAAATTGGACTCGTTCCTGCTCCTTCGACTGCAGGCACAGGAAGATCATCCCGATCAGCAAGGTCTACAATGTCTGTCAGCTCTACAGTTTTTGGAGATGAGATGTCCGATCTCGCGAGAAGTTCTTCTGCAAAGTTCACTGAACCGTTGCTTCAATTTTCACCCACACCTTCGCTACGGCGGTTGCAAAGTATATCTGAGTACAACGAACTTCGTGGCCACCCACCTTCGACTCTTCCGCCAACTCCGGGATCAATCTCACCGTCACTGTCGCCGCGCGAATGGAGAGGTCCTCGATCGTATGCACCACCATCTATCTTGCCGACACTATCCGACTCAAGCTCGGCAAGTGGTGATAACGTTTCATCAGAGACGTCAATTTTAGGTGGATTGTTCTCGAGGAGGAAAAAGAAAGAGGCTTTCAAATCAGAAGTCCGCGATCCTCTGCCGGACTCCCTGTCCTTTGCCTTCTCAGGAATAGGAAACAACCTCACACTCTGGCTCAAGAATGGGCACTCCTTCATCCACATTAAGATTGCATCTTGGGAAAGCAAGAGGATCGATTTGAGGCAAACGTTACCAGCGCAAGACGCAGACCGTAGTCTGAACATCAAGTTGATTGCTGAAGGGGATGGATGGATCGCTGCTATCATATATCGCAAACGAGTGGGTTGACAACTGGTGATAACATGGTCCCTCGCTGACGTTGTGTAGCATTACCTTTTGGTTATGATCAATCAAACAGCAACGCAATATACTCTTTGGAAGCTGGACGCTCACTTAAGACCTACAACGCTAGCAATGTCGCGAGATAACAAGCTTGTCGCTGTAGGATATGGTACTGCTGTCAATCTATTCCGTTTTGATGGCAACCTGCAAAAGTGGAAGACCGAATTAACGGTAGAAGGCTTCAAAACGCCCGACGAGGTCAAACACCAAGTCGTCAGTTTCTCGAACGATTGTAAATACATGACTGTATCGTGCCAGCGATATGACAGGGCTCGAGGCAGAGACGATGATGGTCTACATACTCGCGTCTGGCGTTGCAAAGAGAATATGGACGAAGGAGTCAGGCTGGAGCACTGTCGACTGCCAACTGTAAGTCAGTCCAACAATATCTCTGGTTCTCGCCCTTGACCTCTTTCTAGGATCACATCGGCATCACCTCCGTCACCTTCAATCCAGAACTATCTGTAGCAACAATGACCGCCTTCATTGACTCACCTTATCCCCTATTCCTCGCGCCTCTCCCCTCAAACGCCAATCCCTTAACGCCACCGACTCCCAGTAAACGCGCTCAATCCCACTTCAAAGCCCGCTGCGCAGCGCAATCCTCCCATCCCGCATTCACAAGTTTTCTCACAGACACAAATAAACTGCACATCGTCAATCTCAAGACGAGAGCCGTGGAAGAATGGGCAGACCTGGGACAATTCAGGAGGAGAGAACTGGATCCGAGAGAAGAGGTAGCGACGATGAGTATGCCCGGGGAAAGAACTTGTTATGTTGTTTGGAAGGATGGGGCGAAATTGATGCTCTGTACTGTTATGGCGAGGAACAGGGCTGAATGCAAGGATCTGAGGTGGTTGGTTGATGAAGCTGGGTGGGGTGATTGATGACTGGTCGTGGATGGAGGATGAGGTTACTTTTTGGGGTTTGGTGTTCGTGTCGTTCAACGCAATTATTCTTTTTATTCTTTTACTCGTCTTCAAGAGCATCCCATTCTTGGATTTGGCCGGGGCGTGCATTATCTTCTCCACGTGTAGAGAAGGATGTCTTAGGCTTTGAGGCTCGTAATGTTTAATACAATCCCTTGTACTTTCCTCGACTTCCCGTCTTGACTTTTTCAGTGTCCTGTAGGTAGTGGACAGGAATGCACGAATCGGACTAACATCATACTATGAAGCTACCCCTGAAAATTATTTGATGTCCAAACTCCCTTCCTAGGAGCGAAAAGCGCGTTTATAACAGACATCTCATCATCAGATCTTTCGGTCATATTAATAAGAAACAAAAAAACATGGACATTTTAAATTGCTCACGTGAGTTGGAGATTCGCGTCAAATTTTCATCGCGTCGCCCTCTACTAGTACGCATCATACACCATCACCTCTACGCTCATATCATCAAATACCCATCTTTCCATTTCTTGGAACCTGCTTTTGGACTTCCTCATGCCTCTTTGGATCGACTCAACTCACTCAGCAAGCGCTACCAGGCGTCGCCGCTTGATCGCGGGCGATTGAAACGCGCATTCGATTCTTGTATCCTTTCCCCAACTTGGCATCTATGATCCTAGAGTTCAACCATTCAGTTTGGAAATATAAGATAGCGAGTACATTTTGGGACATACTCAGCCTTTTTTGCGCTTCAAACCATGACCTCCAGCCCTGCGCCTTCTTCACCTACCCTGAGAGGTAGTTCATCACCAGTCGAGGAGCTCGATTTCAGTCATCTCCCCCCAATCTTCGTGCTTTCGGCACATCTCTCCACCGATGACTTACACGATACTGAAGATCAGCTTCAGGATCATGGAGCCGTTGTGACGTACGACATCACTGAAGCGAAATTGGTTATTGGAAGGGTCGGGACGAAGAAACGCGCCCAGTTTGAGCTGAGATCCCGTGGGTTATGGACAGAGGAGGCGGTGAGTGTGGCTGTGAAGAGTTCAGAGTCTGAGGCAGGAGAGCCACAAATGAAGAAATCTCGAATGAGCACGTCTATGAAAGGGTCAAAAGCTATACAAGCACCCACAGCTGATTCTTCAACGGAATCAGAGACCGAGCCTCAAGAACCAAAACCCAGCGGTCCAGCTAACGGGTCTCCGAAGAAGAGGACCAGGCCCTGTACACCGCCAAGACAGATCGGTCCAACGAATAATGTGAAAGTTCTCAGACTACAATGGCTGGAAGATTCGTTTGCACAGAAAAAGGTCCTCGATATTCAACGCTATATAGTCTACGAAGGTAACCCTGTGAAAATTCTTCCAGGATCTGCCCCCAGACAGATGCCATTCCCAGTGGCCAATACAAAAAGGTCTCCAAAATCACAACACAACCTAGCCGATAAGCCTCATTTTCCGTCAATTCTCGAAAGAGCACGAGAGGACACGAGTGTAGCCTCTCAGGTTGCACACTATAGCACAGTCGCTCGTGGCGCTCGTCGCTTTGGTAACTCTGGAGCGTCATTGCAATCTACGCAGAAAGATACACACCAACATCCTCCCAAACTGCTGGAGATGACAACATCAGATTACGATGGGAGCGACTCAGACATACCAGAGCCACCAGAGTGGGTGCGAAAGAAGCTCAGGTATTCCTGCCAACGAAGTACACCTGCTAATCCTCCCAATGCGTCATTTATCGAAGTACTTAAACAAATAAGGTTTGCGAGACTTCTGGTCGGCGATGAGATTGGTGTCCGCGCGTACAGCACCTTCATCGCTGCTGTAGCAGCCTATCCTTATGCTATCAACAACCCCAGAGAGATTCTACGGCTTCCTGGATGCGATGTAAAGCTTGCCAATATTTGGATAGAGTGGAAAAATTTCGGTCGTGTGAAGGAAGCAGAAGCCAGTGAGAATGATGACGTGATGAAAGGCCTCAAAATATTTTACGACATTTGGGGAGTTGGCGCGACGACTGCAAGAGCTTTCTACAAGGACAAAGGATGGCGAGATACCGACGATGTTATTGAGTACGGCTGGAAAGATCTCAACAGAGTGCAACAGATTGGGCTGAAATACTATGACGAATTCAAATTGAGTATTCCGCGTGCGGAAGTAGAATCAATTGCGGTAAAAGTCCGTGAACATGCTGTCAAGGTCCGAGACGAGGGGATTGAGTTGATGGTCGTCGGAGGTTATCGAAGAGGCAAAGCCGAGAGTGGCGATGTCGACATGATAGTCTCACATCGAGATATCGAGAAGACAGCCGGCCTGGTCAGCGACATAGTGGCGTCCCTTGAGACAGAAGGGTGGATCACGCACACCCTGACCCTTTCACTTACTTGCACTGAGCGAGGCCAGTCCACCTTGCCGTTCAAAAGCGTCGGCGTTGCAAGTCATGGCGTAGGCTTCGACACTTTGGACAAAGCCTTGGTGGTATGGCAGGATCCAGTATGGCCCAACATGGAAGCAGATCTGGCCAAAGACCCTCAAGCCAAAAATCCAAACGTACATAGACGTGTTGATATCATTATCAGTCCCTGGCGCACGGTTGGCTGCGCGATCACTGGCTGGAGTGGAGGCACTACTTTTCAGCGAGACTTGAGACGATTTGCGAGGGCGACAAAAGGTTGGAAGTTTGACAGTTCAGGCGTGAGAGATAGAAGCACCGGCGAGGTGGTGGACTTGGAAGGCCCTGACGGTGTATATGGAGACATGATAGCAGCTGAGAGAGCCGTGTTCGAGGGGATGGGTCTCGTCTATAGACCACCCACAGAACGATGCACCGGTTGAGATGCTCTCTAGCACTTTTCTCATCGACGTAGCTGGTCGATACCTGCGTACAGCCTCGACCTACGTTTGAACCTCCATTCACATCCCTCCGATTCTTCGAATGCCAGATAACTATCAACACTGATCTCGAATTGGAAGCTGCCATTCAGAAGCGCAACTTTGGTTATTAGGAAGGCGAGATGGACATATTGACGGCCCTTCTCGTTCACCATTCGCTGCTCTTACCTACCAAAGCACCTGCTTCTGACCCAAACAAAACAACGTTACATTCCATCATTAGGCAGCAAAAATGGATCCACCGAGACTCTACGCGGTCCCGACCGAAGTCTTGGAGATTATCGTCAATGAACTGACCAAGGAAGACATCGCTAATCTGCGCCATGCCAACATCGCCCACTGCCAAAACGTTTTCGACCTTTTTGCTAGGCGATTCCTCAAGTATCGAACATGGCAACTCGCTAGACTCCTGGGTCAATTTGATGAGGGAGATGACAAGATAGGTGGCCTGATTTTCGTGCCTGAATTCGTGTCTCGGGTCGAACACCTCCAGCTGGATTTCGCCAACAAATTCCAGGTGTCCTTTCGAGTGCGGGAACTAGCACGGGACATCAACCTCTTCGATAACCTTCAGTCTTTCACTTTCCAAGGCGTCAGGCAATCCGGCGTCGCTCGCGATTTCTGGGGCGGCACGATCCCCAATTTCTTCAGCCAGGACGGACACACGGAGCTTTTTAATCGGCTTTCATCACCTCATCTCAAACATCTCATAATCAAGAACACATGCCCTCTTGATTCCGAAAGCGTTGGCACTCTGATATGGCATCACCAGACGACTCTTAAAACGGTCAAGCTCATTCGTCTGTCGCTTATCGATGATCAAGCGATCAAACGAGGTAATCAAGCCAAATGGCTGTGTCTCCTCCGAGCCCTCAAGGTTATGAAACCAGAAGCCTAGATCGAGATCAGTGTGCCACGGGTTCTAAGGACTTTCACCGATCCTTATCGACTCCTGCGTGCGCGGGAAAAGATCGGCAACCAAGTTGAGGTCTCATTCAAGCCGTGGAGGGATGGACAAAACACACATTCGATGCAGATCATCGATGGGAAATTGCATGGTTGGGATGGAGCCCATTACTCTTCTGTTCAAGGTCAACTTCATCTGTTCCTCGACTGCTTGCTCCAGAATTACAGAGAGCTCCTGACCTTTTCTGAGATTCGACAAGCTGGCGCTATTTTCGACGATGGCAATGACAGGTATGGGAGGCCGCAGTGATGTGGCAAAAGCGGTCAAGGGCGGAAGGAAAGCGAAGAAGGACGGAAGGAGAAATTGAAGGAAGGGACTCTCCATCACTCAGGTTGTCATCTCCCGTGCTGGTATCATGAATCTGCCGTACTAGTCTCTCGTTACCCGAGCTTATTCGATAACACCATCGCTCATTTCCTCGTAATCCAGAAAATGCCTTTTCCAGAATCCAACGTCCTCAGTAGCCACTCATCAGGGCCCCAACTTCAAATCCCAAGTTCCACCATCAAACGGGAGAAAACTTCATCTAACGTGAACCACCGATGAACTCGGATACCTATGTTTCTATACAACATACCAATATTGCCCCACGGCACCCAATCCAATCCAATCCTTAGTCCTAACCCTTCTGCAAACTCTTTCTACTGTAATCGAACTTGTGTTTTCTGAAGCCCTGAGCAGGGAGGGAAGATTTAAGGAGGGGGCTTATGTACACTCGGTACTGTTACCTTTACCTTTACCATAACCCCGGTACCGAAACGCGTTACCTAATTCATGTTTTGATTGGCTCCTCGTTTGGTATGGATTGGAGGGATTGGAGGTATTGGAAGGACTGGAAGGTTAGCGAGTGGTGTATTTTATACCGTACAAAGGGAGTATAGAAAACAAGTTGGCCGAAAAAACGGGCATCCATAATTCATATACTCACATACATACCTACAAACGTACAAACGTATATACCAACAAAGCAACTATCCTACACCAATCTTCAATCCAACCCAGCCCAAGCCAACCCCAACCCGTCAACGAAACAATCACCAATCCTCCCACTCATCCTTACCACCAGCACCACTACCACCTCCCCCACCAGCAGGCCTCCTCATAGCCGCCGTCCCAATATTGCCCTTTTTCTTTTCCTGCGGCAACAATTGTTTAGCAGCCATCCTCTGCTCCCCAGCATCATTAAACTCATCCCAGAAATCTTTCCGCTCGGGAGCAACCTGCGTTTTCCTTACCCTCGCCGCCTCTTTGGCCGCAGCTCTCTCTGCACCGACGTCTGAAAACGAGTCCCAGAAATCGCGTTTGTCGTCGTCGGGTTGGACGCGGGTGTAGGTGGCACCGTCGCGAGTGGTTGAGGAGGAGGAGGGGTGGTCGTCGCCTTCGACGAAGCGGGTGAAGACGTCTGTGGCGTTTTTGCCTCCGCTGGCGATGGTGGAGGATACTGTTCCGCCGACTGTGAGGGCGGCGGTGCGGGCTTGTGCTGCGATGTCTGCTTCCGAGAGCTGCATGAGTGGTTAGCTCGTAGCTATAGATAGCGGTTGCAAATATCATGAAGCAGTGATGAGCATGCTACTCTGCCAATGAACGCTTACCTTCTGAAACCCAGTCTGAGCAGTTTTTGTGACCGTCGTACTCAACCACCCAAACCCTTTCGTAAGCGCAGCCAAAGGATCCTTCTGAAAGTCGTCGGCCCCAGGAAGCGCAGCATTCGTCTCCTTTTTTTGCGGCGGCCAGTCACTGCCAAACCCAGCAAACTTGCCTCCTTGACTCGGATGCAGGTCGTCAGGTCTCGACGCATTGTCCGCACCCATTCTCGCAAAGTACTGCTCATTCTGCGCCTTCTTATTCAACGCGCCCGTTCCCAGCGCAGGAGACGCCGATCGAGATCCCAGCGATCCATTGCCCAAATTCGATTGTGACCTCGCCAGCGAATTGGGCGTACCAGAACGGCTACCACCAGCACTTCCACCGGCAACCGCACCACCCATAACAGCTCTTGTCCTCGCAGGCGCGACCTTTGGCTTCTTCTCACCAGCAACGTATTCCTTGCCCTCAATATTAGCCGTCAATCTCTCCTTCCACTCCTCACCCGCTTCACTGTCGTATCGATCGTTTATCGTGCAATCCTCAAAAGTGCGTGCCTCCAATTTATTGCTCGCGTGTCCGTCGAAAAAGTCTTTCCAAGGCTTATTCCCTCCCGCAGCCATACGAGCCAGCTCGGCGGATTTAAAAGCGTCCATCGTTATACTGCGGACAAAGGAAATGTGCACGCCGAGGCCACGGTGGACACCGCTACAATTGAGACACATGAAGATGCCGAACTTGGGGGATGCCTGGATCAAATCGTGAGTCTCGAATAATGCGAACAGTGCGAGTCCTGTGTAGGAACCTGAATAGGCAAAACAGGATAGTCGCAAGGAGTATGGCATACCCATTGTGGGCTGGGAGCGCCGCAATCAACGCACGAACTGTTCCCATTCTCTTTCTGTATCTCCAGCAACTATGAACGTCGAGTGTCTTAGCCATAGTCTCAGCGGATGGTGTCAAGAGTTGGCGCAAATACCTTGCTCCTTGTTTCCGGATCGACCTCCCACATCTTGCTCATTGTGCCTGTTCAGATAGGTCGCGAGAGTTCGGAGGCCTGTGTGCCCGGCTTATGCGCAGATGGACGGGATCGCAGGAGTCCAACAGGTGGTGCCAGGTTATGAAGTTCTGTGAGGATGCGCGTCTACGGAATCTATCATGGCGCTGAAACGTGGTGTTGTTGATTGTCAACGTGATTCTCGACGCGATGCCGCACTTGAACGGTCCACATTTACAACTATGCTACCGAACTTCATCTTATTTTTAATCTCGCTCTTTTGAGGAGCAACGGCTTCACTCCAAAAGGGCATTGGTTTGTGAGCCATGCCTTGATAGGGGGCATGAATGACTCATTCAAAAATTGTCACTTGCATAGGCACAGGCTTAGTTTGTAGTCAATAATTTAACCGTGTGTGTGTGGCTTGTTGCTCCGCCTCCCCTTCTAACAATGGTGTATCTCTCCCTTCCCATCCGTGAATTATTGCTCTGGGGTTATCATAGCGATAAAAGTATAAGATGCCAGCTCCTATGCAGGCAGAAAGAGCCGCCGTCAGGGCTACGTACAAATCCAAAATAAGTGTGGGAGATGCCGTAGGTGCCGTGGGAAGCACCCAGTCCCTCAAACACCCGACATACTGTTGGAGAAAATCCGTCTATGTGCCTTTACGGCCATCCCATGATATATCGTGTCGTCAAACCCGAACGCCGTCGCATAAGCATGATTTTGTGTCGTCAAGGGAAAAGCAGTGCTACCGGAAAAGAAAGAAATGCTATGTACATCATGAGAAGCTGGTCCGCTTTGGATCGGGATTAGTAACCTTGAAATAATTAGTGGCAAAATCATAGCGTATGAACAAGGGGGCGTACCTGAAGAGTTCGACCATAATCTCGATGATCGTCAATCGTGTTCAAACTCGTCTTACTTCCATTTTCATTCGCCATGAGAGCATTCGGGTTCAAGCGTTGGTCCCATATGAGCGGTTGACTCTTCCTTCTTTCAGACGTGGGACTCACGGGCGTTCCTGCTTCGTCCACCAACAGTTGGCCACTTTGTCTCGTATTGATAGCTGGAACACCATTTCTGTTAGCAAGCAAGCCTGCTTTACTGTGGACACTGGTGTTTCGCTGCATATCGCGGAATGATCCACCTTGGAACCCTTTCTCGCCCGCTCTCTCCTTTCTTCGTCTCATGAAGAGCCATACGCCAGCCACAATGAATACGAGACCGAGTAATCCGGCTATAACAGCGGCAGCTATGTACCCAGGCGCGATACCGCTCTTTTGAGACGCTTCGTCTGCACTGGCAGGCATAGTCGGCGTGGTAAGAATCGTTTGGGTTATGATTTGGCCACTTTGAGTCACTACCTGTACTTGCGTTACGGGTGTGGGAGACTGTGGTACGATCGCAGCTTTGGAAATTGTAGAAGCGATCACGGGAGATGAAGTTGTCGTCGGTCGTGCTTGCGGTGCAGACTGTTGCGGTGTAGACTGCTGCGGTGTAGACTGCTGCGGTGAAGACTGGACAAATTAGCTTGTAATCGCAGGGCAATTGATTTATTTGTGTAAAAAAAGGAAATAGGGCAAGCCCGTACAGGCAATACGGCTGTAGAGGAAGTCGCCAACTCCTCTTGCGGTTTTGTGGTTTCAGAAGTCTTTGCCAATGTGGTCGTCCATAATGTGGAAGTTGGAGGGGAAGACCGACTAGCGGACTGTGAATCATGTTAAAGAAAAGCGATACATAGGTGATCAGACATGGACAGTAATCCGGACCACGCAGCAAGCTCAAAGGCGCTCGCTATTACGATGGTGTACGCCACAAAATGTGAATGCACTGCGAAAGAAAATCCAACGCTGAGAGGGTGGACGAAAAGGTTGACTGACCATACTGGGTGGTGATGACGAAGAAGGAGGAGTAAAATTTGAAACGGGTGAGGAAGGTTCAGTAGTACTAACCGCTGCGGTACTGGAGGAGGCCAATCCAAGAGTCCCAGAAGGTGCAACGTTCAAAGGGATGTATCCGAACAGGCTTTGAGCGTCATTGCCACAGAGCTCATCTGGATATCCAGGGCATGGTGTGTTGCATTTGCTCGTGCTTAACTGAGCTGCTGGTGCATAATTGGAGCACCAACAGTTCGGGCCCTGTACAACTGCAAAGGCGTAGCTTGCAAGGCAGGCATCGTGACATAAACCATTGGACTGGTATATGCTGTTATCTGAAGGAGGTCAGTATTTAGGATGGCCAAAGTCTTGTGCTGTATTATATGCTTACTAGGAGAAGCTCCACCGCCTGTGTTTTGTGTGGAACAGTATTGGGCGCTCAAAGCGAAGCTCGATTGGACTTGTGTACATGCGATGAAGAAGCTGAGCAGAGGTGTCCAATGCTTCCGCGATGGAACGATGGCCATGGTTGGGATCCGGGATATTGACTTGGGACGCGCTGGTTAATCTGTTTGGGATTTCGTCAGTACAAATTCTATAGATGCTGGGTGTTTGTACATGTCTTCGATGGTGAAGAGCTTGTGAAAGGCGTGTGAAGGGCGATGTTAGAGAAGCGTACGCACAATTGTAAAAACGTGTAGAGCAAAAGCCTAGCGCAAGAACATGTACACTTTTCAGCGTGAGGCGGAGAAGGATCGTGTGGCGTTGACTGGCGGTTGAATCGCGATGGTGTGAGGGTAGGAGCGAGACTGCAGGTGAAGAGACCTGTCTGTCAACACTCCTGCCTGCCGACGAAGAGTTGAGGACCTGTTCGGATGGTGAAGCTACACGTAGAGGAGCAGGCGTGGAGGTCAATGGCTCCTGAGTGTGCGATGTGCGACGGATATGGATGCTGGTGCCCCGTTGTTGACTCTGCAGAGTACGGAGAAGTTAATAGTGGAGCATTATTGTGGGTGAATGATAGTAACAACACTGGGTGTTGTCCACCGGACCTCGATCCTGGAGTGAGTGAGAGGGCGAGAGAGTGAGAGCGAGAGTGAGAGTGAGTGGAATTGGGTACGAGGGGGTTGAGGTTGAAGGGAGGTAGGGCTGTGGGACTGGAAGGAGACGAACCTTAACGCCTCACTCTGCACACTCCTATCATATCTTGGTAGAGAAACCAATCTCAATCGCAGAGGAGCTAGCAAGGTGGGCTAGAACTAGCAGGATTGGACGAAGCCACGGCTGGGCTAGCGGGAAGAAGCCACGGCTAGGTAGGCTAGCAGGAAGAAGCCACGGCTAGGCTGGTACTGTACAGTAGAAAGAACCTGCTACGGCTGGGTAGACTAGCTGAAAGAAGCTACGGCTGGGTAGACTAGCAGAAAGAAGCTACGGCTAGGGAGACTAGCAGAAAGAAGCTACGGCTAGGGAGACTAGCAGAAAGAAGCCACGGCTACGCTCATCATTGACATTGACGGGACAAGGTGTGGGAATCTGCACCAAGAAAACTTGAGTCCGGCCTATTCCCAATAATCAACCGTTGTCGACGAGAGAGAAGTTCGTCCGTTGTGGCCTATATAATCGTATGACTATTGCTACAGTCTATATAGCCAGCTCCTTTTGCCAGCATTGATAGCTTCCATCCCATCTATCTCAGGATATGAACACGGGTCACATGGCACAAAGAAGGGCAACGCGAACGCTTCTCAGCCTTTTCCAGCGATCGCAATCTTGCTCGTCTCAACGAGTAGTACATGACGTGTGGACGACCGGTCCAAACGCTTCCACTGTTCTGTCTGGATCAAGATATATTCCGTCAGCTTGCGCTTTTCCCTCGTTCTATTGCATGCAGCATCAATGCAAACTTCAATCTTTCCACCCATAACAGGCCATGCTTGATTCAGCTGTCGCGAACCCCATCGACAACATGCACCAGGGTGTCGGCAGGCCCTGGACGGGCAAGGCTCCGTTGTGCTTGGACATGGTGTCCTGTGCGACCAGGTAGGCGACAAGGATGCTGTCGTCCGGATTATTTCGTCTTTACAAGTGAAGAATTGCTGTTCGGCGTCTGGGTCACTCCCGCTCTGGACATCTGCAAACTGGCAGCCGATGTTGGAATCACGGAGAAACGCTACAGACGATCGCCATGTTCGCACTCATTCCACTTGCCTTAGGCTCGTAATCGTCCCGTCCGACTGGCGCGACGTGGTGTCTCTCGAGGTTGATACTAGAAAACACCAATACTCGTCAGATCACAAACTGTACCGCCCCTCGCACCAGCCAGTCAGCGAGCTTTCCCTCATTCTTGAACAACAAACTTTCGATGAGATGCCAGCTCTCGTCTTCTCTTGCACCAAGATGACACCAAATGGCATGTGAGACGGGCAACACCCTGGCCATGAACATCTCAATCTATATCCAGGTGCCAATATATTTTTTAGCCGCAAATCACAAGGCTTCTTCGCCACAACTCTACACGGTACAATAATGCACCGGCCACCAGCTCCAAGTTCGACATTTCCCTGCAGCCGGGACGCAGCGGGAACATGGATTACGACAGTATCCCCGAAGCAGTGAGGCCAACAATCGTGGCAGCCAACGAGAATTGCGTCTTGACATGGGAGGAAGTGGTGTCAAAGCAACGATTCCGTCACTATTGTTTATCGCAATCTTGCATATGCGCGCGGTTTCGAAACTCGCTGGCCTTCCTGATGGGGACTGTGGCTTGGTTGGTCGATTGAGCAAGGTGCAGGGTGCAGGGTGCAGGGTGCAACCCCAGACGCCCCAACCCGCCCGCATCAAAAGCTTGGCTGTGGGTGATGTCACGAGGTATGGATGATGGGTCCTCGATGAATGCAAATTGAAACCTGATGCCCAAGGCCAATCAACGGTGCATGGGGAATCAGCTCCTACTACTATGTATGTACTCTCGACGCTGCAGCTTTGTTCTCAACAATAATTGACTGCCATTACTCCGTATACCGCACCGTCTCCCCTGTGAGCTTCTGTCTTTAGCCACACCCAATTGTGCGTGTCGAAAGATCGGATCTCAATTTCTCTCAGCGTGCGCAGTGAAGGATCTCAATTTCCCTCGAGCGTGCGCAGTGGCATATAAAGAGATCCACCCTTCAAGCAGGTAGAACCCAAAAAGGTACGCCATGTACCGGGACCGGGGGAGGCGCACGCGTGGTCCCGCAAGTTTAGTGTGTACCACAGTAGAACTACACTGGCACCCAAGACTCCAAGAACCTTCTCATGAAAAACGATCAATCTTAATCAGGAGTAATTCAGGATCCAAGTCTCTTGGCTTTTGCCGTCCTTTGAATTGGTCTCCGTCCACTTTACCACAGAATTCTTCTTCTCATCTCCGATCGAAGCGCCGTACAAAACTCAAAGCGATCTTGCTGAAAATCACGCACCAAGAAAGAACTGCAGTACTGCACGACCAAACCTGGCACCTGCGACCAGCATTTTCAACGCCATCAGGCTTCTTCAAAGAAGCAGGGAAGTCGGCCTTGTAATTTCTGAAACCCTCCGCCTCAAATGTCGCATTGATCTACATGGACTCTAGTAGCTTCCAAGTTCAGCCCTCCCTGCCTGAAAATCCTCCCTACTTCAGGCCGGACATGTCGAACCAGAACCAGCAGCGAAATTGGCGTTTCTCCTACAGACGTAATCGAAGCACTTGTGGCCGGCCGGAACAGAACACTATCATGTAGTATTAGGAATCTCCATTGTAAAAGCTCTTTTTATACGAACCTCTCTATCGCCGTTTGTGAATTTTCCGGAACAAAAGGTGCACGCTGCTTCTGTGTTGGAAGATATGTCCGCTCCCGGTGTAGTTGGAGTTAAACATTTACATGCTAAAGTTGACCTGGAAAACTTTTAGTATGCTTTGGGGGATAATGAGGATTAGAACTGACTGGGTGAAGAGTCCTAGAGCGATGGGAATAAGGAGTAGCTTCATATTTAAGGGTAAGGTAAAGAGTTGGACTTGGAGAGTTGGACTTGGAGAGTTGGACTTGGAGACTTATAATAGCGATTCCTCAACCTTTCATCTATCGGGTAGTTCTATATATATCGATCACCAAGGCGAGTATACGGATAAGCACTGTGAATACGAGCCTATTGATAGCGCCAATCCCTAGTCATTGATTATCTAGGTGAGTGAAAGCGGTCGTTTCAACACAAGCAACCTTCTCTCGACGATGAACTTCGAACTAACTGCAAATACCCGCTGGACCTAGAGCATAGGGAGACGTCAACGTAGCGGTATCTCTTAAACACGCTTTATGACCATCGAGGTACCGATCTGAAAGAGTACCTTCTGCTTTCAAAGTCCTCTCAATCGAAAACGCAGCCACTTCACTTTTGATGTTCCTGATCTCCGCACTCTGCCTGAGCAAGCGAACTCGTCACATTACTAGGACCAGGTATTCTATCCAAGATTCCCAGGCAAAAGGTTCGGCATTCCCCGTTCCACCCCCGCCGAGTTCCTGAACCCAACATGCGTTTCCGACAATCTACTGTACACGTGCAAGCTTTGATATACAAGCCTGGGCGTCTTGAAAGCATTCTGACCCGACAAACACTGCGTCCTGATCAGGAAGAGTTGACGGACGTGATAATAGTATCAGGCGCCACAGTCTTCCGGTATAAACTTCAGTTCGTCGGTTTCTTTGCCGGCTTCTTATCCGGCGCCGCCGCCGATCCCGCTTCAGGTTTAGAGCAGTCGGCGAACCAGGTGTAGCCAAGTTGAATTGCGTTCATCCTACATCCGTTGTCCTCATTGTAACATGGCGCTTGCTGAACGAAGGTTAGCAGAGGGAAAGAGAATCAAGTATCATTTGGTATCTTACGACGCGGCACTTTTGTTTTAACCTGCCGGTAAGAACTTTTCCATACTGGTCGTAGGTCTGACAATAGCCAGGTATCTCGCTTTCCTTTTTGCTACATTTTGTCTGTTTGGTTCGTTAGTATCGTCTGGTTTCGCCTAGGGTTGGTAACACTTACCCATCCACCTGCTGGAGGGGGTTTGTTGTTAAAGGATTGCTGGGCGAAAGCGCCGGTGGCGTAGCAGACGGCGGTGAGAATTATTAACTTCATGGTGATTCAAGTTATCGGAGAATTGTTGCTGATCGTGTTCTGGATGCAGTTTACTGTTCTCCAATCGATACCTTATATATCTTTATCGTGACCCACTGCTGAGCTTTCCTTCTGTTTATCTATATATATCTTCGCTCGTTGTAGTCATGTACACGAGATTGCGAACACATGCGATTGTTAATGTGTATATCCGTATTTCCCTCGCGGTAGTTACTCTAGATGATCACGCCTCCAGATGTTTCAGCCGTTACTACTGTGGTTACTTGGCGACTAGTTGTTAGCGCGCTTGATCAATGCTTACCCTTATTATATCCGTTCTTAATTCTACCTATCTGCCCTCAATATATCCACTTGTTCTAGTACGCGTATTTATTAGAACTTCGTTCTTAATTCTACGCGGGAATTTTCGCAGGTAGTACCCATCTAGTACGCGTATTTATTAGAACTTTGATCTGTCAGAACTTTGATCTGCACGCGTATTTATCAGAACTTTGATCTGCTTAAGGGATTTCATAGTCCGACGCTAACAACCTTTTGGCCGTCAACTAGAACTATGTTAAGGATTCGAATCCGGGTCTCTAGTTTCCTCAGACTGACTTATCGGTAACATTAAGATCAGCGCTCGAATAAGGCTATTACTGCGGTATACGGAAGCCAGCGCGCGTCTACGAACGTATGTGCTGCAGTATGTATTTACAAATATATATATATATAGCTACAACGATTTCGTGTATAGTACTATGTGTGTAGGTTCAGGCTAGCTATCAACCGCTTCTTTCACAAGGCAAATACTTGTAACGCGATAAGCTCCATTGCGGGCACATACGTGGTTGATTATAACTACGGAGGTGAGGTCCACCAAGAAAAAGCCGAGACACGCGTCACGCCTCGCAAATATTTGTGAATGCAGATTCCACTGTACGCGCCAACACTGTGTTCGAAGTTTATCCGTCACGGATTTCCAGTCACCGCCTCCGCGCCTTGGATTGCTCCGTATACTCCGCAAGGGCAAGGGATACTCTTTACACAGTACCAGCATGGAGATACATATGAACCATGCAGCGAAAGACCGACATCTCGATCTAGTACTAAAATGCAAAAAGTCTAGGCGGCTAAATGATCGGAATCATGGTTGTTTCGATACCATGTACCACAGTACATACTATCACAGCTAATGGCTTGCCAACAACCACACCGCCTCCTCCACTTTAGCGACTCGAAAATTCCAAATTCTACGGAGTGCCTTCTCCCGCACAAGGCTGAGGATCAGACTGGCGTACATTGGATCCGAATAGCGCACAATGAGTCTTGAGTAGGGAGAGTATGGGACTCTCCGTTCACACTACTCGCCTTCGATTTGGATGGGTACCTATACCCATCTCAACGTCTAAATAGATACATGTATGTATTATTGTGTTCGCTACTACGACCTGCGTAAAACGCCGACGTGATCGTCGACTCGCCCTCCAAAAAAAAAATACCAACACGGAAGCGATTTCGCTACTCCGTACACAACGACATCATCCACAAAAACAATTGCATCTCCTACGAGCGTCGTCTCCAACGCCATATTCTCTAGAGTAGCCAATCAATAGAAACCTGCACCATCCATGCGCCAAAACCCGTTTAGACACAAACGACATTGCGACAATCGAATGCGAACGGATTGATTTTTTACTTGCGCATAGTGCTCGGACCAGGCGAGGCTGAGAACTCGACTTCTCGCGCTGCGGGATGAGGAGGTGCGTTGAGTTAGGTTGAGCGTTGTGGGTGGATAAATATTTACACGGCAAGCATGAAGCATGGGAGAGGACTCTCTGACTTATCGATATTTCTCGTTTTGGATATTATGGGTAGGCGGGTGAGGAAGAGATGTTGGTATGATACCTCTATTCTTCTATTCCTCTCCTCGGATCGCTGCACGAGAATAATAAGTCAGATAGGGATCCTAGGAGGGGGTTGTAGAAGGTTATTATATTCTCGAAGAGGGATTGAGTCTCGACGAGGTATTTAGTAGACAAGACCTCGAGAATCGAAATGTTTCCCCCCCCCCCATTGTCTACTGGGTAGACTTATATCATGCCCTATATAAACCAAACGAATACCCCGATAAATCTTAAAAATCGAGCTTCCTTTACTCTGTTCCTGTATTTAACTCCCGAAAACCGTGTAATGCCTACCCAAACCTGTACATAGATACTCTCCCTTTAAAATAAAGGCTTTAGAAGCAGCAAGCGCGAGGGACGAATCGGCGGGTTGAAACCCATATACTTTAATCATATAATGAGTTATTTGCATTATTATTCTGGGCTTGGGAGATGGGTATTCTTGCGGTTTGGGATTGCAGTTGTGGGTGAGAGGGGTTGTATCTTAGATTTTTTGGGTAGGTGGAGTCGTGTATGTTGGACCCAGTTACTTATTATGCCAATTCGTCGCCTTGGGAAGATGTTGGATGGCCCTGGTGTGGTTGTAATGCTAATTATCCAGATACATGTCGCGAATCAAGCAGTCTGCCATTTTGCCAGATTACTCGGTATTAGCTGTTGC
This sequence comes from Venturia pyrina ICMP 11032, assembly GCA_000738655.1. Lineage (NCBI taxonomy): Eukaryota > Fungi > Ascomycota > Dothideomycetes > Venturiales > Venturiaceae > Venturia > Venturia pyrina. The sequence continues at coordinate 207,381 of JEMP01000024.1, read as the reverse complement.
AAGCCTTTAATCTGCTTCTGGTGCGCAACGGCCTTGATATCCCTTACCAAGTGATTCTGCTCCATCGTCCTATCCTTCCTCCTCTGATTCTGACCGTAAATAATCGTATAGTCTTCCAGCACCGAGCCAGGAGACAGGGACGTCTGCGTCAAAACCTTGCAAAACTGTGAATCACGAATGTCAGTAAATATCCCCTTCGCCCCATATACGCGCCATCAAACTTAAAGCACGAATCTGTAAACTCACCCTCCCAATCATACTCCCCTCACCAACTCTCGCAAACCCCTCCACTACCGACCCATCGCCAATAGAAACCCCCGCCTCAATAATCGCCCCCGTCTCAATCACAACATTCGTGCCTAATAGCGTCGCTTTCACCTCGGTCCCGCTTTCCAAGCCTCCCGCACCTTCAATACCCACAATGCCTTTTTCCCATATCATGCTCCCCTCCCCGATTTCCACGGGTCCCTCGCTTGAGATTATCTTCGCGTAGGGATGCAGTATTACATTTGCGTTTATGGAGATGGGGTAGTGGCCTGTTAGGAGGGCGTGGGAGGCTATTGTGCATGTTGGGTCGAGGTTGGTGGGTGCGCGGGGGGCTGCTGGGGCGGTGGAGAGGCGTTTTGAGATTGGGCGGGGGTTGGAGGAGGTGGATTGGCGGCGGGATGGGTCGCTGGACATTGTTTGCTCGCTGGACTATCTGCGTGGAGAATTGGGGAGGCGGTTTGGACGCTCGTGTTTCGTCTTTAGGCGGGCTTCTGGAATGGCTGCTGGGGTTTTATTTGACGGGGGATTGAGGTGTTGGGAGTAATTGAGTTGGAGACGCGGTTTGACGGAAGAGGTTAGGGATAACGTGATACCGCGTTGTGGTCTCGGCGGGGACTTCAGTTGGGGATCCAGCACGCTCTCTCCTTCATCAACTCCATCATCATTTACTTGTCTTCTTCCTTCCTTTCATTAAAGGTAGTCTCCACTCCTTTATTATGCCACTCGACGTGGGAAAGCACCCTCAATATGATGCACTTCTCCATTGCTAATTTACAAGCAGCATCAGATTATCTACCCAGGCACGACTGGCATACGTGCTGAAGATGGTGGCTTTGACACACAAGACAGTTGCCGAAAAATTATTCCGCAGGCTGGAGATGTCCGATGCAGCTTTTGACAATGTTAGACGCGTTGCCAAGGTGTAAAGTTAGGTACACAATCTCGTCTGATGAGTACCCAACAGTGAAAGAGAAACGCGAACTGGAACCTCTTTTCAAAGCATGCCGGGTCTGTCGCACTGACCATGAGGTTTTTGAATCTAGCAGGAATGTAGTCCATGTCGATTCACGACGGTACGGTCTGTGATCGAAACTTGATTGACTCCGGCGTGGAATCACGCAGCAATGCAGGCGGTTTGGATGAGATTGGGCTTTTTTGGCAGCATTAAGATATCAAAGTCACAGTCGGCGATATCAGTGAGCTTGCTGTCAAGTAGTCTCAAGGGTGGTAAACGTACTTTCTCCAGGGGGTTTTCCCTATTCTTGCCTGGCGTGCCCTTGACAACTCGAGATTTACAAGCCCCTCCTTCGAAGGTCCCGGGCTGATCCGATCGCTGGAGAATATCGGTGTCGCAATCGTGTCGGAACTTCTGGTTTTGATGGTAAAGCTTGATGATTGGACGCCCCTCGTGATGAGCAAATGAACACGCCTTGTGCTACGCTCATGTGGTGTGCTTTACGCAGTTATTTCAGCCTATTAGCGAAGGATGTGTGGATCATACAAGTACTTGTTCGATGAATTAAATCGCCGCATTCACGGCTACCGATTTACTGCGACGGATCCAGAGGATATAAAGAGGATCACTTATTTTGATGGTCCTTCATGTACAAATCACACCTCAGCGAAGAAGGGGATCATAACGGCACATCCAGGTAAGTTGGTCTGCTGTCTAACCCGTCGAAAGAACACCAGAGAAGGGGTTTTAATGATTGATTGGAGCTGGGCACTAATCCACGCGTAGTAGCGAGAACTTCTTTTCGTCAAGAACGTTGCACTTAGAAAATAGATCAAAAATGGCGTCTTCTCCAACCCCCACCACATCCAAGAACCCCCAACTCCTCCTCCCCATCTCTGGAATAGCAAAGCATAAAATGCCGCCTCAAGAAGACACCGAAGCTGCACCTTTCAAACCGGTTGCTTTAACAAGAGCTGTGTTCGCATCTCTGCGGCCGCGCTGTTATGTGGAGGGTGAGGGGGAACAGGGCAGAGGGATATGTAGTTGGTGTAAGTTGAAGACCACGGAGGGATGGTTTAGGGGGCATAGGAAGAGGACGGGGAAGAGGGTTGGGTTTTGGGATGGAGAGAGGATTTGTCAGCGGCGTGATTGAGGGGAGGTGAGAGCTGGGGTCATTGAGTCTGGCGGAGATTTTGGTGAGGTATGGGATGGAGAGATATCTTGATAAGTTGATTGGTTGTTTCACAGCAGTGCTAAGTTCGGCGGCGGCTGACCAAATCAATTGACCAAGGCTCCGTATGCACAGTAGTGCCTCCTCCATAAGGATCCATGTGACAAGTAAGGATTTATTTGATATAAAGCCTGTCATTGATTTTGCTAAGAGTTACCTTTCAGTATAAGTAGATTAAAGAGACATTTATTTATAGGTATGTTCTTGTCCCGATGTCATTCTAAGCAGGCGTACTACGTTACTGACTCCAAGACCTCAAGACAACCGGAGCATATAGCAGTGAAGCTTTATACGACTGCGACAATGGGTCTTGCCCTTGTCCCTTACACCAGAGGCTTGGGAGACGCAATTTTCTCCCGCAGATTCGAGAGGAACTCAGACTTCACAAAGCCTGGCGGCAAGTGTAGTTGGTGTAGGGAGACTCTTCGTACTGAAATCAGGTTTTTGGCGCATAAGAAGGAGACCTCGAAGGACCTCTACCGGGATGGGGTTAGGAGCTGCTCGGCAGACGGGAGAGTTTTGGGCTGGGTCAATTGGAAGAGCAAGGGGGATATGGAACTTGGGAGGTCTTGTAAAGTCAATCGTGATGGTGTGTGGAGGTGTTAGGCGTGATGGGAAAGGGGAGTAGTCATGTATTGAGGTTGTGGCGTGACTTTTCGTGAGGATCAAGGTGTTCTAAGAATGGAAGATAAAATTATTGGTTATAGGTACGCACTATAATATCTTTACCGCAACTTCCACGATCTCGTCCGCAGCTAACCTAGAACACTACGATATCAGTCACTGACAAAAATGTAGAGAACATAAAACTACCTCCTTCAATCCCCGAAGCAATCACGAACGCATACACTCGTCACATCCTGACCCTGGTCCCATCACGATAAAACAGTCATGCACCTCCCATTCCTCCACGCCGCAAAGGCGCTCGATAAATCCTTCTTCATCCCACGAAAGTTCGAGCACACACAAAGCGGAGGCAGATGTAGTTGGTGCAAAGAAGAGTTTAGGACACAGACTGTGTTCGCTGTGCATAGGAACTTGACGAGTAGATTCCTGAAAAGAGGTGATGGGGCGAAGGACTGCAAGATCGATGGGAGGATTTTGAGTTGGGTGAAGGTTAGGATTAGGAGGGGTTAGGTAGGACGTGAGGCAATAGGGGGATTAGGAGGGAGGACGTGAAGAATTTGAGGGTGATGGAGAGGGATGGGTATTGGCAGTTGTCGTTGTTGAGGAAGGATGTGTCTGAGCGAGGTTCTTTGCGGCTTATTGAAGATAGTGCTGTGGCCGGTGTGATGGTATGTTGAGTCAATTAAGGTAAAGTGATCTGCCAGGAGGTAACATGGGCTCGAAATTGAAGCAAAGCATTGATTGAGGTGAATTGCCGATCTCACTGTTTCTGAGGATGGAGCCAGACATTTATAAGTTGAATAACTTCTGGACTCATGGTTCAAAATCATACAGTCAACGGAAAATTCAAGGGAAACGGTCGAAGGTATGCTCTTTATTGTAAATATCATGACGCTAAAAAGACTGATTAAAAATGCAGCTATCAACACGACTATCCACCACCAACAATTGAAACCAACGACGACTTCAAAGCTGTGATCGAAAAACAATAAGTGCGTCTCTCAACAATGCAAAAATACAAAGTTTACGCCATCGCACTCGCCGCCTCTTGTTTCCCACGTAGATTCCACAACAAAGGAAAGCAAAAACCTGCTGGGAAATGCAGTTGGTGCAAAGAAATATTTCCCGACGACGTTTTTTTCAGGAAGCACAAAAAAGAGAGCCACATGTGGTATTCATCGGATGGGGAAAGATGGTGTGGGGAGAACATCAACTTCTTCAAATGCTTGTCACGAAAATTGAGAGACGGCAAAAGGCCTGCCAGCGAAAAGGAGTATTGTTGGGACTATGATATTGTTAGTCTCTCTGACATGGAGATAGAGGAACTCTCTCGAGAGAGCCAGCAAGAGATCGAGTCATGGCTACACTCGTGTGGTAGAGCAATGCGTGAAGATGACAATGCGGTGGAAGATGGCAGCTCAGAATAGGTCTATTTGGCAAGGTACTTTCTTTCTGCTACATTGATTGGGCTTTGATGCATCGGAATTCTACTCGGGCAAGAATACTCAAGGACCCCCAGTACTTTCAGACGTCACAGAGCGGACATACAATATGAAATACCAGATCCCACCATCGTCTACTTCCTATATCGACTCCTAGAGACCGGTCATATATGGTAAATGTGTTCAACAAGGACTCTCACGACGGGAGGTATTCAAGGAGCAATGAACGGCTACAACCGGGTGAATAATGACAGATGAAGGTAAAAATGTTATGAAAAGAAACATCAGTAGTTCTTCAAGAGAACAATTGTGAAAAGGAAACGTGGAGGAGAAGTTTTGTCGCCAAATGGCCGCAGTTTAAAATCGTGAATCGAGTTTGCAAGTCAAGCATGCTTAATTTCGAGGTGACGCGATTACCCCATCTATGAAGCCTGAAGGTAACATGAAGGCTGTCACATAGGAGGCTCAGCATAACAGTGACAAGACCCCTATATATAGTGAGCCTTACACACAGCAAATCTTTCGACACAACAAGAACAAGAATCCACCAGAGTTTCCAATACACACTTACCAACACCAGGACAAGCATACACAGAACAACCATACCAATAGCCCACGAGGTCAGAACCATCAGATCCAAACACCCCACTCAATCTTCCAATCTACCCCCAGAGTTACCAGATCCCAGAAATTACCAAGCTACACGATGGGTCTTTTTTCCGATCGTCGCCTCAAATCCGACGGCACTTGTAGTCACTGCCGAAAATCCTTCAAAGACAAGGCCGCCAATCATAAATTCGCCAAAGCTAAATTCGCCGAACACAAACGCGCGACACGGGCATGGTCATCATACTGCGTCGACATTCATCCAGAAATTACAGCAGAGGCCATGGCCGAGGTCACAAGAGAGCAGATGGAGGAATATATGGAGAGGGCGACAAAGGATCGACTCGCTCGGGAAGAGTGGAAGAATGCAGGTTCTAAAATGGGCGGGCAGAAATGAAGATGGGGTTTTGGGGAGAGGAGAGGTGGTGCTTTGGATTTTATTGGAAGGGCGAGACTTGGGCTTGCTTGATGTTTCTTGTGGTTTTGCAATGATGGAAATCATGTGGGTTTTGTTGTAAGGTTTGAAGGTTATGATTGGTCTATGGGGATCATACAAGTTTTTATACTAGGGAATGAGCATGTTAGTGGTGGAGGAACTGTGTAAACCTCACTTACGATATATACTTTTTTAGATCTTCCCCATAATCTACTATCAATATTACCAAGGAACTCTGATCGCAAAGACAAACTCGGGAATCACGGTTCGTCGTTCGCGGTGTATGTAGTTGAGAAGAACGGGTGAAGATTCTATAGAAGGCTATCAGCGGTGCCAAGGCGTAATTCATGGGGAGTAAGATTCAAGGTATGTGACACAAGCAAAGACCATTTGTGTCGGTTGCTGATCTGTGATCCTTCCGAGTCATACTCAGTCACCAACCGGGAGGTCATTTATTACTGCGATGGACTCTGTACATGAGTCTTAACTACAGCATTTTTTCTCTCGAAAGATATCCAGGAGTACCACCAACTTCCATCATCAGAATCACAGATCGACGAAGCCTTTTCTCTGGGACCAGAATTCCTTCCCTGTAAGGCAAAGACTATGGAAAGCGCTTCTATGAGTCAGCATTAGAATATGGAACTTTAATTTGTCGAGATGGAACCCACATGGACACAGCAGAAGTTGCAACTAACCACGGAGCCACATTAATATAGGCATAGTTCCTTCCCATGCAACCGTAGTCAAAGCTGCACCTCGAGATGAACTTGTACGACTCGGAATCGAAACTTCCAGAGCATTGGTGATCAAGATCGAGCTCCTAGAAAGTCAGCGACTTCGATCCAAGTTGGAAATGAATAAGTGAGGTATCCTTTGCGATCACCTAGTCGGGAACTGGATGCCATCGTGGTTGCTTTCCAAAGTGCGAGCAGGAGCGAGCTCCCTCGAGGACCATATGTCCTTTCCATACACAAGATGGTGCGTCAAAATAACTCGCCCTGCTGCTGCAACTTTGCAACATGCAACAAACATCGTTCAGTATCAATACTCGTTAGCACAGCACACACACACAATCAGAGTTATCACATCGTTTCAATCGTATCGTACCCACTCGATTATCTATATCCTTTAGCTCAGCACACGCACACCCAGTGCAAGATACCATATCCACTTACCATCATCGTACCAGCTCGATTGTCTGCATCTATCAGCACATCAGACGAAGATCCAAAGCAAGACACCACGTCGAATCGGTTGCATTGAGCCAGCTTCATCTTCCGTCAAAATGCTCTTTTCTTCGCAGCCACCGTACACCATTATCAATCTAGAAGATGTCCTGAAACCCCCAACAAAAGACACTCTGGGAAGACCGACAAAAACCAATTTTGCCAAAACGCAGTTCGACCCAAAGCCACCCTGCCATCACCATACCAAGCCTCGCCAACTCGTAGGAAGAGTGTTCAGATCCTTCGTGAGAGATCCTCCCAAGCAGGATGAGGACGGAGAACGCAAAATCAAATCCAAAGAGGGGAAGTGTAGTTGGTGCGACAGACGCTTCTACGACAGGCGCCAGTTCCTTGAGCACGGGGCTTGTAGACAACATGACGATGACGAATCGCCGACGATGCAACAAGCTCGAGAATGGATCTCGAAAATGGAAGAAGAGCTGAACCAGTTGAAGAGAGGTGCAAGAGCAGCCACCAGTGGGATTGTGAAACAGTTCTTGAGAGGGCAAGCTGCCAAAAAGGATACAGATCTGAGGAATCTTTTGAGAGCAAAGGAGCAATTGAAGAAAGATGTGGAGATGTTCAAAAAACAGGGTTCACAAGGGCTGGCGAAGCAATGTGAGGAAGGTTTTTTACGTTTCTATGCCCCTAACGTGCCAATAGTTGGTGGCATGGTCAGGGAAAAAACTAACCTTCGACGCGATCGTCGTTTGGGATGGGCAGTCCGTGGTGTGGAAGACGGAGCGAGTCGTTTGATGGGGAAGCGGTGTAGGATGCCTTACGTCCATCGCTGATTGAGCTCAATCACCCAACAGTATGGAGCCGGGAGGGATTTTTGGCGGAAAAGAGGAACGAGGGAGATGACTGAACACATCGTTGACAGAATTTCTTTCGTTTAATGAAGGTGGATAATTGGTGTGGAGACTGAGTTGGCAGGAAGAGTCATTCGTACAATATCATTCGTTTGGTAGACCAAATGATGTTATTGTTTTTGACATATGGCTTTAACCTCTTCCTTGGGTAAGTATGTTGGCGTTGAGCTTCGATCGCTTGTTGTGTGTGTGCAGAACAATGGCGGAATAGACCCCAGTAGAACAGGCGGCGGCAGCACAACAGAAAGTGATTTTGCAATCGTCTGTCCTGTCCAAACCGCTATATTAGGTCTATCGAGTGGTAGCTCTGTGACCGTTGAAATATTAGCTTCATAGCGGCCATATAGCTTTCTTCATCCCCAGCGTTGCTATCGAGAAAATCCTCGGGAATACAGGAATGATACTCCCAGGGCGCATCACTTGGTAAACGAGGGGAGCCTCGTAACGAGATGGGCCGTTGATCGGGGAAAATGATATGATGGACTGATTGTGCCATATTTGTCCCGGCTAGAGTGTTCGTCTACGATAGCAATTTACACGCGGGATTTGAATGGTTGGTTTTTGCATTGCCTAGGGGGAGGAACTTTCTTACTTTGGTTCTTCTCTGAGAGTTTATGATGAGGACAAGGCGTCTTTGGTGAGCTTGTTAGATGGGATGTTGGAGGCGTGGCATTGGAGGAAGCTTTGTTATGGTATTTGTTTGGATGTTTATGGGGGTGAGGATCATGTAGATGGGCTGAAGGTGCCTTTTTTTCTCTCTGTGAGCTGAGTAGTCGTTTAGTTTTTGTTCTGGCTGTTGGGGAAAATGGGGTTGAATCGCTGTCTTGAAGTAGGACTGCTGTGTACCTGAATTTTTTCGGTATTCCTTTCTTTGGGGGTGCTTTCTTGGGTATTTCTCAGGTGGGTTTGTCGTGGTGCTTGTCGCTCTGTTAAGATTTGGTATCAATCCTTGTTTTCCTTGATATGGCCGCCTCAGTTGCGATGACCACTCCTACTGGGCCTTCCGTGCCAATAATTCTTCTCGTTGTCAAATCGTAGAAGACCTGGACTACCAGTCCACGTAAGGCCTGCGGGCTGTGCGGCTTCCCACTTGTCTGGACGTCCGTGGTCTAAGGATGCTCGTTGTCCTAGTGCCTATAAAAACCTAGTCACTTTGATAGGGCTGGCTAAAAAAAAGTGCTGGTTTCTCATACGGAACGTGAAGTGATGAATTGACCGCGGACTTGAAGATGTTAGTAACCAAGATTTTTTTCATTTTATCTCTTACAAAGTACTCCGTTATTATCATTAAAGAGTTCACTTCCCACACAAGCTCTGCAGTAGAAAACTCCCGTCGGATCAACCTTCCGCTTGATCGCGAGCAGCTTCTCGTAATTAGTGCCCCAGAAAGCATGCTGCCAATCCGGCGTATCGGGATCTGCTTCATTCGAGTATGTCCCACCTGAAGGACTAAGACTTTTCAGACTTGCCCCGAACCTGAGCGCATCCGCCTTCCTCTTTGCAAGTTTGTTGGGATCTGTGCCTTCCCATTGCAACTCAGACGCTGGTCTCATAACGGCAGTACGGAATGCGGGATTGACTGCGTTGCCGCCTCCGCGGATGAAAGGTGGTTTTTGGATTCCTACACCCATTGTTGCGTCGGTCAAGAGCTGAGCTTCTGCATCGAAAGCTCCTTGTAGAGCAGCGCGGAGTCTGGGGCTTGCGACATCGGCGGCAGACCAGAGCCATGAGGTGACGATCTTGTTGGCTCCGAGGCCGGGGAATGTGCCTGCAGTTTCTGAGGGAAAGAGAGGTTGATATTGGACTTCCTGTTCCATTAGAACTCTCTGAGCAGCCTCGAAGGTTGGGAAGTCTGTGTATTCCCCAGGGTCAACTTTGTTGCATTCCTCAAGGACCGTGCCGTCTCCACGTATCACAGTTGTGTTGGTATGGCAGGCTGCATCTGAAGAACGACGGTGGAGGGAGCTCATGATAGGATCTATGATTCGGTGGAGGATTGCCGATGTTGCGTTGGGAAGATGAACGGTAACCGAAATGGAGCTGGATGGACCTTTTCCTGGATATCCCCTGATGTAGCCACTTCCACCAGCGGCTGCGATTTTTGGCCATTGGGAGTGCATGTAAGTAATCTGATCCCACCCGTTGAGAGTAGAGCGGTAATTAGCGGATGCTCCTGATCGAATGCCTTGAAGAGTGTAGGACATAGCCACTCCATACGTGGATCCGCCACCCTAAAAGAGATTTTAGTATATCGCACGATTGCACGAAGGCTTGACCTACCCCACGCATCGCCCAGAAATACTCCGAGTTCTGGCACTCATTGGCGATGATAGCCTCGCCATTTGCATTGACCAAAGTGATCTCTAGCACGTTATCCGCAGCCAGCCCGTACTTCGCGCTCAATAATCCGTGCCCACCACCCGATATATGTCCTCCCACGCTAACACTTTTGAAGTTCCCTCCAACCAAGCCGATGTTCCTAGTCTTTGCAGCATCGAATACTTCACCCCACTGACTCCCAGATCCTACAGTCACTGCAGGTCCGGGAATTGAAATTTTGCATCCTGCCGGAGAGAAACTGGTATCGAACCACCGCATGCCTTTCAGACCGTGAGTCCAGATCGACAAAGAGTATGGCTGGGTGCTGCGGCCCTAGAAAATGTTTAGTGTCTGTCAAAATCTTCTATGGGGTTTCGGAAGGGGCAGCCGTACCAGGTAGTCGTGACCTATGCCAGAGATATCAGCGAGTGGCTTTACGTTGGATGTTCAAACTTACCTGTGCTTTTGATATTCAACCGAATGTTCCTTGTTCTTGCAAAGTCAACAGCTGCTCTGACATCATCCACAATTTTAGCAGCAACGACATAAACCGGATAGCCAGCAGTTGTACATGGGGCGTTAGGCTCAGGTGGGCAGCTATAATTGTTGTGATTCTGCCACATGGAACTTGTCGGATTTTCGGCATGCCAATCTATGTCTGAGTTAGCGGAACTTCGGATGACGACTTTTGTGTGGTATACCCGAATTTTTCCATCCTTCATTGAGAGAGGAACACGCAGCAGCGCTGTAGGTTGGCCAGCCTCGGTGGCAGACGGCAGCTGGCGGAGCTGGCTTTAGCAATCGACCACCTACAGCTTGGTTGAGAGTTGCCCAATCTGCATCCGATGGCCAGGTCGGGTTTCCAGGAACCGCTTTACATGATGATAGTGTAGGTGAAGCTATACCAAGCGGTGCTATCGGAAGTAAAGCAAGAACTGCAAAGAATAAGAGAGAATTTTGACCCAGGAAGCCCATTTTGTGTTTCCAGAATCAGTTAGATCTTAACGTCCCTAAGCTTCCACCGGTACAGTCAGGAGGACCATAAACATCTTAAACTCGCCACTGGTAAGGTTCCCGGCAGTTCAGCCCGCCGACTTCTTGGTGCAGTCTAAAAATCGTGACGGAAAGATCATTTCCAGGATACCGGTGGATCTCGTCCACCAGAGAACTCTACAGGGTCTTGACTCTTGTAGCGAATCTGCGTGACACTACTCGCTCGCATCAAGCTCCGAATTGTCTAGTTGTAGATGTTGGGTGGTCGTTTACTCGTTTAGCACAGACGGGGAGCCTATAGGATTCATCTATTCATTACCTATCACGGGTTAACATGATCTGAGCATGGGAGATTTAATCTCCCTGCTATATAGCCGGAAAGAAAAACCAACAATCGCACCTCGGCGAGTATGATAAGTTTACGTGCACATTCCCTGGCCTGATTTGCAAGTAGTTGCCCGCTATAAACGCCAATGAGCATTGCGGAATCATCGCGAGTTGTGGAGAAGGTCAAGTTTGACTAGGTTGACAATGAATAAACTCAACATGCTTCTCTGATCAAATTAAAATCATGGGCTTCCCTCGAAGTCGTCATTCTTGTGTTTTGGACGGTCAGGAGGGTCGTCAATTGGCAAAATCTGCGGGAAACAAAGATTTGCGGCAATTTGAGCAAGTGGAGGGATGATCGCAGGTCAAATTCGGTGTTTGACACTCGCAACGCTGAGCATCGCGCTCAATAAATGATGAGACAAGCCTGAGCTTAGAGTTCCAAAGTGGCATGTTTGTTAGTATCGCCTGCAAAATTTGTCAAATTCGCGACCGGAGCGACTGATGGTATGTCAAAGAGGTCAAGTAGATGCAGCAAACAAGAGCGTGGATGCTGTGGAGCGACACTTAGAGAGAAGAACGACGAATCTGGATAGCGAAGAGATGGAAGAGGTTGATGAGGTGATAATTAGAACTTGAAAGTTTTGGGATGACAAGCAGGCCGAAACTCAATCAGGTTAGCCGCCCGTGACTTGGCGATCACAGCTTTACTTCTTTTGGAATCGCAATCTACCTGTGATGCCTACCATAGTAAACATTCCACGATTTTCGCCTCTTCCCCCTCATGATGCCTCACTACACCTACACAACAGACCGAAATTGGAATAAATGTGCTAAGATCCAATCCAACGTCTGCATTGCTCGGGTAGCCATTCTGGCTTCGAATCCGATATTCGTGAGCCCACTCGCAGAGAGCCTTGTCATACCAAGATACGTCAGACTTCGAAAGGGACGAAAGAGCCTCTCACTGTACTCCTTGCCGTATCCAGTGACGACATGGTTTTGAAAAGCTTCCCATCTGAATCGAGATGAGAGCTCGACGTGTACAGTGACTTCTCGAAGGGGTGGCGCATCATTCAAGTCCTTCACCAAATCCTCGACCCGACCTTCTCAGCAACTGTATTCGACAGGGCATCCTTCGGTGGCAAAGCAAAGTGCCATTCCGATTCGCGGATGGTTAGTATAATGAATCAGATGTGGCGAAGACAGTGTATAAGCCAGATACCTAGGAAGCATTCGTCGCCAGTTCCAATACCTAGGTACTCATGTAAATCGGCGTAAGGAATGGAAGACAACCCTTGAGACGGTATTCATAATGATGCACGAATGCCATGTATGTGTTGTGATGGTTTCTTCCTGGAGGAGGCGACTGGTTCCAATGAGACTGCGAAAGTTCTGCCGCGCTGCACGCCACTCAATGATTTTGTACCAGTAGAACAAGTGCAGGAGGATTACTCAGCCTGTGATTCACAATATCGGCGAATAATGTTGAAATTTTAGCTGCAGTGGTTGATGAGTTGAGTCGGCTCTGATAGGCTCTGGACGCACGATGATGGTGGAGTCAAAGCTGGAGAAAGAAAGCTCCTTGTAGTTCTAAGATAATGACCAGACTTGAACTTCCCAACCAAACAGCACCGAAAGCATATCTTACTCTGCGAATTATCTCCCACATTCTATCTTCTACTGTTCCGATCCCATCCGCCGCCCCAAGACTCCTTCGTTGATGTTGCAGCCGGCAAACCTCCGACAGCGCTATCCTCTCCGCAGTACGAGATCGAGTATCATGGTGATAGTAGCACAAGCCGGCCACACTCTGACACCAGACATACAAAGACGTCCGGCTCCCACCTAGAATCCCTATCCTTCCACCGCCACTGCTTGCATGCACAGTCTTGCGCCCATCGTTTCTATCGGGGCGATCCTTGATTGAGGATTTATCTTCTGAATCCATCCAAGCCTTATTGTTCCACATCAACAGCAAGCCTCCGAGTCCCTGAACAAAGTTTCAGCCTTACGAGCACCATGGCGCCTGATAGAGCTGGAAAGAAGAAGAAATTGGCTCCCATGAACAACTTTGTCTACGACCTCTTTCTATGGATCTTCTCCATAGTCGTCGAGCTTTTCTTTCGCGAGATACACCCTCGTAGTTCATGGAAAATACCCAGGAAAGGGCCCGTCATCTTTGTGGCAGCTCCTCATGCCAACCAGGTAGGTATTGTCAAAGTCTTACTTCGTGCATGGGTGCTCACGGGTAACACAGTTTGTCGATCCTCTCATCCTCATGCGCGTCGTCCGTAATGAATCACATCGTCGAATCGCATTCCTGATAGCGGAGAAGTCAATGAGAAGGAAGGTTATAGGTTTCTTTGCTCGCTTGGTTGGGGCTGTTCCCGTCGGCAGAGCTCTCGACAGCACAAAGCAGGTGTCAGGCAGGATCTATCTGCCTGACCCAGACAACGATCCACTACTACTTCGTGGCGTGGGCACGAACTTTGAAGGGAAAGACTTCCAGGTCGGTGGATTGATAGTACTGCCGAACGTAAACCATTCTAGTGCCAATGCAGAAATACTGGAGATCAAAGGCCCGGAGGAACTAAGGCTTAAGAAGCCTTTCAAAGGAATCACAGCACTGGGCCAATTGACTGGAAAGCCTCTGGTTGTGCCTGATGGCGAGACGGAAGAGAGCGTGCAAAAGAGCTGGCCAAACGGAGAGTTCAGTGGTACGACTTTCAAGGTGGCCCCTAAGGTCGATCAGACAGTGGTCTACGATGCTGTCTTCGAGAAGCTACACGAGGGAGGATGCGTCGGTATATTTCCAGAAGGTGGTAGTCACGACAGGACAGAGCTATTGCCATTGAAAGGTATTACTACAATTAAAATTGAAATCTACCGGCAGGACACTAATCGTGGCATATAGCTGGCGTGGCTATCATGGCACTTGGAGCACTCTCCGCGGACCCTGATTGTGGACTTACCATCATCCCATGTGGCATGAATTATTTCCATGCCCACAAATTCCGATCTCGAGCAGTGGTGGAGTTTGGCACTCCTGTGGACGTTCCGACCGAATTGATTGAGCTGTACAAGACGGGTGACAGAAGAGCAGCAGTCGGAAAGTTGCTCGACGATGTCTACAACGCACTTGTGTCTGTCACTGTTACTGCGCCAGATTACGACACTCTTATGGTAAGGCTGGTTTATCATGACAATTGTTGATGCGCTAACTCTGGAACAGCTAATCCAAGCTGTTCGGCGGCTGTACAATCCCAAAGGCAAGAAGCTTCCGCTTCCAATGGTTGTTGAGCTCAACCGCCGTCTCGTCAAAGGTTACGAACATTATAAGGACGATGCTCGTATCATCGCCCTCAAGAAATCTGTCCTGGAATACAATCGCAGTTTGCTGGAATTGAACATTCGAGATCACCAAGTTGACTACGCCAAACTCCCAGTCGTCAAGGTCATCTTGACTTTGTTCTACAGGCTTGGAAAGATCCTGTTGCTAGCGGTAGCAGTGCTTCCAGGCTTGTTCTTGTTTGCACCTGTTTTCATTGCTGGAAAATTGATCTCGATCAAGAAGTCTAAAGAAGCTCTCGCAGCATCTACCGTCAAAATCGAGGCACGGGACGTGATGGCGACCTGGAAGCTGCTAGTGTCACTGGCATTGGCCCCGACTTTATATACTGTTTACACCATGCTTCTCACTTGGTGGATACATCGGAATCGCATGCAGGGCTATGCTCCGGACTGGATACCCCTTTGGCTTGTGGTTGTGGCTGGTTACACCGTGTTTCCCTTCATCACTTATGGCGCTCTCCGATTCGGCGAAACAGGCATGGATATTGTTAAGTCTCTGCGGCCACTGTTCGTCGCTCTGAGTCCGTGGCATGGTTCTATGCTTTTTAAACTCAGAGAACGACGGGCAGCACTGGCAGCGCGAGTGACAGATGTGATCAACACACTTGGCCCAGAAATGTTCCCAGACTTTGATTCAGCACGCATCGTCTCGGATCCGTTCCAGAGCCCAGGGGGTCTTCGCAAAAACAGTCGCCAGGATTCTTACAACTCAGTTGGTTCTGTTGACCCAACCACTCCCACATCTCCAACTCATATCTCCTTCACGTCTCCCACTCCTGGCGACCAGGCCACATTTGCAGCAGCAAATGGGAAACATCATATCTCCCGGAACGAATCATTCAACAATTTCTCACACATTGGCCTCTTCGCTTCCCACCCATCTACCCCTCATCACGCGCGTTCAAGAAGTAGGACTAATTCGAACGCTTTTCCAGTAACGGCTTTCAGCAGTCTTGACGGCAAAGAGTCACTCGATGAGGTTAGCAAGAGGATTCGCGGCGCTATGAAAGAGAGGGGCCAGCGAAGACGCAGTGAGACAGAGATGGCGCGGATGCATCGCGATGGATTCGATGGCACTGAAAGTGGCTACACGACAGGAAGTGAGGAGGATGGAGGCGGATTGAGAATGACTAGCACCGTAGGAAAGAAAGGTAATTGATTGCCAATGATTCGATAGTAACTGTGCGGCTTGGTCTGTTTGCGGCGCGGCGCTGGTGGAGTACGGCGACGGGCTGACGACTGTTCCTCTTCTGGTCTTTGCGTAGGGTGGGAGTGATGGATACCTATGGGACCTCTAGACATACTACTTATTCTTAATTGTGTAAAATGTAATGGAATCGTTGCGACGAGGCTGTTGATCCACGTGATGTCTCTGCCCAACTGTTGTCTTACGTATGTATTGATGGAGGAGTGCTGTTCCATTGGAAATGTTGGGCTGCCACCAAATTGTTTCTTTGCCTCCCGATTGTGACTCGAAATTTGAATCTACACGTGATACTCGGTCATTTTGCCCGGTTGCCAAAGATTACACAGGTACCTGGAGTACTAGTTTTGGGCTTTCTTCGTACCAACATATAAAGAGGGGTCCTCAAGTCAAAATATCTACATTTCACCGACCAAGCCTTCAAAATCAAATCACAACCTTTCAACCACCATGTCGGACCTCAACTCGTGGGAAGGTATTTGACCTCCAACAGCACCTATATATAGTCGATAATTGCCGAACTGATATTTCTGCCATAGACGACAAAGATGCCCAGGACGAGCAACTCGCCCAGCAGGCACAGCGGAACCTGAACCTCGGAAATCCCCAGACTGCGCCGACCTTCACGCCAGGCGCCGCACAGTTCACACCGGGCGCTCAGTCTTTCCAACCTCAATTCCAACAATACCCACAATACGGACAACAGCAGTATCAACAGTACGGAGGATATAACCAAAACCAATATGGAGCCTATCAACAAGGTGGTTACCAACAGCAACATCAATATGGTGGCCAACAGGGATATCCTCAGTATGGAGGTGCGGGTTATGGCCAGCAACAGCAAGGACAGCAGTTCCAACAATACCCAGGCTATAATGCCCAACAGCCAGCAGCTGGGCAGCAACAACAAGCACCTGTACAGATTGCCAAACGACCACAGGCAGGAGACGCAGCCCCGGCAGCTACAGCACCAAAGGCCAAAGTTTTGTCCATCGGCGGAGACGGAGTGCCAAAGGTCGAAAAACCAATTGGTGCAAAGGTCTTGAGCATCGGTGGTGACAGCACGCCAAAATTAGAGAAGACAGGAGGTACAAAAGTTCTGACCATTGGCGCAACGAAGCCTGCGGCAGAGTCGGCGGCGAAAAAAGACGTCGACAAGGCAGTCCCAGAGGCAGGAACCAAGGTTGCAGCGGCAAAAGCAATGGAGAAATCGGGAGAGCCAACAGGCGCAGCTGCCACACGATCTGGAGCAACTTCACCAGCACCATCATCTGGTCGAAATTCACCTACCATGGCTGAAAAAAGGGCTGCCACGCGAGCTGCGGACGATGTCGCCAAGGAACAGGCTGAAGACGTGGATGAATCGGTGCTAAACGAGGTCTATGGAAAGGTATCCATCATCCCATTCTTCGAAGGTCGGATTGCTCGATTGTATAACTAACCAACCCTCAGGAACACGTTAACGTCATTTTTCTCGGTCACGTCGATGCCGGCAAATCTACATTGGGAGGCTCTATATTATATGCTACGGGCATGGTGGACGAGCGAACCATGGATAAATATAAGCGAGAAGCGAAAGAGGCAGGACGAGAGACGTGGTATCTTTCATGGGCACTCGATCTCACCAAAGAAGAACGATCGAAGGGAAAGACAGTTGAAGTAGGAAGAGGCTTCTTTGAGACAGAGAAACGGCGATACTCCATTCTTGACGCACCTGGCCACAAGACGTTTGTGCCAAACATGATTGGTGGTGCATCACAAGCCGATGGTCAGTGAAATTGAGTGTAGAGCGTGGGGCAGGCTAACCGTAGTTGCTAGTTGGTGTTCTCGTCATTTCGTCACGTAAGGGCGAGTATGAGACCGGATTCGAAAAGGGTGGTCAAACGCGAGAGCATGCTGTGCTCGCCAAAACTCAAGGTGTGAACAAGCTAGTCATCGCTGTCAACAAGATGGACGACGTCACTGTCGAGTGGAGCGAAGCTAGATACAAGGAGTGTACAACCAAGCTTTCCAATTTCTTGAAGGTAAGAGAGATATCTGATGTTAGCTTTTTAACGTCTGGATTAGTGACTGACTAACAAATCCTGTAGGGCATCGGCTACAACCCAAAGACAGACCTCATGTTTATGCCAATCAGTGCTCAGACAACTTTGGGCATCAAAAACCGAGTGCCAACAGATGTATGCCCATGGTACGACGGCCCGTCGCTGCTCGAGTATCTGGATAATATGACCGCTTTGGAACGCAAGCTCAATGCTCCCTTCATGATGCCTATTTCCGCAAAATACAAGGACATGGGCACTATGATAGAAGGTAAGATTGAGGCCGGTGTCATCAAGAAGGAGAACTCCTACCTCATGATGCCCAACCGAGAAAAGGTGACCATTTCAGCTTTGTATGGTGAGACTGAAGACGAGGTCGCACAAGCTGCTTGCGGTGAGCAAGTTCGTCTACGTATCCGAGGAGTGGAAGAAGAAGATATCATGCCTGGTTTTGTGCTTTGTGCCCCAAACAGACCGGTGCATTGCGTAAATGCTTTCGAGGCACAGGTAAGAAGAAAAGACAGACTTCGAAATCCACTTCCTTTGCGCTGACTCCTCACTAGATTGTCCTCATCGACCTTCCTTCGATTCTGAGCGCCGGTTTCAATTGCGTCATGCACGTACACAGTGCAACAGAAGAAGTCACATTTGCCGCTCTTCTGCACAAACTCGAAAAGGGAACAGGCCGAAAGAGCAAGAAGCCACCAGGATTCGCCAAGACTGGAATGAGCATCATCGCCCGACTAGAAATCCAAGGTGGTGCAGGAAATATCTGTGTAGAGCGATTCGAAGATTATCCACAGATGGGACGATTTACGCTGCGAGATAAAGGGCAGACCATCGCTATTGGCAAGATCACGAAGCTGATCACTGATGCGGATGCTTGAATGTAATGTGATTGTTGATATTTTAGGTGATGCGGAGGGACGGGTCAGCGATACATTTGAATGAGTGGGATATGTGTTATGTCATGTTTATGCTGGCATGCAACATGTCGCGCATGAAGTAGGTAGGATGGAGTTCCATGGGCTATCTACGGTTTTGGAATTAGAACAAAAGTCGTTATGCTGACCCAGAACGATCTTCCTCGCCCTTGCTTTTCAACCGGATATGGGATTTCTTTTGACTTTTGAAGGACAAACCACACGAATTTTTGGATACGATTTCAGATATCGGGGTGATGGGTAAGTGGTCACTCTATCGTCGCTTTCATGCGGTTATCGTGGTAACTTATTGTATCCTATTTAGTTAAGAGATGCTCATGTCTCCAGTCGAAAAGAGGTTCGAGTAAATATTGAGTCGTGTTTGCGTCAGTTTCTGAGTCGCCAATACATCATTACTGGACGGTCTCTGGTGTTACACTGAGGATAGATGGGTTCCGCTTGTGTTATCCGTTCTTGCTTTACTGATATAATGATTTACAGGTAATTGTGATTTATTAGATGACTGAACACACCTGTCGCTGCAATTCTGGTGCGCTAGAATGGGACAGAACTGGTATGGCCATCATCTCTCGTTTGGCCAAACTTTCATTGTGTTAAGACAAGCATAGAAGGTGACGATAAAGCAATGAGACAGGTTTGTGGTAGCTGTGTTACCTGCATTTGTGGGATAGCTGCCTGTAGTAACAAATGAAAACACCTGCATGACGAGTTTGGAGTCATGGCTTTGAGAGCAACACAGGATATAATTTAACACTCGACTTTGGGAATGCGGAAGCGCAAGCTATAAAGTGTATCTCTTGCCTCGCTCATGCTTCCATCATTAACAACTACCACCTTTTCTTCTATAAATACGATGGCAGCAATAATCCCTACGACTACAGAGACGAACAATAAGATGTCTTTCCCGACCGACAACGCTATGGATTCCGACGATGGATTCGTGATCCTCGATTCTCTCGCGACCGAGCAGCACAATCGGATGCGGAAAAATATTGGGAACATGGCCAAGAAAGTTGACACGCTCATGGTGGAAATGAATAGACAGGCACGACAGAGCAAAATCGACAACGAGAAGCTCCTCAGCACGGTCGGCGATCTCATGGCAGCAGTGCAAGCCAGCAAGGCTCAGAATACCGACCTTCATATCAAGGTCCGCAACCTTAAGGCAATGGTTTACGAGCTATCCAAAGGAGCCAAGACGAGCG
This sequence comes from Venturia pyrina ICMP 11032, assembly GCA_000738655.1. NCBI lineage: Eukaryota > Fungi > Ascomycota > Dothideomycetes > Venturiales > Venturiaceae > Venturia > Venturia pyrina. Next base: position 187,328 of record JEMP01000024.1, on the reverse strand, counting down.
ACAGCCAGGCTAAACAGCTCAATAAGTATATTGAGAACGTGGACGGAGAGCATGAAGATACCCGTCAGCAGCTCAGACAGCTCGCCGACGATGTCAAGGATGTCAAGCGACTTGAAGCGGACATGGAGAATGTGGATGAGGACCATGTTCAAACCATCCAGAAGCTGGACAAGCTGAGCGATGATACCAAAGACCAGAATGAGGAAATTGTCGCCTTGTGGAAGCATAATGCTGCACTCCAGAGCAAGGTTGAGGTCGTGGAGGAAAAGGTGGCCACTTCGACTCCTTCTTGCGATAAAGAGGTCGAACAACTTCGAGCACGCATCGAGAAGCTTGAAGGCAATAATGCCATGCTCGATCAGATTGTTGGTCAACATTCCAATGACAATGGTTACATCCTTGGACTTCTCCCTCATCTCACCAAGGAATGCGACGCCATCAAGAAGAATACCACATTCATAGAGCAGTCGCTACTTGAACAGGAGCTGAAGAACGGCGATCTTGAAACCAAGCTCGAGACGATGAAAGACGTGATCAACAAAGACTTGAAAGCTCACAACAAACTACACAATGACTTGCAAGCAAGTGTCTTCGTTCAACACAAAGCCTCCAACATGAAGATTGTCAACCTGGCCGAGAAAACCGGTTCGCTTGAGGTCCGAGTTCGGACTGCGGAAGAAATTCAGGTCGTCACCCACCAGAAGTACGTTTCCCGTTTTCGGCAAAATATCACGGGTACAAAACTGACAACACAAACACAGGGTCGAGCATTTTGCTGAGCAGCTCAGAGGGCAGGATCCATGCGTGATGCCGCCCCTTGCAATCCTTGAAGGCCTCTGTTGCCTACATGACGGCGTTATCGTGGATGGGCATGGTAGACCTGTTGGTCGGGTCGTCAAGGGTGATGTTGCCCGTGTTTGCCGTCGTCAGTATAAGTGCGATGTCAACGGTGAATTTCGTAGGTCGGATGGGGCGGTTGTGGCTCGGGCTCAGACGCTCAGTCTGATTCAGTCGGAGGTGTTTATGGCTGGCAAGGAAGAGAAAGCTGGGTCGGAGCTGGGAGCGGGACAGGAGGTGGATTAGGAGGATTTTCTTGCTTGTTTGTGGGGGGGTGCGGAAAGATGGTTGATTCAGGGGTGATGAAGTTACTTGTTGCAGTGACAGTTGGCTTTTTTGTGGGATAACTTGGGAATTGAGCTTAGGAGACGGGAAGTAGGCAGGACTGTTCGAATTCTGTTATGGATTGGTCTACGGAGCTGATATTCTTTTTCCATATAGCACCATCATACTAGGTCAGTTTGAGTCAATTTCATTCTACCATCGCCACATTGGCAACATGAGTATTGTAATATCTAACAGAGAAGGTATTTCAAACAGTCCAAAATTTGGATACAGTATGTGCTACACATCTCCAAAAGTTGCAGAGTGTTGGCTCAGTCTACCTCGTGGGTAGTCACATTGACAGTTCTCAATTCCTAGCGAAATCGGTATCGGAGCATACCAGGGACTTGACGAGTGTTGTGGTCTCTCGATAACAACACGGTACTTGAATCAGGTGACGCTAGAAAGACATGGAATCGGGCGGGTGTATATGTTATGTTACCAGCTTGCTTACACTTTCTTTCATGTTCTTCTTGTAACTGCAATTCGATAACGAGATGACAAGACATAGTCAGACACCTGCCGTCAAGGCAGAGAACGACCAGGCGCGTGCCGATAAAGCCGAGAATGATAAGCTCCAGGATACTGTCAATTTTCTGTCTAAGAGACTGGACGACCAGGCGCGAGACAGCAAAGCCGATAACGATAAACTTCAAGCGACGATCGATAAACATTTCCTGGTTACTCAGTCACTTTCTGAGACAGCAATGGCCAATAAAGAGAGGAATGAGCAGCTCCAGGCTTCCATTGGAAAGGTTGAGGAACAACACGACAAGGTCCGTCAGAAGCTCGACAAGGTCCCGCTCCATATTCGAGATGAATCTAACCATTTGTTTCAGGTTATTCATGGTCTTGGACTTCATGATGATAAGCTCGAAGCTGGGCTTGAGAAGATGAGAGAGGCGTCGGCACGGGCAGACGATGTCAACAACGACGCTCTTCATGAACAAATTGACACGCTCAACGACAACTACGACGTCCTCCGGCAATCAGTCAGCCAGCTCGTGACAGATGGCGGCAAAGTTCAGGCGGAAATCGAGGCCAAGAAAGTGGACGAATTGGAAAAAGATGCAAACCACAAACAGCTCTCAGACGTTGTCGACAAGCTTCAACACAAGGTCCAGGGGCTGCAAGATAAGGTCGAGATGGTGGCAAAAGATGAGCAAGAGGAACACGAAGCCCTCCACGCGCGACTTGACAATTACGTTGATATCGTGCAGGAAATCGACAGTCTGGGACAAAACAACCATGATCTACTTGTGCGAGTTGCCAATCTCGTTAAGGTTGTTGATCAAGGATTCAGCGAAGTCAGGGAGAGCCACGAACAATCTCAAGCAGATATCGTTGTCATTGGAGCAATGATATCGGCAAACAACAAGGAGAATGCTAGCGTTGTCAAGAAACGTCTACAGGAGTTCAATACCATCAATGATCGAATGCTCGACGACATTCATGGCAAGGTCTCCAGGATTGAGACGTCGATGAAAGAGGAGGCCGTACGGTCAAAAGATCTTCGAGAGGACAGCAAGGAACTCTACATCAAGTTCGGCAGATTTGAGAAAGCGCAGGAAGAGACCCAGACTCAGTAAGTAGAAAATCTCTACTTCTTTAAGTGCCAGCTAACCTGTCGTCTCAAGACTTAAGATCATGGCTGCAAAGCCGTCATTTGATAGCTCGGAACAAGCTACAGACGATAAGATCCCTCCTCCTCTCATCGTTCTCAATGGTCTCTTATGTCAGCGTGATGGGTTCATCAAAGACAACGAGGGCAAACTTGTTGGTCAACTTTTCCTGGGCGATCCCAAACAGTTCCATCGACTCGATTCAAGGTGTGACGCCCATGGCGGCGTCTATAGATCATCGCATCCGAATTCACTTGTTGGTCGAGCTCGCACGCTTACTCCATTTGAAGTGAAGTGTCTCCAAACCAAGGAAGACAAGGAAGGCGCGGACCTTACGGAGAACGTATAAAGGATTTCTAGAGTGCGATGCTATTGGTGTTGCAATTACAAGCTACTGGCCTGAGAGGATTCAATACCTCTGAAACGAAGTCAGTTCAGTCGAACTCTTTGTCAAAAAATCGCTACCAGACAGGATCAACACTGGAAGTCTAGGGAATATGTAACTAGCTAGTATACTTTGAGACACCTAATTCAAATCAAGATGATCTCAACGCTTTTGCTCGAAGTATTAGTGTAAATATGAGTCCGCCATGACTGTTGGCGAGACGAGATGTGATTAGGGGGCCGTCCTACTCCGCGGAGTTTGTAGGATGGAAGGAAAGTTTCGTATGGCGAGCTTGGGTGAGGTAACATACTCGTTGCCACAGCTCAGGTGTGCTAGAGATGTGTGATTTCAGATGCCGCTGAGGAAGGCATGTTAAAGGTAAAGTTTGAACGCATGAGATGTGATTGCGTCTCGAATCTGAGATCTCGGGCAGCGCTCTTTAAAGATGCGGTTGAGGTTGAGGTTGATTTCTGACTTGTAGACTTTCTAATCATTATCTCGCCCAAGCATACGGCATATCCTTGCTCTAATACTCAACTAGCTGCATCTCGTGGGCTTTTGGCTTCATACATATGCTCCTAGAAGTGCGATCAGCCAGTACATCTGACTAGCCGTTAAGTTGCATATGTAGCAAGCCGTAAAAACAAAGAAAACGAGGTAATCCGGGATGTCTCAGAAGCAGGCAAGCAAACAACAATCAAATACCCCCAACCCTCTGTCCAAACCAAGAATAGCTATAAAACCACGATCCCACCCCGCTCTTCCAAACTCATACACACACATAAGTGATGAGCACTGAGGACCAAAACATGACCCCCACCCAACATCCCCGACCAAGCATGGACCCGCACGAAGACTGGCTTTCCCACCAACATTCCCACCCAAGCTCCATCCCAGACGAAGACTGGCTATCCCACAAACAACACATCGTAAACATCCTCGCCGAGGAAACGAGCGAGCTCAGGACAGAAAACGGCATGCTTCGGGAAAACATCAAGAAAGCAGAGGAAATCGCGGCTGCGGATAAGGAGGAGAAGGATGCGTTACGAGAAGAGGTAAAGGGGCTTCGGGAGAAGAATGGACTGCTTGAGAAAGGTCTGCTTGGGAGTAGGGAATTGTGAGTTCTTTTACCGGTGTGCTGAGTGCTGCAGAGAGCTGATTTGGGATTTTAGTATGGAGCGGAGTTTTGGGGTTATTGCTGCTGGTGCCGGTGTGGATATTTCAGGTGTGGCAATGTTGTCGAGGTCGGGGATCACGCAGTCTATTGACGATGCTGGGGTGAATGCGGCGGAAGAGGCGGAATCTGAGATGATGCCAGAAGTGCAAGCCGAGGTGCCAGAACCAGAGGAAGAAGTCCGCGATATGTCGATCTTGGTAGGACTTATTGTCGATCAGGATGGCAAAATGCGGGATTTGGCAGATGATGTCGTGGGCGAGGTATTTGAGGGCGAGGTAGACAGGATTTGCAGGATGTCCTTGACATGCAACCGCCGGGGCGAATTCAAAGTCAAGAAGAAAACCATTGGCCGGGCCCATTTGGTTTAGTTGCACAATTCGGAAGGTCCTGTGGAGAACGACTTTTTGTACAGCCGGGTTTCATGGGGATTAGTATTGGAAACGGAGAAGTCTAGACATCATCTTGCAACTGCCAGGACTTCCGAGTCTTTGCCATCGAGCTTGGGGTGAACACAAACTAGATCCTTTCATTTATCGATGCCATCCTATGACTGTGCCAACAGAATCAACGGCGAATCAACCTTGCTCAATCGTTGAATTTTTGGGAAGTGAAGCTTGCCAGAATTTTCGTCATGGAGAGGAGCGGTTCACAAGCAATAGTACCTTCATTTGAGGCACCTAGAACAAGCATTGAACGCATAAAGTCACCGTAAAAGTGGCCATAAAGTTCCCACTCAATATCCAGGACTAGGCGCGATAATCGAACTATTCTTAATCCTCGGATGCTACACTCATTAGTCCCACGTCGTCCAAACCAAGATCCGACACAAAGAACCCAAGACGAATACTCACAAACGAATTCACCTTCCTCTCAAAAATCAACCACTTTCCATCCACCTCCTTCAACCGATCGACATAAAACCCAAAAACACTGACATGATTCAATTCGCCCCCTTCCGTCGTAAACGTGTTCGCAGTGAAGTAAGTCATCGCATTGCAAATAATTCCTTCGTCCTTTGTTTCTGAAAATTCCAGTCGCTGGGTGCTTAACGCATGTTGCGTGATTCTTCCTTTGAGAATAATCTGGATTCGTTCGAGAAACTTTTCGATTCCCTCTATTGAGGGGTTGGTTGGTGAAACGGCGGTATAATCGCATACGACATCTTTCGTGAAGACGGAATGGAGGAGGGGGAATTCCTTGGTGTCGAGGGCTATGCAGTAATTGGAGAGGGTATTGCGGATACTGTTGAGGACCGCGGCGGTGGGTTCGTAGGGCATGTTGCTGTTGTGATAGAGTGACAGATATTCGAAATACAAGAATTATGATTATGAGTATTTTCCAAAGGATGAAATGATAAAGAATGATAAAGGATTGATAGAGAGGTTCGTGAGATGAAGTTGCTTTCCCGTTGGGGTTCCGAGGAGGCCATAGCCGTGCAGACCATATCTTTGACAAACCGAACGGAGTCCGAGAGCAATGTTGAAAGTATCCCAGTCTGGACAGCTTGAATACCTTCTCTTCAACCCCAAGAATAGAGTTATACAGGTCCATACATGATTGCCCCTAGAGGCGTCCAGTGCAAATGTGTGCCCCTTCAAGTTGTGCTATATATACACAATATCTTCGCCACACACACCACGACTGCGATCATCCAGGCCCGGCTAGCTCGTGAGCAATTCCCACCCCTGTGGAGGTTACACAATTACTAACACGGGTTAGAATCGGTAGAGCGTGAGACTCTTACTTCGGTCATCTCAAGGCTGCGGGTTCGACCCCCGCGTTGGGCTCACTCAACGCCTGCGCCAAGCGCAGTGTCAAATTTTTGCAAATACTGGAGGTGCGACTTGTTGAGTGCGGGAAGGCACGTGGCGAATCTTAGGATCTCGCGTGGCTTCCACGATAAGAAGTTCTATTCTATCTTATCAGATGACGACATCAACGAGCTTGCACCTTCATTTTTGTGTCCCGCCCCCTGACTTTTCCTTCCAGTTAAAAATTTCCATCCCCTTTTGATACCCAACTACAAAACTTCTGATTCCGAGTACGATGCCACCGCGTTAAAACGCCACGAGATTAGATGGCCCCAGTGATAATGCTCAACCCCAATCCTCCGATACAACTCTATCACCATTGTCTTCCTCCGGGTTCACCAATCGAGCTCGAAGTAGGACAGCGCCTTTGTACAGAAACTCGCCGTCACGATTGCACAACAACTTGCGCTTGTAACACGTAAGTAAACTTTTAGGCTTTCCCCCATGCTCGACTATGCCGAGTAATCTGCCTCCATCGTTCCGAATATCGCCAATTTTGTCGCATTTGAGCCCTTCCAGTATCTCCAGACCGGTTGGAGTAGTTGCCTGGTTTGGAGTAGTCTCAGAGACGATGGATTCGACAGGCGAACTGGGTAAGAAAACCGGCAATTCCGATTCAGGATCAGGTAAAAGCGTGGAAAGGTCGATTCCTAAACCGGCCTGAACGATATCCTCAAGACTCCGTTCCCATCTGCATTTGCCTCGTCAGTTCATCTGCTGCGACGTAGAAGTACCTAGTACTTACAGCTTTTTGGTATCGGCTAGTGCTGTTTCCAGTTTGCTGACCTTCTCCTGCAGCTTCTCGGTTTCTCCGTTTTGGACGCGCAAGACCTCGATCTCTGCCGTCAGGGTTTTAAGCTCGCCCGCCTGGTTGTCGTTATCGGCTGCCAGTATATCGCGTTCCTTTCGAAGCTCGATATTCTCATCTCTGATAGCACGCATTTGGCTGACCAGGACCTGTGCTACATTCTGCTGACGCTCCGCGAAGGTATCATCTCCGGGTGCCATACTGACTCGAGTTGATTGACCGAGTTGATTGACCTAGTTGATTGACCGAGTTGATTGACTCTAGTTGATTGACCGAGCTGCGTGTTTGGAACTACAATACTATAGTACGACAACTTCTTTTGAAGCGATGAGTTGTCGTTGCATGCACCTAATGCACCTAATCCAATTCCATTCGTCGCCATGTCAACATCTGCAGCTCCGGATATTGTTTACCGATTCGCCAAGGCAAGATCATACCAATTCCTGTTGGACGATCTTCAATCGTTACTACAGCTTGATAGGATCACTGCTCGTTCAATGTCAGACGATGCTCAATGCCGCACCAAGACTGTCACGAAAGATGGAATGGACTTTGCCAAAGTAAGTGAAGCTGTATCTTATCCTTTAATCCAGAGTGGACTTCGTGACATTGCCTTGAAGTGTCTGAGTTTAGTGATGTAAATGTCCACCAACCTCGTTTCCGGGTTTTCACCAACCTCCTTTCCGGTTTTCCACCAATCTTCCACCTTTCCAGCTTCGACTCAGCACGCTCTCGTTGTCGAAACGGAACCCAGACATACAAACGAAAGGTCTCGGTGAAAATCTCGAATGGAAGTTTCTATCCCTGCGCTGAAACTAGAGTTTGGATTGCAACTGCAATCCAATTATGGGTATCAAATGTAAATGCTCAAAATCAACGGCGAGCCCAATTGCTCCGCCACAAACACCATCGCTATGCTTCTTGTTCCCCATAATACCATATCAAATCACTTCTTCCTGCCTTTCCCTTTCTTGCCCTTGGTACCAATCTCAATCTGACCATCCACATCTTCACCAGCCTCCTTCAGCTCTTTGAACTTCTCGCCGCCCGTGATGGTGAAGATCAGATCTCTGTTCTGGTCCTCTAGCTCGGCTTTCTCGGCTTGCAACTCTGCACTCTTTTTCTCGCTGTCCTTGAGTTTTCCATCGAGAAATTTGATCTTCTGGGACAGCGCTTCGTTCATCGTCTTCTCTGCCTGCCAATCTTTAGCGAGCTTTTGGGCCAATGCATTGGTTTTGTCAGCCTTCTTTGTCGTTCTGTCCAGATTCTTTTCCAAGTCCTTGATGTTGGCCAGAGCTTCTGAATGCTGTGTCTGCATGTCGTGAAGCTTCTGTGTGACAGCGTCTAACGCTGCAGTGACCTTGTCGGCAGCTGCGCATGCCTTGTTTGCTTTGTCGTTTGCTCTCGCCAATGTATCCTCGTAGTATATCCGCTGGTTTCCAAGCTGGCTTTGCAGGAGGTAGGCGTATTCGTTTCCCATGGCTTCCATCTTTTCTCTCGGTACCATGTCTGCTCCAAATGCTGCCATGCCGCCATCAACGGCCTTGCTATCGATGGGCTCGGAACCGGGGGCTCTCGGCTTCAATTCATCCTTGTTTTGAATCAGCCGATGCACGTAGCCATCACCTGCATAGTCCCAGACATGCTGCGTGGCTATGTCCATTGCATAACAGTGCGATGTCGATTCGTAATGTGCGTAAGCGTGGGCGCTGTCATATCTGCCGCAACCAACATTGCCACACACCAAGCATATCCATAAGTTTTGCTCCGCACCACACGTAGTGCAGGCATTACCAGAAGTTCCGGCTGAGTGTGATGATCCGAGTATGCCCCGGCCAGGATAGCTGCGAACTTGGGTGTATCGGCAGACAGGACAGGCACTTCCTTTCCACTTTTCCAGACAATTGCAATGGAAGACGTGTTGGCAGAGAATGGTCATAAGACCAGTTGTCTCGTCCATTCTCTCTAAACAGACCGGGCAGGTAGGAAGCTCAACGACGTTCGAGCTGGATGGTACGTCGGGTTGGGTGACTGGGCCGATTGTAAGAGATGACTCTGCAGATGCTGGAGCTGCAGCTTTTATAGAAGGTTGAGATTCCGGAATGAAAGGGTCGTTGCTCATATTTGGAAAGCTCAATGGTTTCTGCATGTTGTCGCCCGTTTGGAATGTTATGGATCGAACAAAGACGACATGAGCAGTCTGCGGTTCCATAAAGTTATAGGAGCGTCCGTTGTATTCTTTGCGCCAGGCGTTTGCCTTTTTTGCCTCACGAAACTTCATCAGGGCCATATAGTAATCTGCCATTCCCGAGCGAACGAATCTGAAATGGCTTATGTCGTCTTGCACTTGTGGTCCAGCCCAGCCCAGCAGATCGTATGGGGCCATGTAAAATGGCACGGCTAAAATGCATAATGTGGTGCATTCTTCCTCATTGAATGTGGTGTCGCCAGTAGGGATGTATCCTTCGTCGTAAAGACGTGGAGTTTCCTCTGTGTCCCGATAAAGGTGAACCACACCCCATCCCACATCGGTACTCTTTGGATCTGACGGGTAGAATGTGGCTCTCGTGATGAGCTCTCCCGCAGATTCCAATTCGGCGGCCGCCTTCTTAGCAGCGGGACGGCGCTGTTGGACTATCCGATCTTCCATGTCTATGCTGTCGATTGTGACGGCTTCTGCGCGCCAGTCTCTCAAGGATATTGTATGCGGTTGCGCAGTCGGGGCGTTCTTGGAAAAGGTAGTGGTGGGTTCCCGGTCAGGTTTGCAGTTGTTGTCGGAGGATGAGGACCGCTGTTTATCAGGACCACTGTTGGATGGGATATCGGTTCTGGATCGTCTGTGACCCGGTCGTTTAGGGGTTCTGGAGTCCAAGGTGTAGGTTCTATGGGCGGGAAAGTCGGAGGAGAAGATATCGGTGCCTGGGGCGGGGAGGTAGAACTGTTCACAATCGTTGGAGTGGGCTGGGTAGAGCTCAAAGGCTAGGTGGTAAAAGTAGGCTGGAGGCATTAGGGGCTTGATCTGCAGTCATCTTTTCGCCTGCAACAGAGACTACTCCAATGTTTGAAGTGTGTACCCAAGGCACGACCTGCTCTATAGATCTTTGGAATGCATGACGATAAGGTCAGCTGATGAGACGGATTCATATCCCTCCAGGGCAGGGCCTAGTTCTACATCAAAATAGGGGTTCTCACAAACAACAACACTTCATCATTACCTTGACAATCTCGCTGTCACCATCACTACAGAGACACGGAGTTGACGAGCATTTACAGGCACAGGTCATCTCCAGAGCCCAGCTCATTGGGATCATGATGAATTCCAGGTGCTGTGAGGATATACAGACGTTACCCATTCATTAGCTTCACTATCAGATTGGCATTGAGATGTTAGATTCTGTCAGGTTGATATTGAGATATTAGCTTCACTACCAGGTTGGTGTTTAGATATTAGCTTCACTATCAGGTTGATAATGAGATATTAGCTTCACTACCAGGTTGGTATTTAGATATTAGCTTCACTACTAGGTTGATATTGAGATATTAGCTTCACTACTAGGTTGGTATTTAGATATTAGCTTTACTATCAGGTTGATATTGAGATATTAGCTTCACCATTAGGTTGATATTTAGGTATTAGCTTCCCCATCAGGTTGATATTTAGACGGCTTCTCTGTCAGGTTGATATCCATCGGGAGTTCACTCCAGCTCGGATCCCACCTCACCAGCCCATGCTTGGCTACCGTTCTTGCTCACCTTCAGAGCTGACTTGAGCATCTTCTGGAAATCGGGAATACCCAATCCCGTCACAGGGTCCCAACCAAGCGTCGCATTCCATCTGGCCCCAGGAATGATGCCACTGTTGTTGAGTGGTGTGAAATTTTGCCAATTAACACCGTTACAGCCCCGAGAGGCACCACCAGTGATGTCGATAATGAAATCGCTGCTTCGAGATTCGTATAGCCACGGGTTGATGAATCCCAGCGTTGGAAGCTTAGCTCGTAGACGAGCATCATTGAGAAGTCCGATGATTCCAGCCATCACCGGCACCGCCGCAGATGTACCTCCGCTCCGATCCTTCTCTCCGTTACTGAAAATCTGGATGTAGGTGGTCAGCCATCATTCCTTCCAAGCCGGCTGGAAACCATCACTTACGGTATAGTAGGGCCGAAGACTGTGAGCAGAAATGTCGGGGAACCCACGGCCTTTGTTGTTGTAGTATGGAAGCCAAGCGGTTGTGACGTTTCCAGGGGCATTTTTGGTGAAATACTGAGCCAATGTTTAGTTTTGTCAACGTGCAAAGATACGGCAACTTACTGTCTCAATCGCGTCTGCCTGGTAAGATGGGCGTGGAAAGTAGTCCGAGAACCCTCCGGAAGAGTCGGCCCAGGCAATTTCGGGGTTCACTGACTGCGTTCCTCCAACCGAGGTGATCCAGGGGCAAGTGCTTGGAAATTGAGGGTCGAATCGCTTTCTCCTCTTGCCATCGTTGCTCAAGCATGAGGCACCGATACCAGTATCGCCGGACGACTCCATCACCGTCACACCACGCAAGCCCATCATGGCAATCAGGATACAGGTACGCTCGGCATAGGCTTTGGGAACGGTCTGTTCGGGCTCTCCGTACGAGTTTGAGATGGCCTGCGGGAGCTCTGAATTTTTAAGAGAGAGAAGATACTGGTAGTACGGTAGGTACGGCTCGTTGGTATTTCTCGATGATTCTATCATTTCCAGATCTGGAATATATGGCGGAGAGCCGCCAGTCAAGAATTCAGTGACGGGAAGTGGGTATGCCACTCCGATCATATTCTGCGCATCTAAATTGGCCTCGTCGTACTCTGGTGTTGCGGGCGTTGCAGCACCTTTGGTGACCTCGACCTTGGTGAAGCTGTGATTCGGAAGCTTCCAGTACTGGTTGAACAGGTCGAGGTCTACCTTGGATGCGGTTTGGTTCAAGAAACTGCCGAAGCCGATCTTGCTGCCAGAGTTGGCCAACGCTGTGTAATTTCCAATGTTGTACAATTTCTTGATGCATGCTGGCGAAATTTCTGAGGTGCATTCTTTCGGTACTGTCTGCTGTTTGGTGTTTGTGCCATTAGTAGACAGGGGCGGCCCTTGACGCTTCTCCAAATCGCTCGTGTCGAATGTCTCGAGCAAATGGCCATATTTGAGGTGGACTGCAGCAAATGACTGGGTCTGTCCGAAGAATGTAGTCGGATGAATAACATCAATGTGCTCGGCGACATCCTGTGGAACAGAGTACTTGGCTGTTCGAACCTTTGCAATCCCCGACCTCTCGTATCCTTGGAAATTGGCGTTCAAGATTCTGTTCGCAGACTGAATGGTAGTGCTGAACGTCACCACCGTTCCATCGCTATTGAGTTTCAACACGCCTTCCGACTTCAACCAATCCACAACAGCCTTGTTGGCTTCCGGACTGGGCTGGACCATCGCATTCACGTCGTCGCGATCTAACCACTTTCCATAATTCGGCGATTTGTTGTTCGATCGATCGAGGAGCGTACTGATCATCTTCTCGGTATTTTGGAATTTGAGGGCGATTTGAAGAGTGATGGCTTCCTCTGACCCAGGATTTCGTTTGACGGCCCAGCCTTGCGAAGCCAAAGCAGCGTGGCTCACAGATTCCTTCTGCATCATTGCCGTGGCAGCATTAGTTCCAGCTGCGAACAAGAGCGCAAAGGCCCCGAGGATTGTCTTGGACACCATGATGTGACTATCCACGGGCTGTTCACAGAATCAGATAATTAAAGAGAGTGAATGAATAATGAACGAGAGGATAAAGAGAAAAGAATCCAGCACAACGACAGATTCCACGACATAAGTACTCCAGAGTGACCACCAGGTTGCACCCGTGTGTGGGGTGAACGGGGCCAAGGGGTAACAGAGTGTTGCGGTTGGCCGGCACGAACACCATAAGCAAACGACATTGTCCAAGAACTTTGCTGCCCTCCTACACGGGATTTTGGGATTTTCGCCGCAATGTGCATAGACACGAAGTCATGATAAGAGGGCGGCCACCAATTAGCGCCAGCCTCGAGGCCCATTCAGTCGGCTCGATACCATCTAGGGACCTGACCGTAGTAGCTACGTGCTCACGGGCTATTAATATCAAGAGGTAATCTTCAATACGGTAGAGAGTCTGGCAATCTCGACCTTCCCTTGTTCGTTCAACTAATAGTAATGTCTTTCGCAAGGAGAGGACCGGGGGTATACTACTAGGTCCAGGGGATTTATTAATTGAGTCTCCTTCCTGACAATATCCAGGAAATTGAGACCCCAATGTTCAAGGGAGCCATTTGTGCCCTGTGGTCGAGCAGTTGGGCGATATAATCAAGTGAGACAGAGCTCCGGGCTGATGGGAGAAAATAGTTGCAAAGGGGATTTCGAAGATCGGACGCATGCTACGGAGGTGCAATCACTTCTATGTATGTCTTCACAACCCCTGCAGAGTCCTCGATCGTTGCAAGTTCATGAGATCCTCCAATTTAGCAGCGTTATTGGACAGACGCTAGTTCTAACCGAGGTGTCATGGTTGAAATATATTACCTCCAGAAAGATGTCATTTCGGTCGCACCGATATCTCCGCATGATCATCGACTGGCACATCGTTCGATTCCCATGACTGGGCTTTATTATTCTTCGAAAAGGCCAAGAGTTGAAGGCAAGATAAAAGAACGACTTGCTTGGCGTTGTTCTATTTCTATATAAAAATATACACCGCTCCACCTGCATGACCACCTCGAGGCAACGTGCTGGAACAATCCCATAGATCGATCTTTCTCCACCTGTTGCGCGATTTCGCTTCTGGCAGCTGGCTTCTCGAACCCTAGAAGCCCTAGTTCTATGACGTTGCGCTGTGGCTCTAACGGCTATTGATATGACCAGCGAAACTTGACATCTCCTCCCAGTCTCGAAAGCAGATATCTCCTTCAGAGTTACCGGGCTGGGGATTCCAGACCCTCGGGCTTGCTACAGCTGTTACGAGCTCTTCCTGACCGCTACAACTTTACTCGACAACCGAGTGTTGGGTTTGAAAAGAGTAGTAATGAAATGCTTCAATTCGGAGCTGTTGTTTCAGTGGAACGCGCGCGCTGCTAGAGTGGCTCTTCTCGGATCCGACGTCCAATAGCTCCAGCGGTATACTCCTGGAAAGTTGGATATATGACGGAATGGGTACTCTATAGGAGACGGTGCTGGCCACGAATCTCGGTGTTGGTGGTGGTGTATAAGAGAGGTAACTTGGCACTCGAGGAATAGACACTAAATATCTCTCAACACTTCAATACCATCATTCCGAGTCTTTGAATCGAACCCAAAACTCAACTTCAAATTCAAATTCCGTTCCAACGTCAACATCGCGTCCTCTCTCCAAAACACACATCCCTCCCCCAAACTATCCCAACATGAAATTCCTCACCCTCCTCTTCTCGACCTTCTCTCTCCTAACAGCCACACAAGCCCTAGCCGTCGTGAGCGAAGAACACATGATGACGGAGAGAAATGGCGTTTGTCCGCAGGGCACTGCACAAGTCGGAAAAACGAAAGGATTTCATGACGAGTAAGTCAAGGTCTCTTAAGAGTTAGTCGTAGATTCAGTATCGCTTACGGGGATAACCAGTAACTGCCGTCGCGATGACGAGTGTTGCAGTAAGAGTTGTGAGACTATTCGGGGACATTGTCGGTAGAGGTTAGGGAGGGCATGTGGGGTGGATTTGGCTGGGAAGATGGACGATGGATGTGGGTTTGTAGGATATGGTATCAGCTTCTCTGCAAGCTGTGGATTGATGAGGAATGGGGTTTTTGCTTTGGTTGGGATTGGCTTTCTTTCCTGTTGTTGCTGGTTATTTCTTGCTTGATTGGATTGGAACATTGGCTTGTAAGAATGTTAGAAGAGAAGGTGTAGATTTCCTTGAACGAACAGAAAGAACTTGGGATATCAAAGATGTCTCTCCCACAGATAAGCAGAGAGGTCCTCGGATTTATTGTGTCTTCTCCGAGTATTAAGGCCCTTTTATTGCGTGGCTGGAAACTTCGATTTTATGAGAGTCCACCACGGCATTGCGATATCCAACTCTCGTTCAATTCCCTTTGTTTCAGCTTTCTCGTCCAGCACCCAGCACCCCCTATTGTAATAGAACTCTCCTATCGTAGATTCTTTAGTGTGCCTTGCATAAGAGCTTATCAAAGCTGGGGATTATGTTTAGGCCTTAGTTTTTACAAGCTCATGAACAACCCGGAAACTCCCGTACTTACGAAGACTGCAACGAGTATGTGGTCGCCTTATCGATCTATTAGTAGAACCTATATCTCGTACGGAGTACAGCCAATGGAAGTATCTGCGCCGGACTACTCTCCATTAGCTGATGACATTGTCACGACTCATAAAACCGGGTCCCAGCGCCACGTGCTCATCTCACACCTGCACGTCTTCCAGTCTATTTTTGAGAGTTTGTATAAGCCTCTATGTGCAATCTTTTCCGATTTCGTTGTCGATTGAGTCAAAGTCAAGAGATCGGGTATCCCTATCTTAAGTTGACTTATCACTTAAAAAAGGAAAAGGTGCACTATTAAGTGATTAATTATAAGTCAGGAACTTACCTAGATTTACGTTACTACATCTGCGAGCTTTTCCGTAACCCGAACTAGATCTAACAGATCTCGCGCTAAGAATTAGATCTCGGGAAGAGACTGATTCCCGATGTTTAGGGGATTTTCGGAGCCGAAGAGGTACCACGAGTACTTGGTCAGATTCCTGCTTATATAGAGGACTTCACATCTTGAACTACTCATAGTTAACCCCGGTTATAATGAATAACAAACAGCATTGTCAACACTCACATAACATAAACTCGATGAGTTTCGATCTCGCTCATCACAATGCACAAAACACTTCACAAATTTATATTAGGGAGATACTTAAATATGCAGGTCTTTCTCGATCCTATAAGGCTACTCAACAGCTTCAACTTTGTGCATTATCTCGATCTTACCTCATCTACCTGCTCATCAAAGACTTCCTTGCACCGAATCCTTACTACGAGAAGTTCGTTAGACAGAGCCTCCGGCAATCCGAATATTCCAGGCTCTTCGAGTCGATCGCAGTCATGTCACCGGAGCTACTATTCTGTGGTTTGTTCCTCATTCGATACATCCGATTAGTTGTGCATATCATTACGTACAACTTATACAAACCGAAGCCCGTTCTTCAAAACCCACGCTATAGAAGATCTGATGCCACAGTCATTATACCAACCGTAGAACCAGAGAATCCAGACTTCGACGAGTGTATCCGTTCTGTACTGAAGAACCAGCCTAGCAAGATTCTAGTCGTTACTGTTGGAGAGAAATGCTTCCAAGATGCCGATGGGCATTGCAAGCAAGTTGTGGAGGATTTTAACGCCTCTAACCCTCTTGCAACAACTACGATCAATGTCATCAAAGCATCTGAAGCGAATAAGCGGGTGCAACTCGCAACTGCTATTCGGATAGTCGATACCGAGATCACTGTCTGGGTAGACGATCACGTTTTCTGGCCTTCTGAATCTTTCCTCCCTGCCGCCATGGCCCCCTTCGAAGATGCCAAGGTTGGTATTGCCGGTACGAACAAGCGGGTGCGAAGAGTAGACCAAGGAACCGTTTTTAAAAACTTCTGGAACTTCCTCGGTTGCCTCTACCTCGAACGTCATAATTTCGAGATAACGGCCACCAATTATGTCGACGGTGGTGCATTCGTAGTCTCCGGGCGCACGAGCCTTCACCGCTCGACAGTCATCCAGGACCCTAAGTTCCTTCGCGCCTTTGCAAATGAGTATTGCTTCTTTGGATGGGTGGGACCGATTAACCCCGATGACGACAATTTCGTTACTCGATGGAATGTCACTAATGGGTACAAGGTGGCGTTCCAGAATAGCGAGGATGCCACTATCGAGACTACACTCGGTGAGTATCCAAAGTTTCTCTTACAGTGCTTTCGATGGGTGAGGACGACATGGCGTAGCAACCCTTGCTCTTTGTTTACTGATCGCACCGTTTGGAGTGTACAGCCGTGGTGCGTATACGCTGTCTACCTCACGAGTCTATTTAACTTTGCACTCTTCATCGACACTGCTCTTATTTACCTCCTACACCAGTCGAATTGGAGCTCGACATTCCACCTGGTGTTGCTGGGTTGCTGGATCGTAGCATCGAAGATGGCGAAGATCGTACCGCATTTTAGGAGACATCCCGACGACTTGAAGTTCTTCCCTGGACAAGTGGTTTTTGGATACGTCCATACCTTCATTAAATTGTGGGCGCTGTTCACGTTTTGGAATGTTGGATGGGGAACTCGGGATTTGGCCAAAGTTGAAGATGATGGGGTCAAAGTTGCTAAGAAAGACGACGAAACGGATCCGTTGTTGGGACCTGAATCGGGGGATGAGGATTCTGGATCATTTGTGATCTAATTAATTGTGCGAGATGAATTGGGCGAGATTTGAGGTGGTGAAGGAGTATTTGTTTAACCTAGCTGGCAATGGATTACTTTCCCCATCATGCTACCGGTGCAGCTAAGAGCTTTGTGGTATGCTGAATGATATGTGCCTTCCGTAAGAACTTCTTCATAGACTGTGGTGAATCGTGTTCCGTGATGGATATAGTCCATGAGATGGTGGTGATGTTGCTAAGATGGAATCCCCTGGATGTGGACGGGAATGGAGGCACATGCAAATTCTGGGCGCTAAGCCATTCTTGGGGAACTAGTCGATCAGCTAAACCGAAAATAACTCCATCGATAAGCCTCTCAAGCCGCAGCATTGCTCATACGATCTGACCTATCAAAGAGCGATGCCACGCCCGCTAATGCAATGTGGCTGTGTCAAGTCAGTAGTTCGCAAACCGGCCTCAACCTCGACTGCTTCACTCTCGATGAGCTTGGCCTACTTCTTCAACAATATCAACATTCTCAGGTCTGGGTGCTATCGAGATACCAATATCACGAGCATACTCGTACGAACAGACTGTATATACAGCTCCCTTGAACACTGTCTTGGCTGCTATTTCCAGCAAACAAGACATCGGCATTCACTCCGCCCCCCGTAGACGACTCCTGTCTTGTTTGGCATGAGATATTACCCAAAGCGGCGAGTCCAAGAAAGCGCCAGGGCTTGAACATCAAGATGACCTTTTGGACCATTGGAAATCCACATGGAAAGAAGCGGAAGGAGAGGTTGAAGCCGGGCACTTCAAGGCCAGCGACAACCAACGGTGTCGGTTATGGAGGATCCAACTACTCTATGTCGACAGCGAATCTATCAAAACCATCTCCGGAACTACAGCCTGCTCAACAGTATCAACCAAGACCGCCGAGTCGACCATGGCATGGAACGCAAGGCAGCCCTTATGGGAGTTCATACGCCATAGTATCTCGACCAGATGTGGCTATGAGGCTGCCTCACACCTTGCCTTGCGTACCTGAATCATATGGATCTCCGCCTAGACAAACAATTCAGTGGTCTTCGCCGCCAAACCCACCCAATGCTGTTTACCTACATGATAATCAGTCGTCGGCTCAGCAGTCATTGCTGCATCTACCATCTGCCGTGACTGGCGGGCTGCATAAGGCTTCAAAGTCTGTCACCAATTTGAATGCAAGATATCTCACCCAAGGCGCAGCACTGTATGATCGGATGTCATCGAAATTGGACACTGTGATCACGTGCATGGACGAAGAGAAATTCAGTGGCGATGAACGAGACCTAAGTGAGCAGGCAACCGTGGAAATACATCAAAACCAACTTGAAGCTAAAATTGTAACAGGACTTGTCGAGTCACATGATATATATCGAGATGGGTCTAGAAATGCCAGCCATGCCCTATCCATTCCAGGCTCGAATTCATCCAACAGCACAAATCACTTCTCAAAAGTATGGTCGTATAGCAATTCGAGGTTGCCGCCATATTTACCGCCATTCAAGGTTTATATGCCAACATATCCGCTTCTGTGTCTGGCTTCGCAGTATTCACTACGGGCATACGAAAAACCGAAGAAGAGGGAACGTGAGGATCACGTCAAAGCCTCTATTATCCATGGGACCAAAGCCATGGTCATCAAATCAATGCCGGTTGATGACATGAATACCATTGTTTTCGCAGTGCGAGGTACCCAAACTTTCATGGATTGGACCGTTAATTTCGCCCAAGCCCCTTGCACGCCCACTGATTTTCTAGATGATACTGGGAACCTTTGCCATTCGGGATTCCTTTGCGTGGCACGAGGTATGATCGCGCCGGTCGCGGCACGTTTGAAAGAATTGCTTCAGAAGGACCCGTCTAGGAGTGCTGCCAGCCTTCTGATCACTGGGCATAGCGCAGGAGGAGCCGTCGCACAACTTCTATATGCTCATATGCTGTCAGAAACAGTGAGTAGTGAGCTTACATATCTGACGGGCTTCTTCAAGCGAGTCCATTGCGTTACTTTTGGTGCACCTCCAGTCACACTTCTCCCACTGCAAAAATCCACCGCAAGGCGCCATCAAAAAAGCCTCTTCTTCGCATTCGCCAACGAAGGCGACCCAGTCGTACGAGCAGACAGAGCCATCGTGCGCTCCCTCCTCAAACTCTACGTCACACCCACCCCTGACGCTCCTTGCCCCATCATGAACAGCGTAGTCCCAGGTGTTCTTAGGGGCAAGAAGAGCAGACTGAAACTAGCAGCTCAAGCAAGTTCGATGCAGAGTTCGAATCCCGCCCCAATGTGGGGTGTGCCGTCTTCCACACTGAGTCTTGGTGGCAGGGTCATTTTGCTGAGAGAAAAATATGAGACCCAGAGTCCTGATGATATTGAGGCTTGTCAGGTCAGCGATGAGATGTTGAGAGAAGTTGTCTATGGCGATCCTCTTTGTCATACTATGACGCTTTATGCGAAGAGGATCGAGATCTTGGCTACGAGGGCTGTGACGGTTACTGGGTATTCTTGAAGAACAGCAGCTTTGGCTTTCTGTTTCGGCTGAGGAGCAACACATGGTTAACGCAAGATGATGATTTTACGAATTTTTCAATTCTTGGATGTCGAGACGAGCGACTTTCTTTACCGATAATGTAATTACTACGAAAATTCAGAGTATGACAGCGAAAGCGTCTTTGAGACCGGATGAGTAAACGTTCAGCAAGAAGTTGGAGGACAGATCTCGAAACATACATACCAATGCCTAGTACTAGTGCTGATATTAAATGCGCGTAATTGAGTTCAAAATCAATCGAATGAATTAAGTGTAAATTACAATGTAGATGGGCTGTAGTTTTGTCAATGGAGGAGATGTGAACTTGGATGCAAATGGTCTGTGGTATGCTCCGGGTGCTTATTCTAAAGCTCAGGGGGTGCCCACTAACTTATCAGCCCCGCCCTCCATCAATATTGGATTCTTTATCACTTTTTCCGTCATCACCGTTCACCAGCAACCATGCCCTCACTTACAGGTACTCACACACTTATATATGCCAGAGATGTATGCCAATCAGCGGCAAATAAACACCGGTATAATCGACAGCTTCATTCAAGGAAATTGTGCGACA
Organism: Venturia pyrina ICMP 11032; assembly: GCA_000738655.1. NCBI lineage: Eukaryota > Fungi > Ascomycota > Dothideomycetes > Venturiales > Venturiaceae > Venturia > Venturia pyrina. Next base: position 166,795 of record JEMP01000024.1, on the reverse strand, counting down.
GCTGCCGCGTTCGATATCCCCGAAAAATCCGTATACCAACCGCCCTCCAACGAACCACCACGAAAGCGTTTATCGGACTAGAGATGGAAGATATATATGCGGAAGCACAGCATTTTTGGGACACGGTCAACACGTACACAGAGCTTGATAGTTGAAGTGCGGCACTGGTCGGAATTGAACTCAATGAAAACAGGGCAGACAGCAGTTCTGGTACTATTTGGACAAAGAACCAGGGACAGGCAGAGTTCACGCTTGCGTGGCCAATTTCAATATAAATAAGGCAACTGCTCCTCTTGCTGGTAGGCGTGAAAGGGAATAATTTGGCTTTCAGGTGAGGTTGAGGAGCGAATTGCGGCCCGACAAGTGATATGCTCCTTTTGGAATTCGAGAGACTGACATTGTGTTACTATAGGACGGTGTATACCGTATAGTTCTACTGCTCGCCTTTCTCAAAACCTACTCCTCAATTGTCTTGATAGACAGCCCATGCAAGCCCATCATATCCGACTTGCTGTCTGATTTTGGGAACAAGCTATCTCCGGAATGTGCAATTGTAGCTAAGGGTCCTCTTTAGGCCAACCTCCTCGTCTCTGCTTCGGTCTTCCCATATCTCGCTCCCTCGCGATTGTTCGAAAATGATGAGCGTTTCCAGGAGTCATGGCCATGGGCTCCACGGCTGACACAACCCTTCTTGGTTGTGCAGCTGTGCCACCCATTCATGACTACCGTCCAGCAAAGATTTGTCATAAGCAGTCCATGTACCGTTGTTTAGAGAGTATCCCCACGAGTAAGAGCCTACATAGTCGTTTACCCAAACCCGCAGGCGCAGATTGCTGAGTTTCGGAAGTGGGCCCATATGAGCTACCATAGCGTTGCACATGTTGTCGCTCTCCTCGAGCTCCCTCTTTCCAATAGCCACCCTCCTGGCATACTTTGCTGAACCATCAGTACTCGCAATCGACCTGTTTTCCTTCATTTGTATCGCCAACTTGTACATGGACAATGCTCCACGAAGGGCATTTCCAAGCTTGTTAAATTGAGTTTCGATGTAGGACCTGCGCTTCTGCACGCACTTGGTAGGTATGATCTCAGCAATCCTGATGATGAAGGAAGTCGTGAAGCGCAGGGTCAATGAAGGTACCTTCTTCCGCTTGACGTAGGTTACTTCCTTTGAGTTCTTGCTCATGTATAGATTCAAGCAGGTATCCTTCCCCAAGACCTCCTCGAACTCCGCTCTGACTTGTTCGCTGAGAAGGAAGAGCGTCCTGTAGAGGAGATTAAAGTAGCACCGCTTATCCTTCTTCTCTTGTGCCTCGGCTTCGGTGACACCGTCATCAACAGCGATCTTGTAGATGAGGTCTCTGAGCTCGCGTGGAAGGTCTAAGAAACTCTTCTTGTCCGGGTCTTGTTTGAGGGATGCATAGTAGACCAGTGGCTTCGGTTCGAATTTTGGCTTGGGCTTGGAAGACTGTGTCAAGTCGCCAATTAGGCGGATGACGCGAGGCTTGCTGAGCTGATGTCTTACTTAGCCAAATTTTCACCTTGCTAATCAGCGGGTATTACTTACCTTCACTTTAGCGTGAGCTCTAGTTAAGGTCCAAGAAGCGGCAAGATGTGAGCGAACTTTAGATTAATCACTAATGAGTGTATAGAGGTCTAGTATTTCAAATATTAGTTATATCATCAACGCTGACCCGGAACACCATAACATATGATTAATTGTTGTGTTAGCGCGACAACGGGTATCACATGCACAACATTTATTGATACTATTATAACATGTGTTCCCTTGAAAAATCAATAGGCGGGTAATAGAGAATGTATAGATTAGTATATTATATACCAATAAGCCTATGAGCTATATCAGATTCCGTTCGCTTACTATTATATGAAACAGATAGATCGATTGACGATTAGCTCCGTCACTCGGAAAGGTTAAGAGAATATAGCGCGAATTTTACGGGTAGAGGCGGTACTCTGATTGAAATTATTCGTTATTAGGAAAGATTATGATAATAGTATTCTTAGCTGTTCTCGAGTTTTTCTAGGTACTTGACGGGACTAAAAAATTCTTGTGAAGGTATAATAGGACCTTGTATTCGATGAACGGGTTTTTCGATAGAGGTTCAACCTGTGAAAATGAGGAAAGGAGTATTGGTCTATTCTTTTTTATATGTGTACTAACTCTATGTATTCGATTTTAGGGATTGTAAGATAGATTCGGGTTTGGGTTTGGTGATTTTCGTCTTTTTGATGGTTTTGGTTTTGTATACTTTCACTTTCGATACTCTTTGAATCCGTGGAGATAGTTTTGAAATGGGTTTTTGGTAAAACTTTGCATTAAAAGAATGAAAGTATAATATACTCAAGGGGATCAATTCGTCTTGTATTTACTTGCTTACTTCGTATAGATGGAATTGGTATTTTCGGGAAGTATTAAGGAGCGTTAATAAGAGTAGAGTAGCGCTATAATTCTTCGGAGGTAGACTAGGAATTAATATTCTTATTTCGCGCGGTAGGTTGATAAAATCTTTTCATGGCGTCAAGACGAGGTGAGAGGGGATATTCTAGAGTAGTAGGCTTAGTAGGACTTTGGTTTTTTCTTCCCCGGCCTTTGGGTTGTCGGTAGCAGGAGGCATACTAGAGCTATGTTTAATCGTCGCTAGATACGCTGTTGGTGTTTTTGGATGTATGTTTCGTCTTTGGATTGAACTCTGCCTCAGGCTGAGACTTGAGCGTGTTATAACAGGTTTTGAGACACTGCTCTCGCAAACACTTACCACTGCCCAATTCCACGACGCCACCTCTAAAGTACCTGTACTAGCAGCGCAAAGAACTTCGCAGTGTCGGGCTAATTCAAATTCACAGCTTTGGATTCGGCTCCACAACGGAGAGAATCCTTGTAAGCAGGCGTGGAATTTCAATTTGGCGCTTTTTGTAGTCTAGTAGTGGCTGAAATACGCAGTAGATGTGACCTTGATTCAATACTGCTGAAAAAACTTGGAGTTGGGAAGAAAAGTTTAGGTATCTGGCTCACAGCTTTAGTGGTCTTTAAAAACGGTATTTTGTACTATTGTAGCCTCGATCTCAATGTCAAGGAAGGTAGTCCACAAAGGCCAATGCGTATGCGCCAATCAAAGTCCCCACAAGCAGTATAACAGACCTTGCCAAGTTGTAGTTCTTCCACTTGACCACTAACTCAGTAGTGCTATACTTTCCTTCCATGTCTATAGATCCCTTCTCCTTGACGCTATACGTCAAAGGTAAATTACCGACTCCCGTCCAAGGTCCAGCAATCTTCGCAGATCTAATCGAGAGGGCACCATTGATATTTCGTAGTGCTGTCCAGGCAAAAATGGTGCCAGAACCGGTGGTTATAGCTGCTGTCGCGTAAAGCTGGCGCGCTGATGAATTGTTGGCTTTTAATCTCAGTCAACACCATAATTCTGTTGTACCAGGCTGGAAATTACATACTCGCATACGCAAGAAGTCCCCAGCTGATGATATTGATGATCGTAGCGGGTACTGCGAGCTAATCTACTCAGACCCAAGATCTCAAGGTTGCAAATCCTTTGACAGAACTCACAAGGAAGCCTCGCACGTATTGAATTCTCCACTGCCTGGCCATGGTCGACTCATCTTTGGCAGTCAAAATTGCGAGAACGGCTGCGTCTGACAAGGCCCAAGTGTATCCTGAGGATCTGGTCATTAGCATGGGGAATCATTCATGGAGGCGGACATGTGTTTTCTACCAGCAAATATGCCCGATGAGGCTATTCCCGTAACTCTCGCCACCCTGACTAGATCTGCTGGTGACCACGCCATCGCTAGTCGTTCTCGAAAGCTTGAATAAAGAGCTTCAGTTCGTTGATACGAGGGTTAAGAAAGGAGAAAACAGAATCTTAAATGCTTGAAGTGAAGAGATCCTAAAAGGCCGGACAACAGTTTGCAGGCGACGATTCGAAATGTCTTGGTGGAGGTGGGGCAAACATGGCTGAAACGGAAACGTCTCAATGGGCAGGTTTGTGCACCTGGCGAACGCCCAAGGACCCCTTTACTATGGTAGAGACCCAAAGTTGGCCATTTGATACCGGAGGTAGGAACCGCGCCGTTGATCAACAGGACTGACGTGCACCGCTGACAACCTCTAACAAAGTACTCCGCATTCGCTTTTGATAATAGAGTCAATTTTTGCTCGATATGGTGTGAGATGACAGAGCCCTCGGCCAGGAAAAACATTATGCTACGAGAGGGAAGTGGACGAAGCTGGTGAGTTTGGAAGAGGGTGCGAGTACGAAAGTGGGACTTGTCTGCGTCCCTTTTGGGCCTAATCCTGTAACTCAGGCATCCCCGATGAAGCCTGAGGTCAAACCTGAAGACGGCAGATGACTTTCCATATTCTATCCAACTCTCGAAAACTTTATCAACATACCTCGAACTCCGTGGAAACAACAACGCGGCTCGCTTAGAGCAAAGTCATCTTCATCATCGTTCCTCAGGTTGAAATGGTCTTATACACCTCGATAGGGCTGCTCGCGCCTCGGAAAGTCCCTCGAGAAGTTCTCGGAAGATGCCCCTACTAATTTATCTCATTCACCGACTCCATTATACCATGGCGACGAATCTTCTCCATTGGATAATTCCCTACCAGACACGACAGCGGCGCCTCGGCCCGCGAGGGTTTGCACATCCAATTCCCGAGAACGAAGCAACGAAGTGTGAATTCTGCTTCCTACCTGTGCGGAGCGAGCGTGGGCGAGTTTGGCCCCATGTCTACACTATTTGCTCACTAGATCTTTTTTTGTCAGCAGATTATGTCATTGTAACCTTTGTCTCGCCGAAGCCTTCGTTTTCGGGTCAGTTGGCTTGCACACTCATCAATCTTGACCTACCAAATCCCTGCGGATATAGGGTCCAATCATCCAATGTTGATTGTACCAAGCACATTATAAGGTATCGTCTTAGAGCCACAGTACAATCTGTCCGTACCTGGAAACTCCTCATATTTTGCTCACAATGCAGTCTCTGCTGCTCTTTGGCGCAGCTTTGCTGTCTTTGAAGGTCGTTTATGGTGTTCAAGATACATGGCAGGTCGGCCAAACAGTTCAAACAACGAGTGGAGACGTCACGGGGAGACCAGCCAACTATCTAGGCAATGAACAGGTCTCAGAATACTTGGGAATTCCATACGCAGCTCCGCCTGTAGGGGACTTGAGATGGCTGGCGCCAGAACCTTATAAGGCCAACGGGACCATTGCCGCAAACAAATTCGTGAGTACCACTGAAAAATGGTATCAAGATAGGCAAAACTGACATCTATCCAGGGCCCGTATGGACTATGTCTCTCTAAGTCAAATCGAAGCTAATCGTACCACAGGAGCTGTCCTCAAGGAAATGCTGCAAGCATGGACGAGGACTGCTTAACTTTGAATATTTGGACCAAGCCCCAAACCGGCGAAAAGTCTAAAGCTGTTCTAGTATCAATATACGGTGGAGGTTTCAACGCTGGAAGCAGCAATACTCGTTATCTAATCGGCTCGCCTCTTGCCAACCAGCAGGATGTGGTCGTTGTCAGTATGAACTACCGCCTCAATGTTTTTGGATTCTCCGGTGCGCCAGGACTCAAACATCAAAACCTTGGGATGAGAGACATCCGCGCCTCGATCGAGTGGATCCGCGACAATATTGCTAAGTTTGGCGGTGATCCTAACAGAATTACTTTATTTGGAGAAAGCGCTGGCGGTGGTGCTACGGATTACTATGCTTTTGCCTACGAAAAGGACCCAATTGTGAATGCTTTCATCCCACAATCTGGCTCTGTATGGACAAGAGGAATTGCTGATGACAGCAACCTCGAGTTTTGGTACAACATCACAAGTAAAATTGGATGTGGCGGCGCCGAGGCTGGAGAGAAGACTGTGGAATGTATGAGAGGCAAACCTTGGAAGGAGATTATGAGACAAGTTCCTACAGGACCTCGGGCCCCAAAATTGAGCTTTGGACCAACCTACGATGAAGAAATCATTTTCAAGGACTACGATGCGCGAGCCAAAGCTGGATCATTTGCCAAGAGACCGGTCTTCACGGGTAACACCGACAACGAAGGTGGTTTCTTCAAGTTATTGAGACCACGGATGTCCGCTCCCGACGTCCAGGCTATGAACCGATGCTTCACCTGCGTGGCGCTGAAAAGTGCCAAAGCAAGAGTCGATCACAAGGTTCCAATCTGGCGCTACAGGTTCTTCGGAGATTTTGACAACAACCGACACTTCAAAGGAGAGGGCGCCTATCATGGTTCCGAACTACCTCTTGTTTTTGGCACTCCGAAAGCGAAGGAGAAGATCAACACCCCCAGCACTGATACAGCTGTGGAAGCCGAGCTCACAAAGATGATGATGACTGCGTGGGCAACGTTCGCAAAGGATCCTGAGAACGGTCTTTCGAAACTCGGATACCCACAGTATGACCCACAGAAAGAGACGTTGATCAAATTCGGTTTTCAAGGAGGAGCGGGCGCAGTGATGGGAAACGTGGATGAGTATGATGCGGAGTGTACGAAGTATGAAAATAGTAATGAAGCGATCGATGTAATCATAGGTAAGCAATCAAGCCTGCTCTCGATCAATTGTAATACTAATCAACGCATAGCAAGATCTGGTCCAATGGCCGGTTTACCAAAAGGAATTGGTGCTGCAGCCGAGTAAGCTCAATAACAAGTTAATGTCTCTTCAAGTAGTTACGGTGCTATTCTTCCTTCTGACATGACACCAAACTCGCCGTACAGGGGGGTTCCGTATAGGTGCGATATTTTCTAAATCTGATATCTGATATTAAGGATCTTATAGCAGTCTCCGTGGGGATTCTCGCCTATGATATTATTCCCTTTTCCCCGCTCTCGTAGGGGCTTTTACTCCTTTCCTCTTCCCTCGTAGAGTAAAGGAGTAAAGAGCGCCGAGGTTTAGAAAGTAAGTACATAAATTAGTAGAAATAAACCTTCTCTTTCCTCTTACGTCAAGGTTCACTCGAAAAACCAGCTCAGAGGAACTAGAAAGCTTATATTCGATCTTTGACGTCAAAAACTATTATAGCTATATCGCCGAACTTGAGAAAACCACCTGTGCGTGAAAACAACCTGTGCGTCGCCACCTCTGACCTCACTAACATTCCTTCCACTTCAGATTGACCGAGTTGACAAAGTTGTTGCTCTGCTTCTCAACCCCAATAACTCCCATTCCCTTCCCGATCAAGCGGATGTCTGTCTTCATGTTGATGATAACCTCCTCCCCACACGGCGACCACACATTCGTAGACACAGTACTAATATGGTCGAACGCGTGGGAATAATTTGGTCCTTGCACCGTGTATTTCGCCGTGGGCTATACATGTCCAAATCAGCACCATTCTCACGCACGAAGCTTTCAACGCAACACATGCCATCAAAACAGAGAAAAGGGAGCGGAAAGAAGGGAAGGGGAAACTCACGTCGTTGGCCCCTTGACTAACTCCCCCAAAGTAAAAACTATTCACTATCTCCGCCCTCACGCCTGAAGAGACGGCGGTGTACCCCTGAACCTCGGACGTTGAAACACTCAACGACCATCCAGGTGGATACTTGACCTTGAAATTCACCTGGCAGAAGCGGCGTCTATCGGAAGGATTGCTCGTGGCGGTCGAGGCGAAGAAATCGGCGAAGGAGAGCCTGACTTGAGAGCCGTGGAGGCTTAGTTTGAGGGTGTCTGGGGGACATCCTGAGCCATCTGCTTTGAGGTCGGAGAGTTTGACTGAGGGGGGCAGGGAGGACGGGGGTTGGATGCCGAGGGTTTGGGGGGAGGGTGAAGCGATCGCTAGAGCGGGGAGGGCCGCGAGGAGGGCGGAGAACTTCATTTTTGCGTAAAAAGTGCGAGTGCTGTCTACGTGTGAGGTTTTATGGTGCTGTGAAGTGGGGATGTTTCTTGGATAACTGAGTTTTTTTTTTTTGGGGGTCTCGGAGGAAAGGGGATATATCCTCTCCATGCATTCTATAGATATACCCTCGTTTATTAGTTTGAGAGTGCATTCGCTTTCACCTGCACCCTCCGACTAGGTAAACCACTCTCTCCAGATATCCAGCGTAAAAACGAACCGTGTATATTATCACGCACGCTGTATCACAGTAGTCTCCTCCAACTCAAGAGCAGGGAGAAAAGAAAACCCAGTCCTCGAGCCATCCTTTGCAATTAATCGGAACGAGTCTTACCCCTACGTTGCACCATCAACCCCTCCAAAGTCCAGCCTTAAAACGGTCTTAACATCGCAAAACTCTATTTACACCTATTTTAAGATATCCATGCAGGCAGAAGGTCATTTCGTTTTTCGTAAAAGCGAATTGGGTCGTGGCGCGTAGGGTCTACGAGTGTGTGAGATAGATTAATGTTGATATTAATAGATACGTGTTATCATGTGGGCAACGCAGCTGCTGGTAAAAAGAATATAGTAATTGGGCGATGGGTATTTATACTGGAGAGTGCCATGGCCGCTGTGAAAAAGAGAGCAGGCAATAATAAATCATTGTTGCGGTAATTTCGGAATTGGTGCTGTGTCTGATCTCTTGACGGTCTGGCCTCTGGAGCTTGACAGGACTGGGTGGGTTACTTGCTTTTTTGTCTGTCGTTGGTCTCAGGCGAAGTTCCTTGTTGATCCCCTGCAGATTCTGTCGAGATGACCGTTTATTACTCGGTTGAACACTGGATACTTCATTCCAACAGCAACATATTTATGCGAATTATCTCGCCGCTTGCGTTCGGTGCGAGCCACAGAGACGGGTTGTATCATCTTTTTCTCCCTGTTGTCACGCAATGGACTCCTAAGAGGTAGCTTCAATGTTCATACCTATTCGCGCTTTCTATTTTCCGGTTAGCTAGTGTCTCTTACATGTATTGTTCTCAGAGCCTCCTCCGGAAATTGTCATGCTATTTATCCTAAGAATCGGAACTCCCATCCGAGAAGCAGGATAGGATCCGGGTTCTACGAAATGGCAAATCCCCTGAATCCATTCTTCGCAATTTGCTGTATCCTTTCAACATAGCCTGGAACACCTCCCATCCAGAAAACAGGCTCTCTCTTACGACCTTCTTGGAACGGGACATTGTCCGCATGGTAATAGCTTTTTGTTTCTTCGAAAAAAGAACCTTTGGTAAGGCTGGTGACAAGGTCCACGTACTCTTCTTCTGCGCCAGGCATAGCTTCCATCACCGTCCTTTTGGTTGCTCGTAAATTCTCCATCGCAGCCGCAATCCAATTGCCCTGGATCTCTGCACAAACAGGTCCGTTGCAAACATTGGCTGGTGATTGTGGCCCGTAGGCGAAGATCATGTTTGGAAAGTCGTGGACAGCCATGCCGAGATATGTTCTTGTTCTTTCTGACCATTCATCTGCCAGCAACTTGCCATCGCGCCCTCGGATATTGATTTGGGTCAAGCCCCCAGTTCCAATTTCGAAACCGGTGGCCAAGATGAGAACGTCGAACTCGTGTTTCTGATCAGAAGACAAGACAAGCCCCTCTGGAAACATTCTCAAGATTGCATCATTTTTCAGATCCACCAGACGAACGTGATTCATGTTGAAGACTTCGTAGTAGTTTTGTTCGAGGGGAACGCGTTTCGTTCCAAAAGCATATGGTGCAGCCTTTGGAGCTAGAATGTCTCGAATATGAGGATCTTCCAGGCGCTTGTGTATTTGTTCTCTCCACCATGCGTAAATGATACCGTTGGATTCTCTGTTGGTAAAAAGATCGCTGTAATTCGAAGTCCAAAAAGAAAAGCCGCCTTGGTTCCACAGCCGATTGAATTCAAGTTCTTGTTTCTCAGGTGTATCATCCTGGACGGACTTGCTGATCATAGAGGAAGGTGAGCCATCCCAAAAAATGGAGCGCTGCTCGAGAAATAGCTTCTTGTCTTTGGTGGTCGACTTGGTGGTCTCACCTTCGGTCAATCCGCGTTGTCGCATGGGAACTGCTGTTGCTGGGGTCTGTTGAAAGACGGTCTATCTCTTGTCAGTTGCTGTAATAGCCTCTGTCGCATGTGCATCACATGGAGACGAAGCCTACCAATTCCTTGACGACTGGAGCAATCGTCTGTATTACCTGCACTCCACTCGACCCAGTACCGATAACACCGACCCGCTTGCCCGCGAGATCCAAACCCTCCTTAGGCCACTGGGCGGTATGTATCACCTTTCCCTCAAATTGTTGCAGTTCGTCCAATGTGGGGAAAATTGGTTTCGCAGCATACCCAAGACACGGAAAAAAGAACCTAGCCCTATAAGTCTCACCATCTCGTGTACCAACATTCCACTTCTCCGTCTTCCCATCCCAAGTCGCCCTTTCAACCCAAGTATCAAAACGACAATCCTTGCTCAAATCTAGTTTTCGATCCATAAATTGAAAGTAGGCTCGAAGTTCTGCGCTGCTGGGGAATCTCTCTCTCCAGATGAAAATATCGGTAGGGTCATTCCATAATTCTTCGATATTGAGTTCGTAGGTTGGGACTTCGATGTCGACTCTCGCGCCAGGATATGACGAATTCCAGATGCCGCCGAGTTGAGATGCGCCATCGAGTGCTTTCACCTTGAATCCACGTTTTCGTAATATGTGAAGTAGATAGACGCCTGAGAAACCAGTGCCGACGATGATGGCATCGAGGTCGTCCGGCGAGCTCATGCTTGCAATGATGAGAGACGTGATCAGGGGAGAAATGGATGTCCTTCTTTGGATCTACAGCGCGAGAGAAGAAGCTGTGAAGAGAATTAGCTATTAGACATGTCGTACTGGTTCGTGTCGCACGATAGACGTCACTTGTGGTTCCTATGCGCTGTTGGTGTTATATTAAGATCTGACATAAGCTCTCAAAAGCGCAATGGACTCGACGATCAACGGTCGTCCACATCTCATGATGAATGTCGCCTTTGCGCGAGTGCAATGTTTGTGTAAGAATTGATGAGTTGAGTCGGGCGGAGAAACTAACGGGAAAGACAGAAGACGCCATGATTTGGTGCTAGTACAAAAGCGGAGATGGCGATGGTGGGAGTCCCGTGATCATGTGTATCAACTGAAGTATCAAAACATGTCAATGGCTATTGGAGAACGGCATGTACCCATGGCTATAGAGAACGGCATGTACATATCAATTTGTCTCATTCGCGGATCCAGTAACTATCACGGACCACAGTGTTCCTCGTATAGAACACCTCCTCAAATATGACCTCGCACTATCTCCCCACAAGTTGCATGTTAAAGTTGCGTAGCAGACCATTTGTAACCAGTTTTCTAGAAAGCGACTTCACCTCCACCGCTATTCCACTTACTCTCCTCATCGATAGCTTCACAGAGAGCTGCTCCACATCCCTCCTCAATTTCTTGACCATCACGACCTACCAAGACAGCGTGGCCCTCGTTTAAAGAATTCTTAAGATGACGGACCCGACTAAATCTTGTCTCGGCCGTTGTGATCCAGCGAATATAAAATGGAGGGCTACATGGGAAACGTAGATTCTGCACCCAGGATGGTTGTGGAGCAACACCTGGTACGGATTCCATTCGTGCCTCGGCCATGGTCAGCCCAAATTTCAGAGCGAAGGTCATGGAACGAACGGAGACGCATGCACTTACATAACCTTGGAAAGCCTTTGAATTGTTGACGCTGAAAAAGAAGATGACGTGGCGTGAGTTCCTGAAAGCTTCTGCAAACAATTCCTCATTTTGGACTTGTGTAGCCCAGGTGCCTTCTTGCAAAGCGGCCTGCACGTTCTCGTGGTTCCACGACTTGATCATAAAATATCTACAGCCTCCTCGTCGAAGACCAAGACCTAAAGAGCTATTATTTGCGTTATGTTCACCGCGGCCCCGGCTGACACTACCTCCCCGTGAACCACTGAATTGTCTTCCACGGTAAGAAGTGCTTTGGTCAATTCCGCCAATCCGATTGGCTTCATGGTCTGCACTCCATGTTGAAGGACCAGGGGAGCGCGATCCATAAGCTACCACATTGGGTCTTTTGGGCGATGGTTCTCTCGTCGCATATGGGCCGCGCAGGGTGAGATCATCGGGACGGTCATGAGCAGTGAAATCACGACGTGCAGTGGGGCTGAAGCTTCTGGTGCGAGTACTGTTTTTTCCCTGTCCAAATTTGTGGATAGGCGAATTCTTTTTGGCTCCCCGTATGTTGAGACCCGGGCTTGGATCATTGCGCCTACGAATCTGTCAGTGCACACTCAGTTCGACTAGCTTGCACAGCCAGTTCGTTTGATTAATCCATCTGTCTCTAGACGCTCATAATAACAGCAGTTGTGCAGCCCTCTTCGCGCCGGACATCGATGATGAACTATTCCTGGAAACTTGATATTCAGCTTTCTTGGGAATATTTTGCCATCGATGTCGATTAGAAGCTATTTTGTTTAAGTGGATGTTACCTCGGCCCAGATGGAATCTCCAATGTATTCGAGGAAGTTCCTATCTTGTCACTGCTGCTTGGCTTAGTAACGTTACTAGCAAGATCTGTTCGCTGGTGCTTGTCAGCATGCTGAGTGTCTCGCTCAGGTGATCGAGCTCGTTTCTCTCCAGCTCGTGTATGAGCACCAACGGTTAAGATGCCCACTGCTGGTGCTGAAGGCGGTGGCATGGAAGAGACTGTAGGCGAGGGTCGTCTGAACGTGAGCTGAGCAGAGCGAGCCCGAAAAGCGGCTGTCTGTTCCAATTCGCGATCAATCTCAGCCATTTCGCGCTCGAGTTTTGCCCTACGACGATGCAGTGAGAGTGTCTGTTCCCTGTTTCCTCTGTCATGATAACCTGTAACTTCCAGCCATTCATCAAGATCGTCGAAGTGTCGGGAGTATGAAGCGACTGTGTCATGTCCATCTTCAGCGGCTACTTGAGGAGACATATTCACCACTGGGACTAAAGCAGTGGATGGTTCCTGTTGCAAAGTAAATGTCGCTAGCAGGGCCTCCGAACGTGGCGGCAATGTTGCTGGCAATTTGCTCTCAACGGAAGAGGCAGACTTAACAGGCTGTCCCTCTGTAGCTATTGTTTCTGTCCTCGTCTCCTTTGGTCTCGGCGCATTGATCTTATGTCCAATGTCACTTGATGGTTGTGCAACATTCTGATCCGCAGTGTGCTTTGCAAGGAGTTCGGCCCTGTCCTTTGACATTTTATGCACAGATTCTTGCTGCTGGGCGCGCAATTCGGCCTTGGCTGCATGCTTTGCCTGTTTGGAGCTCTTTTGGCCGCCTTTTCTCGCCTTACTTGAGTTTTGTACAGAGTCAGTTGGAGTCAAGGTTGGAGTTGAATCCACAGGCGAGACCCGCTGAGCAGCACTCTCCCCAATGCCTGTTTCTGCAACGGGCTCGTTGTAAGGAGACTCGGTCTGTTTTGCCTTTTCTTCTGCAGCTGCTCGCGCTTCTTTCACCAGCATGTCTAAAGCGGTGTCAGATTCTTGGCGATCAACAGTTGGCGTCTCAATTGCAGATGCCGTCTCTTCCCTTTCCGACTTATTTGCGCCTCTGCTGCTACTTGCACGCTTTTCCAAAATCTTCGCCTTGAGAATAGCCGCCTTGTTTTGTATATCCGTCTCTAGGTTTGCGAGGGCAATTGATGGAGGTACGAATCCCGTATTTGGTTCAATCTGGAAAGCGTCAGCTCGATCCTTGAAGTGTTAATAAGAGCGTAAACGGGAAGTTCTGCCCGCCTTCCACTCCTTCAGATCAAGCGTGCCTCTCGTTTCAAAGTGTCGCCATCCAAGATCCACATCGACAAACTGTTGGGGAATTGAGTTTGATTGTACCCAGACATGGACGATATCAATCCAAATCTGAAGGACCTGCAAGCGAAAGCTAGAACTAAAAGGTGGAAGGAAACAGAAGGCCTGAAAAGCGCGGATGTAACGCGTCGTCTATCCACGGAACCTGTGATGAGTACTCACCACTCCGTCATAACCTCCCATACTGGCCGTCGCGTCCACTTTTTGATGCTCATTGTAATAATATGCGTTCCGGTTCTGATAGCCCTCAGTCTCATCGTGGTCCCAATCCTCATTGTCCTCATCATAGTTGTAGTTTGGCTGGTTAGAGTCCTGTTGATTGTAATACGCAAAATAAGGGTAAGCTGGAGCATTATTCGCTGGAGTGGGTTGCTGCCAGTCCATGGTTCTGCAAATGGAAAAGGGTCGTCCTCTCAAGACAGGTCCAAGGACGTAGGTGACTTCTCAGGACTGCCGGCGTCTTCAACTGATGCAAATCGTATTGCTTCAGGAGTTAGGTCCGACTCAGCACGCTTCAAGCTTGGACGGCCAGGTGAACCGGGCCGGTGAAGGTCGGAGTCGGACAAAGAAATCGAGTGAGTTCTCGAAGGCTAGCCACGGTCATGTAGTTCTAATCACAGATTCTCCATTTTGTTTCTAGATATAGGGACGGAAGGTGGTGAGGGGGGTTGGTGAGCTGACGGCGGGGTTGTTTGGGAGTATAATCAACAACCTGAGGTGTCAACCCTCCAGCTCAACAACCTGAGGTGTCAACCATCTTTTACTACTCCCAACGAACTGTTTACTCCTCACTGCTCACCATCAAAACTTCACCGCTGAGATTGAGGAGAGGCAGAGGGTGGGGAGACGGCTAAAAAGAGAATAGCGCTTCACGTGCGCTTCGACCTCCAGCTTGACTTGGTCACGTCTACTCGGACTTCTCATCAACCTTCAATCATCGACATGTCTCCAATCTTGTCGTGCTCATCGGATTCTTTGGACTGTCTGTCAAGCCACAACAATTGTTTTTAAAGATCTCTGCCCTCCCTGAAGCCTTACACCATCATGCGCCTCATCAACGTTAAAACTCTAGAGCTTGTAGAATTTACAGATAATGATACCCCAGAATACGCCATACTGTCTCATAGATGGGCATCTGCAGGATGCGAGATCGCTTTCCAAGACCTCCAAACACTCTCTCCTGCACAAAGAGATTTGGAAGGATACACCAAGATTGCAAAATGCTGTGCGCAGGCTTCTCGGGACGGTCTTGATTGGGTATGGGTTGATACATGCTGTATCAATAAATCGTCATCTTCTGAGCTATCTGAAAGTATCAATTCAATGTTCCGCTGGTATCGGGGCTCAAAGAGATGCTACGCATATCTGGCTGATGTAAGGTCAAGCAATGAGCAATCATCTTTATCAACGGGCAACGCAGATCTGTTGGAAACGAGCGAGTGGTTCACACGGGGATGGACAGTCAGTGCCTCTTCGAATCACCAAATGCGAATTGAGGCCAAGGCTTACTGACACCCAAGTTGCAAGAGCTGTTAGCACCTCCTGACCTCGAATTCTTCTCGCAAAGCTGGACCTCCATTGGCACGAAAAGAACACTGTCAGGGACCATTTCCCGCATCACCAACATATCATCCAAAATACTCGCTGGAGGATCCTTATCCTCGGTCAGCATAGCAACACGCATGTCCTGGGCTGCAAACCGAGTTACAACGCGGGTCGAAGACGTGGCGTACTCTTTGCTAGGCATTTTCGATGTTCATATGCCATTGCTTTATGGTGAAGGTCACAAAGCTTTTATCAGACTACAAGAGCAAATAATGAGACATTCCGATGATCACTCCCTCTTCGCCTGGAAAAACTTCCATGTTCCAACGTCGACAAGCTGGACTTCAGAAGTGCCGAAAAGCGATTTGCTCGCCGACTCGCCTGCAGCGTTCGCGGATGCAGCAAGTATTCTACCATTCCGGAACATGAAAGCAAGCGAACCTTACGCCCTTACCAACAAAGGAGTAAGAATCAGTGTCATTCTGGCCCCACATCGAGGTCGATCAACGTCTGAGCCATTCGTAACGGCTGTTCTGGAGTGTCGACTGGAAGGCCTTTTCAAAGGACTCCTTGGTATTACTCTTGTCCGTTCGTCAAAGGGAAGCGACCAGTACGCCAGATATATGGGAGAGAGTGAGGATCCAGAAGTAATAGGATTGGACAGGATCATTGATCAACCGTCATCAACTGTCTTTATTCGCAAATCAGCTATTGCGCCAGACTTCAGTCTCGCAGGACGCTTCGTCGTTCGCTTGAATGCCGAATCGGCCTACAGGGTTTCACAGGCATATCCTGACGACTGTTGGAAACAAAATGCATCAATCATGGAAACGAATGACCAAGGGTTTGGGCTCCTCGTCTTTGAAAGAGCCAGGGACAGACATTTTGTAGTCTTCATTCGAAATCTCGCCTCGACTGGAAATGTTGAATCGGAAGTCTGTAGGATTCTCCGGGACCGCCTGGCGCTGAGGCAAGCCTTGAAACCGTACTATGGTGTGTTTGAACACCTTATCAAGACTTGCTCTCAAAAAACGGAAGGACCTCTCAAAGAAGGTGATGCGGTGTCCAAAAGTATTGGCTCTCTTATAGGGCGTGGGAACATACTCATCGACAGCCCGAATCAGGGGAAATTAAGCTGTCACTCAACAGACCTCTTTGGACAACAAATGTTTATCATAGATGTCTTGTGAGCTTCTATTCCTCTACTAGCAATACAGCCACACAAAGCATAACCTCAACACAAAAAGTTAGGAAAGTAATCAAAGTAACATCGCTCAACCTCTTCTATCAACCCATTCAGCACCAGCGCCAAACAATCCAATCACAGCTCTAAGAACAAAACCACAGCCTCACCGCCTCCAAAGCACCCGGGATAATCTCAACAGTAGTCCCCCAACCCCCCCTCCATCCAAAACACCAATCTCCATCAACCCACCCAACTCCCCAAATTAACATCATCTTCTCCAATTCCATCACCTTCATCTTCACAGCAGCAAGCTCCATAGCTTACTCTCCCTCATTTCTAATACCCCATCCGAATATCCCCCTCGCACCCAAAACTCTACCCCCGCATGTCCTCATACTGTAAGCGAACCCCACATCCCCAGCACCAGCAGCACTGATATGACTTCCAGCAACTCTACCTCATATAAACACCAAAGACCCCTCAAAGAAGCATTAAGCCAAATAAGTACAACATGATATACTATAGACGGGATAAGAACGAGGTGAAATTGAACCCCGCGGATAGAGATATGTATGTATATATATGTGTATAAGTAACTAAATCATTTCACCTTTGGAGAGGGCGGCGCAATCTCCGGGGAATGGGGATGTGGTAGGGGGTAATACTTAGGAATTGATTTCTTTGTGGAGAGGGAAGGTGGGATAATTGATGTTCTTTTCTTTACTGTGGCACCGTGTATGCTCGTGTGCCATGATATTGTGGCTGTTTGTTCTTGGTTTTGAAGATTGTGTGGAAACGTGGCAGTTGGGAGAGAGAGATTTCGGTGGGAGGGTTGTGGGATTGGATTTGTTTTGACGGGTTTATGAGGTCTTCGATGATGATCTCTTCTGTATGGTAAACTATCGGGTTATTTCAACTAACACGTTTTGTTATTGATGACCATTTTCCCAACACCGCTATTGCGAGATGAAAGAACGATTCAATGTCGAAAGACACGAACTAAACCAGATCCAGTATCGAACGCATGCAATACTCCTACACACAAACCTAGCGTACACTTCCAAGTCCAAATCATACACCTAATCCTCCATCATCTT
The DNA here is from genome assembly GCA_000738655.1 of Venturia pyrina ICMP 11032. Lineage (NCBI taxonomy): Eukaryota > Fungi > Ascomycota > Dothideomycetes > Venturiales > Venturiaceae > Venturia > Venturia pyrina. The sequence goes on along the minus strand of JEMP01000024.1, from coordinate 149,177 downwards.
GCACTCAATCCGAATGCCCGCTTTCTTCAATCTCTCCACATACTCCATCTCCAAACAAGCCGGCGTAACCATCCCCCCCAACTTCTTCGCCAAATTCTCTTCCGTGCCCCTAAGCACCGTCATCGCAGCCTCGACAACAAGCATCCCGGTCATGTAATACCCACCCCCAACAAACTCAAACGAACTCATCGCTCTCTTCTTTTCCGCAGAGTCAGAGGTCGCAATGCATTTATACCTCATCACGTTCTTGGCCGTTTCCTCTTTCGTCTGGCCCTGACCGGGTTCGTAAGCTAGTTTCTTGAGTAACCAGCGGACGGGCGCGAAGTAGAGAGCCACCATGCCGAAAGAAAGGACGTAGTGAACGAGGGCACCGATGAAGGCGCTTGGGACGCGCAAAAACTCAGCAAAGGTGAAGTTTTTACCGTACCACTCGCCGCCGTCGAAGAGGGCCCAGGAGCGGTACACGATTCCAGTGTCGCTGCCCGCTTGTGGTGAAGTCGTCAGGATTCCCAGATCGGGAACGTAGCGATAGCCGAGGATTTTGGGCATGATGCCCTCGCCGGTCACGCCTTTGGGTTTGGGAATGGGGGAGAGTGCGTATGGTTTCATTGATTTCCCGATGAATGTTAGGGGGTAGGATTCGACGAGGGTTATACCAGTCAATGCTGTACCGCCGCTGATCTTCCCGGTGGTCTTTTGGAGAGAGTTTATGCATGATTTCACGCCCACAGAGAGTTTGGAGCGGATCTCTTTGACGCAGAGATATGGTAGAATATCCGCTGGTACAGAGTCTATGCCACAATGTGGGATAATCTAGGGTGGACAGGTTAGAGGCGTGGACATACTAGGTCACAGCTAGAACTCGATCTCTGATATCCGATCACGTGTGAAGAATTGAACTTACCATAGATCCATTCTTCTTCGCCGTTTCGTGATATTTCTGAAGCATGTCGTATGTAAAGGGAGTCTCTCCAGTCCTAAAACATATTGGCCATGCAAATCCCCATGTTCACAGAGTATACATACACATCGAGATAATGCGTCCCAGCATTAGCACAAGCCTCAACGACCGGCTCACCCCATCTAGCATAAGGTCCAACCGTCGTTATCAAAACCTGCGTCTTCTCCGCCAATGTCTTCAACTGATCGAGTCTTTGCTCAACAACCTCAATGGCTACCAGATTGTGAGTATGAGGTCATTATATCCATCGCACTGAAAGAACTGCACATACCTGGTTGAACACGATCTGGATTCATCTTCTTCAGCTCTTCAGCGATTTGAGCGAGTTTCTTGCCATTGCGACCAGCGATCGCCCATTTCAAATCTGTCGCGACGTGTTCCTGGATGTACTCTGCGGCTAGGTTGCCCGTGTATCCCGTTGCGCCCAAGAGCACGAGCTCATATTGCCGTGTTGCTGAAGGCATTGTGAAATATCAGTGGGTTGAGACTGGAGGAATGATGATGGCAAGAGATGGAGGGAGGTTTGTGGATATCTTGTTTGATGAAGAGTGCGGAGGGAGGTTCGTCCGTTTATCAGTAGTTGAGGTCCATCACAACTACGCATGAAAGATCAAGTTGCACTCGTCGAATTGAGAACCCTCATTGGCCGACCATCAGGATTCGGAACCGAAGGTGCGCGGTGGTCAACGCATTTGGAATCATCTCCGGGTAACCGAGGTCATGCAAAGGGGCAAATCTCATGGAAGCGAAAGCCAAAGCCATCACTGACTCCAAACTGAAAGAAGAGCAAAGGGCAAAAGAGACAAGATCAGCGAATTGAGAGTTATATGCGTGGATTACTGAGCATAGTCACATGATCGGACGTGATTGGTCGGCTCTCCAAAGGGTAGTGACACAGTGAGATACACAGAAGCTGGCGTACCATTCGAAGTAATGCTGAACATTTCATTTCTATCTAAACCATCACTTTGGGGAATCGAGTCATCGTCTCGTTAGGTACCGACCAGAACACCAGTCATGAACCATTGTCCCCTCATTCCATCAGTGCGGCCGATTTCGCACCACTTCTGGCATATCTCCTCACAATATCCGCCATCTTCTGGACTGGTTCGAATTCATCGAAGACACTCGCATGGTCGCAATCCGGGAACCACAGAATATCCAGACCTTTCCCGGTCCATTGTTTGTCCTTCCAGTCCGCGTTATCAATGCCAGTAACGTACCTGCCAACGGCTTCGGTGTCCAAGATCAAGTCTTTCCCGCTCAATGAAACTGTCACATCCCTGCCTTCGATATCCTCCTTCCAGAGGATATTCTCAGTCCAAAAGAAGTGGCGGCGAAGCACATGAGCTATGCCCATATCTTGTGCGGCAAAGAACCAAAGTTGGAGCTCGTTTGCACCCACTGGCTTTTTAGCTGTGAAGTTGTATGCCACGTCTGGAAGATGGAGCAGAAAATTGACAGGATCGACCAGCAACGTGGGACCAATTTTGGCCGCCATTGCGGTGTCGTGATGGAGGTACGTGGATATAACGGTGCCATAGGAGTGCGAAACGAGAACGAATTTGTCCCACCCATGAGCTGTGACTATGGCGTCGATTTCCGCAATCATTTCTTTCTTCGGTAGTATACGGTTGGTAATCTTGGAGATGAGAGGTGCGATCTCAAGAGCTATGATTCCGACTTCTCCATCACCATCATCGTCGAAGTCTTGAAGTTGGGCCAGAAATGGCATATATGGGTATAGACCGACGCCGATGCCATGAATGAATAGGACAGGTAGACGTTTTTTGGAGGTGTGACGCCTGTACCAGTAGGAGGTGTGGCTAGCAGGAGAGGTGTGCGTGGTAATTAAGCTGAAGAATCTCCATGGGAAGATGGTGAAGAATCTCCTATGTGGGATGTGATAGTATGTGAAGCCATGGATAGTAAGCAGAGTGGCCGTTATGCAATCAAGCAGGCCGAGTATCTAAGTAATGATCAATTAGCTAGGCTCAAACCAAGTTGAATCGCTTTCTACTCACAAAGTACCACACGATTGGCCGGTGAGTCATCTCAACTGGATCGACAGTCAAGCGGAGACACTTCGCACTGCCTCTTCCAGGCTCCAGCTTCTTCCCCAAAAGTTCCTCGACGCCTTGGACATAAACATCGAGTTCCTCGTCATGAGCGGTCTGCTCATCAGCAGTGTTCAAAAAGCCCCAGCGGTAGAAGTCTTTAACGTTTTCCCACTTGATGTCCTTCAGATCAGCCCCCAAGAACCATTTGCGCAAGAAACCTCCTGGATCGGATATTGTCTCTTTGCATCGTTGGTATAGAAGTGACTGAAATTCTCGAGAGGGAATAGGCGGATGTTCGGCGGCGCTTTGGAGACTAGCCTTGCGGGGTAGGAAGACCAGGAAGTAGAAGGCAGTCTCCAGTGTGGCATAGGCCAGGAGGGACTGGGTTGGCAATGTGTGAGGAGGCCGTACGATGGCCAAGACTGTGAGGAGCATGCATAGTGGTGTAACAGCTCGGATGCCGAAGATGCAGACGCGGATGAAGATGTAATCGGCAGTAGTGGTTCCAATCATGGTATAACAGTGTAGAAAACTCTTGGGAAAGGACTGGTAGCTGCAATAGCCATATCGGAGGCCCTAGGAAACTCTTGTGCGAAGTCTTTTGAGTCGCGAGTGCAGAGTTGAGGATGAAATGCCGTCACATGGCAATGGTTGGTCTGAGACTTCTGTTGAGAACTCGGCTCATTGTCCCTTGTCTGGCTTCCATGGTGGAGAGAAGGATAGGTGTAATGCTGACCAAGAGGAAGCTTTGGAAGAAAGGTGCAGGCGGAAGATGCAGAGGCAGACGGGAGGTGGGGAGGCTCAGGCAGAGGTGAAGAAGGAGCATCACTCTCGTTAGTACCTGGTTCCACAGTACACAGTAGAACTAGCTAGGCAGAACCTGGAATATGCAGGTGCGGAGCTAGCATCCCACGCATCCATACGGAGTACCGTACCCCATAACCCATACGGAGTACCGTACCCCATAACCCATACGGAGCACCGTACCCCCCCTCCCCCCCCCATAACCCACTCCCACTGCATGCTCTCAACCACCTCCGAGTCTCCGTCTCTGTTGTCCATTAATTGTTGTTCTAGGTACGGCAGAGCATCGCCAGAACTACCTCACCCACTTGAATAACTTCTCCATACGGCTTTTCCTCATGACCGAAAACTTGGCTTCTTATCTACGGGAGCCTGTAGTTCAAGGGAGTCCGACCTGCGTCCCAACACCTCCGGACGTTACTCGTGGAATCTGACTGATGGAAAGATACCCACTCTCGCTTTTCACTGGCTCCCAGTCAGTCTTTCCTTATCGTACCTGTTCCGTCTCCCCGAATCCCAGCCCTCTTAGTGCGGGTCAAGTATCTCTCTCCTCCCTTCTCAACCCGATGTCCAACCGCTTAGCTATTGATTCGGGGACCTCCATTCAATCAAAGCTGCGATTAAAGCACATCAAAGATTTACGAAGAACGATGCCATCGCAGGCTGGGAACAATCATATATTTGCCAACGCTTGTCCATCTTGCCCAGGCATATCTTGAACGTTCCTAGGCTTTGTTCACTAGATGAGAAGAATCTTGTACGATGGTAAGATGATTTGAATGTGAAAGATATGTTGGGTGATAATGGCGAGTATCAGCCGTGAGGGCTCATGTCTCGCATGTGATATCGGAGACTGTGTCTGTGGCGGGAGGACGCAGACGCGATAGCTATATGAAAATGAACAACGAACATCCCACGCAGATAAGAGGTATGCAAACGTCGAAAATTGAGACGCTGTGAAAGGAAAATGGAATGTGTATTGGAAAATATTCGAGAAGCTAGTCGAAATCCTTGGATATTAGTATATCTCTAGCAGCCTGAAATAAAAGAAATATATCCATCTCCATCTATGTCTTGTTCCACGGGTGCTAGCGTACTACTACGTAGATGAGTATACAACAACAACCATCGCCGACTTCACTGCTATAAAGCCATTCTTCTTCATATTCATTGATTCCTACAGGGGATTGTCCAATAATGCCTCTTCGCGCAAAGAAATGCGTCAGACTACCTTAGAAACATGTGCGAAGACGAGCCATGCTGAACACTCAGAGCCACGACGCGAGCCTCCGGAAAAATCAGGCATGAGATAATGCAGTGCCTAGCTCAACGGTAATTACAACATCGATGCAAAAGCAAGCCGACGAAACTAGAAGTGATGCGACATCCTATTTGTTTCGCTCGCTGTAGTGATCCAGTCTGGTCTTCCGGGACAGACAGAAGTCGATGACTTCTTGCCAGACAGGTTCCCAACAATCGCCAGCAAATGATTGGTCTCGACATGAAGGTAGACTTGACGATCCATGGTGCCTTTGGTTCCAGCTTGGAGACATTCAGAAGGGCAACAACTTTACAGCGCTGATGTGTACCCATCATTCCAAGCAGTGAGTGCGCTTCAATTCCACCAATACTTCACGGGCACAAGATCGGGACAAAACATAGCGAGGGCTTCAAGGATGCTTAGATCAATCCCAATCGGCTGAACGTAGTTGTGGTGAAAGAAGATAATTACTATTGCAAGCGCTAGGGTATACGTTCAGACAAGCCACCCAACCCAAATCCAAATCCAAATCCAAATCCGATCCCGGACTATGAAGCAACCTGACACCCTTCACCTACACAGACTCGTATCTGCGTTCCACCCTGTTGCTCAATCTTGCCAGCATACATATTTCTCGCTCCCACACCCCCCGCATGGAAAACAATGTATGATCCATCCTTCGAAATCGATGCACCACCGGGAGCAGTCAGTCCCAGGTCTGGCGTCACAAGAAAAGGACCTCCCCTAGTAAATGGTCCATACACCGAATTTGAGTAAGCAAAGCTGATATCATACTCCGGCAAATTAAAACAATTGGAGCTGAAGAAGAGATAGTACTGTCCATTCAAAATTGCCAAGTTTGGCGCTTCAATTAGTCTGCAGTTCAGGTCAGTCAAGCTTCTCCAACACGGTCCTGCACACTTACGGTCCATCGGCATCTATACGATCCAGAATCTGGGTTGCGCCACCGACAGGTGTGATACCATCAGAAGCGACTTCTTGGAGCATGATTGGTATTGAGACCATCGGCGCGTTACCGTTACCACACATACCACCGGGAACGAGTGAGTTCGCGTCGATCTTGTAGGTTACAAATCGTTTCTGTGTATTTGGGTCATAGAATCCTGAGGGGTCAATTGAGCCACCTCGTGCTTCATCACAGGCAAAGATGTTTGGTGATGGTGCGTAGGGGCCTTGAATTGTTGATGAAGTTGCTGTGCCTAGACAATGGACTGCCTCGTTCGAAGCTTTTCTGGCAGCAAAGTACATGACGAATCCAGAATCCTTGGAGATTTTGTTAGTCGGCGGTGAAGGAGACTTCGGAAGATCACGGATATACTCACGGTCTGCACCACGTCAGGTGCCCAGACCTCAGGTCTTGTGGTAGATACCCAAGCAGGTAACGTAGGGAGGGCATCATAGCCAGCCGACCGAGACCACGATCCTTGCACATTTTGCGTCGACGAAAGTTGAACGTTGACACCATTTGCATTCGTCGCAAAAGAATACCAGCTATCGCCGACCTGTATAATTGATGGATCAGGAAAATCGGCTCCAATCGACGCCACGGCCGCTCCAGTACTTGGGCCTCTCAAAGGAAGAGCTGACACAGCAGCGATGCCTGCCAGGGAGGACAAAAGATATGACGATAACATTATGATGGATGGTATGGGTGGAAATGGACACAGAAGATACTGGATTCTCTTCCACCACAAAGAAAGGCGTACTATCAACTTATACATCTCATTACACACGAGCCGAACAACCCATGCCAGCAAGAGATTCCCACAGCAGGCATAGCAGCCACCGCAGCCGGTTCGTACATACAGCAAGTCAGCAACGAATCCCCATGTGCCAAACACATACAAAAAATGGGGCTGGCTGGGAGTTAGAACCCAGAAACCTGTTCCTCAAGGCGCAGGCAGGCCACAAGACAGGCGTCGATTCCTGCATGTAGGTATGTGCTGGCCGCCTTGCTCGCCCAAGAGCTACCCGTCAATTCTCAGCCATGATCAAATTCAAAGACAACCTAACCACTTGTGGGATGTCGGAAGCCAACCTTACGCCACGAATTCGGACACATTTTGGGATCCTCTCCCAACTGAGACACTTTGTTCTTCTTCCTGCAGTTTTGAGGCTGTGGTTGGATAAGAGGCTGGTCATCCCAGTCTTCAATTCCCATCTCATTGGGCGGGATGACCAGGGTCCAGGATTCTTCGGGAAGTTGATGCCGTCTGTGCCTGGAGATCTCAATTTCCTAGCGTCGATTTCAATTGAATCATGAGAAATGTTTCTTGGTGTCGCGACTCGTCAAGAAGTTGGTGGAGGTGGGTAGAGTGATTTTCTTGCTGTTCGCAGTGCCGTCGTACCCAGCGTTGACGGTCCGGCTAGAACTTTCCTGCATGATCATATCATGAGTCGCAGCCTCATAGGGCAACTTCATGCCTGGACCATGTCCCTCTCAGCCCAAGAGGTGTTCGCAAGGATGGACTACTTGTTGTTGTCGACTGCCGGTAACCGACCGAGCATCATGGGGCTTGACTGTTGACATTTGCCCCGTGCAGTGTGTGTACTGGTACACAGTAATAATACTGTGTTGGTACCTACCATGTCCATGTCCATGTCCATGTCCAAGGGTCCAGAACTCCAGATCCGATCGGCCCAGTGCGGCCTTGTCAAAAACACGGTCCGTGCTCACGTTCCTATATTCGTATTGCCATGCTTCTTCTCCATGGAGAAACTCCATCTCATCATCATCATCAGCACCGCGAAAACGAGAAACGCCCAGAAACAGACGTCGTCCTCTGCTTGGATCCGACCTCTCGTGACGACAAAACATTCACACCTGATCATCGTGAATGACCACCAAAGAAACCCATACCCTTGAAAACCCAACCACAAACAAGATCGACAGCTCCCCTTCCCCCAACCTCGAACATGACTTCTCCCCATGCCTCCCACAAGACCATATGAAAACACCCAACCGCTCTCCTCCTTTCCTTTAAAACCCCCTTCTCCCCACCCCCCCTCAACAACCGCCAAAAAAATACCTCCCACCAAACCATCCGCCCAACCCCAGTCCAAGAACCAGACGTCTTGGGCAACCCCCCTGATCAAACCACTACACCATCATCTCCACAACAACAACAACAACAATCTCAAAACCCAACACCAATTCACAATTTCAAAATTACCAAAACTAAACCACACTCCAACCATCCACTCCAACCCCAACCCCAGAAACCCCGTTACCCAAAAAAAAAACGCGCTGATAAGAATCCCGCTCCAGCGTCATAAACTAGCTACAGATCACGCACGCAAGAAAAGAAAAAAAGGGGCAAACCCGTTACCACCCTTCCTCAAGCCCACTACCATCGCCAACTAAACAATAGATAACCGTCAATAGAGGAACCCACCCTGTCCACTCCATGCACGTTACTAATCCTCTCCAACAAACCCCACCCCTCCATACTCCGTATGCACAAATGTACAAAAAAAGGGTCATCAGCCCCTAAAAAGGCCATTTATTATGGGGGCGAGAGAAATCCAATCCCACAAGAACCCACCCATGCACGCAAATACAGCATGGCGAAAAATAAAAAAGAATAGGAGATGACGAACGACTCCATATTTAGATATCCATAATACCGTGTTCCACCTCATCCACATCCCATTTCCTAACTCCTATTCACAGACAGCAGATTCTCTCCTTCAAGCGAGGACCGAGTAAGAAGATGAGCTAGTTAGTTCTCTGTGAAACATGGCGCCACAAATCCATGCATACAATGTATGTTTAGTGACGAACGGGGGAAAAAAAGACTACACTATTCTACGTACTCTGTCAATAGACCACCTGGCTACCATGGACAAGGAGTGGCAGCTATCGAAAAAAGCCACTCCAAAGTTACAGACACTACTTTTTTGACCTCCCTTCCTCATATCCGATACCAATTATCTTACATCGCCAATTCGCCATGCCAGTTCGCGTTAAAAAGAGAAATTAGAAATCAGAATTATTATGCGACCCGATCCGTACCTCCTCCATCATCGATCGCTCAATGACCAGCAAGAAGCGCTTTGAAATAGTTCCTGCTCATCTCCCTCGACTGTGCCAAGTAGGCATCCTCAGTAAGGGGTAGCCTCAGACCCTCATTCTTCCCCAACACTTCCCCAGAGTTGGCAATATTGGCAATCGTCTTGCCCATGATCTGAAGAGCAGCGCGCTCGGTGAGGTCCTTGCCTTGCAACCCTTGACTCATGATGCCCTTCAAGGCTGTCGCGACGCTTCGCACCAATTTCTTCCAATCTTGACCTTTTACTCGCTCGAGGTCTTTCAGTTCGACGTAGTCAAAGTAGACGCGCGCGCCTTTGTCCCATGCCGCTTGATAGGTGGTCGACTTCTCTCTAAGAACACCAAGAAGACCTCGAAGTGAATCGGCATCGCCTTCGATGACTGCTCTGGGTCCAACAACACGGCAGATGACGTCGTGTGCTTGCAACCATTTGTCTGCTTTAATGAGGCAATCTGCTTCCATGACGGGGTCATGCTTGATTGCGCGTGCATATAGAGCGCGACTCAGATGCATCCACTCTACTGGAATGCGTAGATCATGCGAGAGGTCGGCCCATACTTGTTCTTCTGGCACGAGGAGGGCTGCGTGTTGATCGAGAAGCGCACGGATTGACTGAATTCGAGCCTTTGGTTCTGACAGGTGGAGTAGTGCCCAGCACGCGTATGAGAGTGCATCTGGAGTCGATGCAATGGACGCGGAGAGACTTGATGCATACGTCGTGGCGAGATCGTCTATTGCTGCTGTTCCTGAGGCGGTGGCCCCAATTTTTCGAGCGTTGAATAGCAACACAAGCTGAAGACTGAGTCGCGCATCCAAAGGATTTCCCGAAATATTCTCAGGGGCGAAAGCTGTATCAAGAGTGACCGAGTCGTCGTCGCAATAAAGTCGTAGCATGCTCCACAATACATCTTCTCGGCGGTGCGGCTCGGGATCGTTCCAGCCTTCTCCACGTCCACTACGAATGAACCAAGGGACCGGTCTCACAGCCTCGGTGTCTGACTCCAGATCATCGCGATACATCTCGATGGCAGCTGAAGCATCTGCTGCAGCTTCGATGCCGTACCAAAGGCGAAGACCAAATGATCGGCGCCAGTCTAGCTTGAAGTGTGACGAGAATGAAAATGAGGCAGCCTTGTTCTCGATGCCTGCCACCGCCTGGCCCTGGCAGATGTTGGTATTACCGGCGAGGAGCTCCCAGATAGCGCGGATGTGATGGTCGATCTCGGGCAAAACGTTGAGTTGCCGCCAACTCTCCAGCTGCGCTGCGTTTGCTGCTCGGAATTTTTTGTTACCTCCAATTTGGGCAACGAGGGTAGCAAGATGCAAATTTCCGCCATCGCTTAAAACCATGCAGGCTTCTTCCGTCATACCACCTGAGAGATACAAAAAAGCCTTTTCTTCTGCGGATCGGGCCCGTGACACTTCGGCCAAGGTTTCTGCGAGGACCAACTTTTTCCAGAACGTAGACAAATTTTGTTTGCGAAGGAGGTTTTCGAAGTCTTTGGTAGCCCCGCCTGGTTGAGGATCATCGAACAATATGTTGGCCAGCTCCCAAGCTCGCTGTTCCTCAATGCAACTCTCTGAGCCAAGCGCCACCTTGTCGGCAAAAATTTGAAACTCAAAGGCACCTGAGTCTTTTACGAACACGACTGGATGGTTGAAAACTTCGGACCAAGACGATCGCTGTTCTTTTATCGTGTCAGGAATGAGCTGGAGTATGTTAATAAGAGAACCGCGAAACTGAGAGAGAGAAATCTTACGTTAGCCTCAGCAGAGAATCTACCAAATCGAACGTCGTTATGTTCTCCGACAAGAGATTGGCCAACGTTTTGAAAGGTACCCTCTCGCATTGGCGGTGCCACCGGTTGAGCGGTATAGACCAGTGTACCGTAGGGACCCCAATTAGGCTTGGTGGAGTTGTGGAATGCCTCGTCATTGGCGGATGTCTCTTGGGCGCTTCGAAGCTTCGCGCGCTTTGGTGGAGGGTGCTGTTGTAAAGTTTTAGCATAATGTCCATTTATTTGCGTCTATGTACGTTGTGATGAGATGGACTCATAAACTTCTAATCGCTCAGTAATAATAACACTCCACGCGGGAAATATTTTTGAAAGAAGCATTAAGATTGGGGTTAGGAACAGGCGAAAAAGGAAAGCAAATTCAATTACGAACCTCAAAATCTCGGCTACTGTCTCCAAATTTTGCTGGAACAGATTTCCGTCCCGATTGGCTCTTGAAAAGTTCATTAATAAGATCGATACTGGTTGTGAAAGGTTTCTCGTTCATTACAACCTTGCGCGTGGGCTCCATTTTCATCATGGAAGAGACTGTAGGCTGGTTTGCGCGAAGGGCAGCGCGATCTTGCTTCTTAGGACTGACTGTGCGCTGGAGTTGTTCCGTCCAGTCAGCGCCAAATTGGAGAGGACCAGTCTTCAGTGGAGTGCCGATATTGACGGTCTGAGAAGCTTTCAATATCGATTTCGGCTTTAGAGCTTCACCGTTCATGTTGTGGCTGGCAGCTGACTGCTCTGTAGTGTGACCCGGGTGTGGAAAGGAGCCTGCCGTGTCCTGATCTTCAACCGTGTCTAATTCACTCGCTTGCGACATATCGTCATCTTCAAGTGAACCTACAGAGCGCTCCCCTAAAAAAGACTGCGCGGTATCGGTATTGTCGTCGTCATCGTCCTCTTCTCTTGTGTTGACATCACCCAAGTCCTGATCACTGAATTGGCCAGGTAGGTGTTTACGCGGGCCTTTCTTGAAGTCGAATGTGTCATCCGGGCTGGACTCGGGGGGACTAGGCAGGCTAGAGTCGCTGGTAAAGGGAGGCGATACGTGCGATAGAATGGTCTTGGGGGTAAAGTTAGAAGGCGTAGGGGTGCCAGGAGCCTCATTCGGACTGTCGTCGAGAATGCTGTCGTCCATCATGCTGTCATCATCGTCTTCTTCGGGAAAGCCGTACGTTGTGAAATGCTCAACAGAGAATGTCCACTCCCCAGTCTGGGCCTCGTAGCCGACGAAGGTGGTATCAGTAACGCGTTGTAGACGCTTGATGTGCTTCTCATAACGCAATCCCTTCTTCTCGTGGACAGGTAGGATACCAGCGGCGGCGCGAGGCCACGAGTTGGCAAGAGTAATGACCGAGGGAACGTTGAGGCCTTGGCCACGAGGTGGTTTCTTAGCGATGGTTTCGTCTCCGTACACAGTAGCTTGTCTGATCTGGATCTTTACAATCTTGCCTAAAATGTCCTGGACGGGGACCTCATTAAGATTGACCTTGCTGAAAACGATCTTGCCACAACCATTACGACCGACAGTGAAATCCTTCACAGTCGTCTTCTCCTCTCGAGACATGTGTACAATCTGTTCCAGTGTCGGCTTCATCCAGTAGTCCCCTGCCTCCTTGTCCTTTTGACTGAGGAGAGCCTCGACCGCTGGTGGACCGGCAGGAGAGCCATTTTCGGGAACGATAGTCAGTTCTTTGCCACGGCCCGCTCCATTGACTTGGGACATTTCTGGCAGCGCTCCAAGTCCATTGGGGCTGGTCACGGGCTCAGCAGGATGTCTCTCGGTACGGACAAGTGCAGAAGATGGTCCACTGGCTTCGAAGCTGACAGACTTTCGAGACTCTCGAGACTCGGGTGCCGGTTCGGGTAGCGCAAAAAGTGACCGTCGAACATTCATATTCTTGTTGATATTGAGCTTCTTCAGGCTAAGCAAACGAGTTAGTTAATTCTTATATGGAAAACTTCAGCTATGCCATTTGTTTTGAGAATCCGTGACATGAAATGGATATCGGTAAATTCCTGGGAATCAGAAACGGTCCACCCGCCAGGGAATTATCGACATCGAAGTCGAGTTGAGCAATAGATATCAAAACAAAGATGCAATCGAGAGAGGAAGATCAGAAAAACCTCCCTGCCAGTTCCATTTCTTGAACCAACATTGGCAAAAGCGCCGGGAGCCAGGATGCTGTCCTCGGCAGAAAACGAGCTCCTCAAATTGCTCGTCGACATGCTTTTATTCAGGCCGCGACCGTAGCTACTGGCACTGAGAAGGCTGCTGCCCGAGCCGAGTGGGCTGGAATTGCTGATTGCGCTACCAGGAGTACCGTACGTTGAATAAGAGAAACCATATCCAGCTGGTCGCTTTTGTGGAGTGAGCAAGCGCGATGATGCGCTAGGGTTGAGGCGGTAGGACGGTATCATCGCTGGTTTCTTGTTCTTCTGGCTGGTGGATAGCGGGGTGGCGATAGGGCCAACGTTTTGAGTAGTGGGAATATTAGCGAACAAAGCATCATTTCCATATGGGTTCTGAAGCAGGTTTGCTGTCAGGCCTTGAGGTTGTTGCGGTTGCTGCTGCTGTTGAGTGCTGCCGAAGAGGCTTCCCATCGGTTGCTGCTGTTGACTGCTGCCAAAAAGTCCTCCTGAAGCCGGCTGCTGCTGTTGGGTTTGGGCGTTACCAAAGAGACTCGAGCCTAGGCCAGTGGCAGGCTTGTTGCCGCCAAATAAACCACCCGTCTGCTGCTGAGAGTTTCCGAACAGGCCTCCGGAGGGTTGCACTGGCTGTGCTGTTTGGTTCCCGCCGAAAAGACCACCTCCTGTGCTAGCCGTGGCCCCAAAAAGACCTCCAGTCGCAGGTTTCGCTCCGAATAATCCGCCTGAGGCAGGTTGCTGCGTACCTCCAAACAAGCCACCGCCTGTATTTTGCTGTGTCTGTGCTGGCTGACCAAAGAGTCCTCCAGTTCCTGCTGCTGGTGTCGTAGAGCCAAACAGGCCGCCAGACTTTTGCTGGTTGTTCTGTCCAAAAGCCCCACCACCGCCAAACAGTCCGCCTCCTGTCGTGGCTGGTTGCTGGGCTTGTTGATTAGTCTGGCCAAAACTGAAGCCTGTGGAAGCTGGTTGTGCTGGAGTAGCCCCGAATCCGGTACCAGTAGTACCTGTTCCTCCGAAAAGTCCACCACTTGCCGCTGGGGTCGCTGTGGCACCAAATCCAGTGCCACCGAAACCGGTGCTTGCTGATGTTGTGGCTGAAGTTCCAAAACCACCAAATCCAGTTGCGGGCTTTGCTGGCGTGGATCCAAAAAGACCTCCACTTGTTGTACCGCTGTTGCCGAATCCTCCAAATCCTCCTCCGGTTGATGTATTGGTATTACCTGATCCGAAGAGACCGCCGCCAGCTGCGGGTGTCGTTGTGGTTGCTGCGCTGCCAAATAAGCCACCTGTTGTAGCTGGTTTGGCACCGAAAAGGCCGCCCTGTGTGCTACCTCCAAAACCAGTGGCAGGAGCTGCTGCTGCGCCGAACCCCGTGGAAGCATTGTTTCCGCCAAAGAGACTACTGCCAGTAGTTGCTGCAGTTGATCCAAAGCCTGTCGATGCAGGAGCAGCACCGGTGCCGAATCCACCGAATCCAGAGCTGGTGCCGAACGCGCCAGCTTGCCCATTGTTGTTTCCGTGTTTCCTGCCCTGGGCATAGTCCACTAACCGTAGCTCTTCCAATGACCATTGCTTGTAAGGATCAATCGTAGTGATAGTTTGGTATCGATTAGTTGTGTTCGTGGCAGAGGGATCTTTCTCCGTGAATTCTGTGAATGGGACCTTGCCAGTTCCTTCGTTTGCAGCATTGGTGCCACCTCCGAAGGCTGGTGTAGCGCTCGCACCAAAGCCAGTAGAAGCGGCGGGTGCTCCAAATCCCCCTGACGCTGCTCCTCCTGATCCAAAAAGACCGCCAGTATTTGTTGATCCGAATGCGGCTGGTTTTGCTTGGCCGAACAGACCGCCAGAAGTAGTCGCCGCTGTGCTTCCGAATGCGGGAGTGGTGTTGCTGCTTCCAAATCCTCCAAATCCGGTTCCTGCTGTCGCGGTGGTATTACCTCCGAAAAGACTACCGCTGCTGGTCGTTGCGGTGGCGCCGAATCCAGTCTTGGGCTGGCCGAATGCTGAGGCGGTATTGTTGGCGCCGAATCCTGCAATGTAACAGTTAGTAAAGATATCCATGTAGGTACGGTCCTAGCGACTTGACAAGCTGAGCAATTGAGACGAGTAGAACGTGTCCGCGTCAAGATCGATGTTGGTAAATGTCTGTCAATCTCTTTCTCAATGCTCGTCAATAGGTTATTGATGTCGATCTCGATTTCAAGCATGGCATTCGAAACGCAACGCTGGTCGGCGAAAATGGCGAGACCTGGATGGAGTGGAACGCACCTCCAGAACCAAAGAGACCTCCTCCAGCAGCAGAGGTATTTGTTGCGCCGAAGCCAGTATTCGAGGAGCCAAAGCCTGGGGAAGCCAAGTCATTAACGCGATGTTTGCGAGTGGTGGTGCGGAAAGCCCTGGAACAATGCGCCTGTACTAGAAAAGCAAGGGACAAAAATTGACCTACCTCCAGAAGTACCAGATGTGCTGCCGAAACCTCCAAATCCAGTGCCTGTACTGTTGTTCGTGGTGCTGCCAAAGCCCCCCGAACCGAAACCGCCGAATCCAGACATGGTGACGCGATGCCGGGGCTGCGAAGGAGAGATTAAGAAGTTTAGAGGCTGATGGTGCTCGCCGAATTGATGACACGCTGAGGGATGCTCAATGGGCAATGCGATATTGGATGCGCGGGAACGCGAAAACGTGCTTGAAGAAAGGGCGATCGAGTGGAAAGGTCGTGTCGCCTCTGAAGGTCTTGAGAGAGTGCGGAGGAAGGACAAAGGAGGAGACTCGACCGGTTGCGACTTGACCGTGTCGAGCTTTGGTAAAGAGATGGTGTTGGGGAACAGGTCTGAACGCGGTTGGAGTGATTAGTAGGCCGCTGCCGCTCATGTTTTCGTGGTACGGTCACGTGCAGGTGTTTCTACTTAGGCAGCAAACTTGGAAGCCTTCTGCTGCCTGCATTGGTCAAACACTCATCGAATTTCGCCGTCAACCATCAGTTCTCTTTTCTGTTTCTATGATGATTCGCCATTTGACATCTGAACCAGTAGTTCCACATGCTGCTTATTGGCTCGTTAGCTCTCCGAGGCAGGCTTGCAAGACACTTTCCTGGAGCTTGCCCGCCTATTGATTGTGCAAAGCCATACGCGGGAACCATTGTGGGAGCTCGTGTACAACCGCGTGAAGAAGAGGTAAGTTCTTCGAAGATTTCAGTTCTCACAGTGGACCTCGGGAACAAACTCTTCCCGAAAAATTGGACTTCATTTTGGTGCAGATGTACTTGCTCATATATCGTCACAGCAAATGATTATTACAACTTTGGATGATTTTGAACACCGACGTGGCCTGACAATCCAGCGATTAGATTCCCCTTCATTGACCTCCGCGACATCAACAACGGCAGTGACCATTGCAACCGCTTCACAGTTCACTTAATCCTTTTCCAGGACCATTCGAGTGCGGCCCATTCTCTGCCCGGGTAGGCTTCGAAGAACACTGCTTCGCCATTGAGGTTGGCTTTTTTGGTGACGAAAAGATGATTCGTGTTGACTTCACTTGAGAAGAAGCTGCCATCGACATGCATTGAGATATCGTTGACCATGAATGGATTCCCATTGCGATCAAAAACCCTAGCTTCGAAGAATAATCTTGTGAGTTTTTTCGGTGGGGCCGTGAAGAATTTGACGGCGGTTTTGACTATACCGCGTGCGGTAGAACTGACCCCCTTTTTCACCTCGTCCTTACTTCTGCACTCGATATCTGCAGCGCGTTTTTTGTCTTTTCGGTCCGGAACTTGGTAGCACACTGTGTTCTCGGGGCAATCTTTTTCGATATCCGAGGACCTGGACCCATACCTATCTTTACAAACAACAGTATAGGCTTGCTCGCTTTTCGACGGGTTGCAAATAGCGTGGCTGAATGTGAACGTGGCTTGTTTCATATAGCGCTCTACATGTTCCTCGCAGATTTTGTCCGTCATTGGATTTCGCCTGACTAGGCTGGAGACTGGAACAGGCGATGTCCCTGGTATCTCAGTCTTCGCCTCCACGTCTGGGTCGTAGATTGCCCTGATCGTACCGGACATCTGATCAGCTGGGATGTCTATCACGGTATCGGGGGACATTTGATCGGCTCGCAGCTCGATGACGTGATGGGCTTCTCCCGAGAATGGCGTACTTGGGACAGCGGTATCGACCAAGCTGGACAGTTGAGAAGCTGCTGTCTCCGAGTTGGTAGAAGTGACATCGTTTGACGCGGCATGTGGTGCGCTGAGCACAGCAGCTGGTGCAAGGAGGAGGAGGGAGAGATGCCCGAGGGAGAACATTGTGGAAGCTCGGAAGCGACAAGAAGGTTGTGTCGTCGAAAGTTGACCGGGTATCACACGCCGGATTCGTTTGGACATTTATGCTTGATAGCACAGCATCTACACTCCGTAGACCTATTTTCATCAAGGATTTCTCCTATGAATAGATTCTTACTATAAATATTACCCTGTCTACTTAAGCTAGGGGAGAAATGAAGTACTCTACATGCTTGGAAAACTACTGATTCGATCTACAACCGCAGGCTTTCCTGGTATTGGATCATGCCTGAATCCCTGCGTCTTGGTCATGCTTTCGTCTCTCGGTGTGGTTCGGATATGAAGTACTTTGTAAATCCTCTGTACCTATCTTCCCTCGTAGCTGAGACAACCAAGCTGATTAGCGCCCTCTTCACTTGAGAGAATGCCGGATTGTGGAAGTAGGGAGACATTTTGGAGGACTTGAATCCGTTGACTGTTCTGATTAACGTGGTTTCTCAGTGACGAGGACAGAAACGAAAAAATCGGGTTGAATTAATAGAACTACAACGAAGCCAAGACTCGCCTTTACTGGCGGCTTTCCTCTTTGACATTGAAAGCGGACATACGAAACGCGATGTCATTCGGTTAGTGGCTCTGGAACCCCCGCATTCAATTTTATAGACCTTATCATCACTTTCTATCAGCGGGGCCATCACTACTGACTACCTTGGCTCCGTCAAAGCTCCACTTGACTTTCTTGGTTTCTGGCCTAACTCACTCTGAAACCACCATATCATTGCGGGAATCAAATCTTCTTCTTTTGCTGAAGCTATGTCCTCAATAATCTGAGTTCATGTAGCCTGGGGTTGTGCCTAGCCGATATATGGTTATCTCGGCGATCTGTAAAAATCCTTTGTATTATATTGCTATATCATCCATTCATACTACTGTGATATAATGAAAAAACCGAGCGTGATAAAGTGAAAATAATGACCCAATAGAATAATGGGGGAGTGCAAGGTATTCGGCCGGCTCCTTTATTTGGCCGAATGAAAAAGAGAAATACCTAGCGGAGCAAAAGTATATACCATAGTACTTTGGATACTTAACAACCAGCGCTCGTGGCTTGTTCTCGATCTCGATCTAACTATCGTATTCGGCGGCCGGCCCCAAGGCTGTTAGGATGAGCTAATTAAAACCCCTGCGTACACGTACACAGTACCGTCAGTACGGATACTGAAATGAGTGACATGGTACACGCGTTTGCAATAATCCGATAATCCTGGAAGTCGAAGATATTGCTATTTATAACTTAGTACGGTTTGCTAATATACTGTGGTAGCAACTTGCTTCAACACAATACTCTTAAGATTGAGATCGATATCGATAGGCTTGTGGAAATATGGAAAGCCGATCTTTCCTGAAGTGTATTCATGTCGACGACGATCTGAGAGAGCGGTTAGAAAGCAGATTGTACGAGTATTATGGGACATGAACTGGCGATTCTGTGACACCTGTCATTATTCAGGGGCGCATCCATCAGTCTTGCTAGGATTGGTGCCGGTCAGGATCACCATACTACTGTAGTAGCATGTATCTTACCACAGTACCAGCGAGCCCCAACTCAGTTTCAACGAGTTTGATTGGTAGACATTGATTGGTAAGCTGATCGGCGTGTAAATCTCGAGATCTGAATACACTGATTGGTGAAATATTCCTACTAGAGGCTTTTGTTCATTCGTTATTGAGACTGAGTTGGGGCGCGCTGGTAAAGCTGGATGGACGGTTAAGCCTTTTCTCGGTGATATGGTAGTTGCATTGAAGAGGTGCACAGTATGGCATGGTATATATATGGGTACTATAGACTGCGTCCCGTCCGTATCACATGATATTCTATTCATACCCATTTGGTGCCTCCATTTATTTTCATATTGTGTACACCACAGTAGTACACATAGTATTGACTTCATTCAGATGCCAGTGAGGGAAGTACCTAGTAATGATCCCAAAATCTTGGGACCCAAAATTCTGGGGAAACGCCCGCATGCTGGAGACTGAAAGGCCCCAACTTTCATTCCGGGAGACGTGGAACACCTGGGCGTGGAACTAAGCTTCTGATAACATACATCTTCAGTTGTATTCGTAACTCGACATAGTAGCAGAAGGCTGACGGGTCGCTTACCCTCGTCGCGAAGTGAACGACTTCAGTTTTAAGTCAACTTTCCTGGTTTCACTCTTCTCTCAATTACATCTCTTTCTTGCGCAGCTTGTTGCAGGTCTTTCCCTCCTTTTTTCATATAATTGTATAGATGCTTTGAACATGCTGGGGTAAACCTAGGAGTCTTCCTTCCTTAGGACGAAAAGAGAGACGGGAATTTGTATTGTGGCTCAAAGGGGAGGGCACAAGAAGAATTTTGGTAAAGTCTAGAAGACAGCACATCCCCAAGAAACAATTCTTCCAGATTATCAATTGAGACAGAAGATGAGGTCTCTATCTGGTTATTATGCACCAGAAATCGAAATTGAGTTCAAAGCGCGATCTGGCAATCCTGCTTCTTCAGATACCAGAAATCATGACTGCCAACGTCAATTCTATCTTCTCACTAGTAATGGAGAATGGAAAAGAAGATCAAGTGGAGACTTGCTAGTCAAGTGCATCACCACGGATTGGTCATACTGAGCGCGGGCTATCGCATCAGGCTGAATAGCAACATTGTCCACAACTTCCAATTCAAGCAGCGATCCTACGGGACTCTGACTTGCGAAAAGCTACAAGCAAGCCGGACGTTGATTACCAAACTATAACAGATTGCGAGAGCTAAATTGGGCATTTATCCTCAGCGTGGCCGATATGCTTAGAAGGCTGAAACAAACATCCTTGCGATTTCTTATTCTCTGCCATTATCGATACACTTCCACCTTTTCCTGGTACAAAAAGTGCCAGGGCTTTATCGGTATAACTTCTGATCTAGACAAATGATTGACAAAACTAGACAATGTCTATATCCCTCAAACTCCAACCCCAAAATATCAAGAAAAGCATCCAACCCGAGACACAAAAACGACAAAAACATAGGGCTCCACCGCGATTCGAACGCGGGGCCTCCTGCACTTTAGAATCGAATTCCCAAAGCAGGCTTTATCGCTCATTAGTCGAGACTCAATGCTGATGACTAGGGGTTACTCACAATCATACCACTAGCGCTAATTAGTTGGAATTCCGCCATTGCATAGTCAAGGTAACTAACCTAGACCATAGAGCCGATGCTTGTTCGATGCGGAGATCTTCCATTGTAGTCCTTGATATAGTGGAGACACAAGAGGGAGGTAAAACGTGGGGGCATACTCAGCCTTGTAATTATGCTCAGCCTGATAACTTTAGCCTTTACTGATGTCACACCACGTGCATAAGATGGATGTTCACTCAGCCCAGCGATGCTAAGATTCCTAATTGTATCATCAAGAAAATCTTCCTGCAATAACCTACCCCCCTAAAGCCCGTTACCTGAATGTCTCGTCCACCACCTCGCTTCTTGGCTCGCATTACTTTACCATCTACTACCAAGCTCTTGCTGACATTAGCTGGCAAAGTCCTACTCCCCACCCAGCTGATTTTCTCCTAGAAGTTCCGGCACATAAGTTCCATCTAAAAACTGCCTTTCGAATCTCTGCTACAAAAAAAGTGCAAATTAGCTAATGATGAGTATTCCGTCGCCTCAAGGCGAACCCTGAAGGGCTACCGAGAAGAAGACTTATGGGCAGGTGCTTTTCACGGCGGGTAGAGTGCAACTATGCAGCTTTGTAGGCTTGAAAAATTGGCTGTCTTGCTCATCCCATCCAAGATGGCTGGATTGCAGATCGAAAACTTACAATATTGACTCTGTGCTGTGGCACATCAAAGATTTCTTCAACTACACCTTGTTTGATGTGGTAGACACAGAAAATCTTGGTGCATGATGGTAAACATTCTGTGGTCAAGGTTTCCGGTTGATGTGGCCATTTCCATTCGAATTGCCTACGAAACTTGCTTCTGCCAAAGAAGACTAGGTGGAGTAGCCATTGTGTGACCGCTGGTCTCTGTTCATCTGCCTTCTTACAGTAAGAAGGTCCTCAAAGGTTCCGTACTGTGGAAGATCCGGCCAAGGTGACGGAAGTGAAATACCATGCTTCGATGTGGGCTGATACAACGTCTTTGCAGCCTTGTGCAATTGCTATGTGAGTTAGCATCATCCCTTACCTATCTCGCTCCGATCTGCTTCACTTCTTTCGACACTTTTTCTCTACATTCATCCACACACACAATACAGCATCTTAAATCAAGATGCATTTCGTCAAGACTATCCTCTTCACGGCCCTCGCGGTCACGGCCTCCATGACCGGTGCCGGACCAGACAGCACAGTCGATATCTCCGTGGCTACCATCAACCCCTTTCACAGTGCAGCGTTCATTGCACTTCCAGAGACTGAGAAGAACAGGCATGACAAGCGCAAAATGGCCTCCACATCTGGCGGCGGCGGCGGCATCTGGACCCACTCCATATGCAACACCTTCTGTCTTATCGAAGAGGACATCTGCCGTCGTAGCGGTGTCTCCCAGCCAGTCTGTGCCTACCGAGTCTGCCAAGACAATGATGTCTACGTGAGTCAAAGAAGGATCAAGCATTGACAGAAGATGAGACTCACTGACTTGAACAAGTGCAACTGTTTTTGTGCAGAGTACAAGTGTCCTCGCGATTCCAGTACTGTGTACTTTTGCGAGCTATCTGGAAACAAGATGAAACGTGAATTGGACGGCAGTTTTGTTGAAGGACCACCGAAGATCACCACGTTGATGCGGTCATACACATCATCCACAACCGTTTCGACCTCTCAGGTACCAGTAGATCCTCAGGCATCTATTCCACCAGTTGCTGTTGGTTCGAAGCGTGATGTGACAAAGGCCGTCCAGAAGATCGAAAAGCGCGACTGCGCTACCGACTGCGAGGATTTATACCAAAACTGTGTCACGGTGAGTCCCGGATGTCGTAATCCGAACGAGGCAGCATTGAGAGAATACTAAGATGCAGTAGAATTTTCATAGGCCCGACTGCCTCCCAACCGTGTGCAGTAATCCACGATACCAGTGCGACGAGTGTTCCAGCTGGAATAGGCATTGCGATTGACGAAGCTGGAAACTGCTAAACAGAACTTGGCCTCCACATTGGTACGAGTTGAGCATTATGATTGGTGCGATGTCTTGGAAGGCATACTCAGAGTAAGCTGCCAAAAGATCAGATTGCAGAAACAGGTAGCCTGGACTTGAAATTGGATATACTAGCTCACCTACAGATTGTAATAGTGAAAAAGCATCAGCCTCTTTTGATGTCCATTGGTGTATATCAAATACATCCATAACAAAGCTATGCCTTGTCCAACACCTTTTTACACTCATCTGTGATTCTCTTGACATCCTCATTCCCCTTCTTCACCACCTCCTCCATCTGCTTCTGTGCCTTCTGCAAATCATCAGGCCTCACGCTCCTAGCCTTTTGATAATCTCTCAACTTCTTTTGGTGTCCACCTCTTGCCTCTCTGATCTTATGTAAAGCCTCTTCCCCAAATTTACTCGCAGATTGTAACGCCAATTGTCGTGTCTCACCCGTTGGAGGCGGGACTTGTATCGTCAACGTCGTAGGAGCTTCGGGGGTAGGACCATGCGGTGTGAGATTAAGATCCGAAGTAACAATCGTCGTATTAACCATTTTGACATGCTACACTCCTGATCAGCCTCATCCCAATATCCCAGTGACATAAAAGGAAAGCGAGAGAACTTACATCCACCTCATGAACAACAACACTAACATTCCTACCCCTCGCACTGACCTGTGCCATATCCCCCACCTTGGTGCTCACCTTCTTCCCCTCCCCATCATTAAACGTCACCCTCAACTGTTCTATTTTCTCGGGATTGAAGCGGCCGCCTGAACGCAATTGAGAGAGATCGTGGGTTAGGCTCTCGATTGATTTTAAAATTTTACTTTCGAGGTTGCTGAAGTCGAAGGCCTCGTCTACAGCTGTTGCGCGGGCTGCTCCCTCGACTGGAGGGGAGGAATCTGTTTTTGCTTGGGAGCGGTTTGCTTTGCCAGATTTCTTGGAGAGGGGGGGCGTTGAGGAGAAAGATCGGGACGATTGAAGGTGGGATCGCTGTGGAAGTCTAAAGCTGGGAAGAATTTGTTTTTGGCTGCCATTGTGTAGTTAGTATGGTGAGGGTTACAGGTTCTGATGGAGTTTGTACCATTGCGGACATGCTCTTGAAACCAATCGAGCTCCTAGAGCTGTAGAAAGGCGCGGTATGGCGAATTGAGATCTCGGTATCATTGTGAAAGTTGATTGATTCGATCTGTGCAGTCTTCAGCGGTTGTTTGCGTGAGCTTGAAGTTGGTGATGCTGACGAGTCAGGGGTTCTGGTTTTGAATTTAGAGTATCAACTTTCTCCTCATTTCTAACTTCAACATCTCAGCCTCAACTCCATCACGAAATCATCCCCCTCAGCTCATGACCGCGTCTCGTGTCTCGTATGGAGTTATCGCTCTTGAGAAGCCTGTAGCTTGGAGTTACAACCCTCTCAGACGCCCCGACTTTCCACGAAATGGTTGACAATACGACCGCAGCGACGTGGTCAATGGACACCGAATCCCTCAGTGAAGAAGCGACATGAAATTGAGCGATTGATATTGAAATAAGGAATTGACCATCGAAGAGTGGTGGTCGCCTTGAAAAATACGTTTTCGAACCGCTACTCAGCTGTGCTGACGATCCAAATGTAAGCAGTCCCAATCATCGAATCCTCTACGATTCTACCGGTTTGTCTTTGACCACAACCTCATGCCCTTTTTACTAGGCTTCCATAACATCTCCCTCTTCGAAGAAGCAGTAGCTTCGGCTACACGCATCGAGAATTTCTCCGTACTGTCATCGAACATCGCAGACCAAGTCCCTGGTAAGCCCTCCTCCGTTCGCCTTGGCACTGGTCCATTTGCATCGGCTGTCTCGCCACCATTCATAGCAATAAGTCGATACACAATATATCTAAGCATGTACGTCTTCCTGTCCAATTCTGAGGCCAGTACTTGTTGCTGACTTCATTCAAAAGAAGATTAGTCTTGACCCCTCAAGCGGCCAAAAGCTGTCATGACTTACCTCTCGTTCAATACTTTGGCAGTGCCTGTTTCGTTCTCGTTGCTTGGATCCCTACGAAGCTGCTTGCTCATCCACGCATGATCTTTGCCAATAGCGCGATTACAATCTTCCAACAAAGTGACAATCTTGCTCAGAACCTTTAAAACCTGTGTTTCTAGCTCCTCGAGTCCATCCAGTCCCTCCTCGGTCTTGCACTTTGGCTTCGCCAGCCATATGGATGCCGGTTTGGCGAGTGGATGCTCCTGTAGCGTGAAAAAAGCTTGGTCGAAGTGCTGTCCAGCAGTACGAACCAATTCAAATCTTTTCATTGGCTTCGGTCGCAGAAGCCTTTCAATGAAACCTGGCGATGGCGGAAAAAGAGACGAACGTTCTTCTTGAATATGATCGTGGAGTGTTGACAGTTGCTCGGTAACTTTTTGCAAGGCTTCCGTAATCTCTTTGACACGGTATCTAGGCGTTCTGCGGGTAACCTTCAGAGTTTCTGAGTTGACGAAATCCATGGTCGCGCACGACAAGAAGGTCTATTTTTTTGATCAAAAAAATGTCCTGCTATCGTGCTGACTGTCGTGTTAGAAAATGGTGGGGTTGAATCACTTCGCAAGCGTAGTCCCGGTGTTGACCTGCAAGTGACGGCAGGCACAATTGTATTTTTAGCGAAACTTCCCATTTTCGAGACTCCGTCAGAGCAGACACGCTACGTGTTCATGGGCTTAGCCGGATTCGACATGACTAAAGGACAGTGAAAGGGTTTCCACGGGCTTTCAACTTCTTTCACCGTGTGTTTTACCTCCACTCACTTATCCCAAACAATGAATCTAGAGCCCACAAAACTCAACAACACGATACAATTTCTCTTCTTCTCAAACAAAGAAGCGACTGACGCAGAAATAGTTGGCCAACAAGAGAACCCTCAAAATAGAAGGAATCAGTCTTGTATTGTAGTCATGGCGCCAAAATTACATTACCCATGTTTACGAACCCTATCATGAGTCCGTTATCGATACATAGAAAAACGAGTCGATCACACAACCCCGCCAGATTTCTGCTAATACCCGTCCCAATTCATGACAACAAATCAATCTTCGTTTCATACAAGGCGCAAAGACACAATAGCTAGATACAGCGTGATACCCGGTACCACGTATGAACTGGAAATAGTATCCTCCCAGCTCTAACTTCAGACATACATCTTCCTTTGGTAAATATTATCACGACATTCTCGGCTCTAGAATGGACGGCCATGGCCTTTTCGGTTCTTGTAAGTGGGAGATATGAGATTTTGCTGGATACTTGGCATAGAGATGGGGTGTCTGGGAATGAAAAGGTGTTGTAGAATTCGTTAAATATGGATCTTTGCTGTAGTCGTCTTCCAATGGAGGAGAGATGGAATGGGGTCGAGGTGTAGGTACAAAAGAGGTATTCAAGATTTGATCTCTTCTTCTTCCTCTTCTTTCTGTATCTCAATGATGGAAGATATGAGCCTTCTCCACACCACAATCTCAAAGTTTATGGAAATTTTCCAAAATCATGCTGTCCATTCAGAAGATCACGGTATCCATATTTCAAAGCCCTGTAGAATCATTGTTGCTTATTACAATGACAGCGTCGTGAGTTCAAAGATTGTGTCTTAGGTCAGATACTTTGTCATGCGCAACAATCAAATGAACCATAATTTTCTCAAACCTTCACCGGCTAGTTGGAAAAAAATCCGAGTCCTACATTTGCCTACAAACATCTATAGGGATGACACCATGATACCCCACAGACTATACACTCCAACAACAAAGTGCCCCAAGTTTCCCGCGAACTGTCTAAATTTCAGGTTGACGAACAAGCTTTGGATGAAATTGCTCGATGCCAATGAGATTTGGCTCAGGTCACAGACAACAAATTTCTCACTCAAACTGGCATTTATCTATGAGCAAGAATAGCCGACGTCGATTCCGTTGTGTCGGAGAAAGAGCATGGACTATGCCTGTTTTCTAGCCTGCGTGCCGTGAGGAAGACGAACGATCTCGATGTCGAGCATCGGCGTTATGCCAACAGACAGGGTGCTGCCTGTGTCCTGGTCCTAGTCCTTCCCAGCTCCGGCGCACCAAGCTGGCCAGGAGATGGGCCCACGTGGATCTCAATGTAGCTAGCAAGTAGAAACTTCGAAAAGGCAAGATCAGATTATGTACTGCACCAAGATATCGTTGCCGTCCATCACAATACTGGGTGAACGGTCTTGATTTTCCGTGTATGATTGCTTTATTCTATAGTGGTTGTATAGTTAATTTGTATCTTGAAGTTGATTCCACCTCGTACGTCAATAAAGGGTCCTTGATCCGCGCGGCAGTTTCCCGGTTTTTGGTATCAATGCTTTGCCCCTGTGAGTTGTAATGGCCTGATTCTCATACGACTTCGGCATGATTTATCAATAGAACAGTTCAAATCTGGCTCAGCTGGGATGATCGCTGCATGTATCCAGCGAACACAAGCTTGCAGGATCAAGACAACGGTCGGGCGTGGACTAGGAAGATGGGACTCGGGAAGATTTGGCCCAGGGCTCGAACACGAAAGAACAGATTCGTGGAGTAACCACTAATGTAGACAGGCCATAATGTGTTGGCATGCATGTCTGAGTCGCTTGACCTCATGCATGACTGAAAACTGGACGGTATGCAATTGATCGACACCCAATATCGACAAGAGGCTTTCGACTGACATTATCGTAAGCCACTTTCATGGTCTGAATGCAAGATTTACTCTTCTTCAACCGTATGTGCTCCCCGACTCTGGACCAATGCTGTCGTGCGTGGATGAAGCAATCGGCGATCGTTGTCACACGGCGTGAAGGCAAGAGCTGGGGCGTTCAAAGATTGGGTTGAGATCAAAGATCGGGGTTTGGCCTGCGATGGGGTTGGCGCATGGAGGAGTGGAAAACATCGGTATGTCGTTGGGCATCGCATTGTGATGGATGTCTCAGCTGCATGTTAAGTGGCCGAAGACATAAACGATCATGTGCTTTCATCATCCACCAATAAGACAAGAACGGAGCGGTGTCCGATCCTGCCGTACAGCTCCGATCCTGCCGTTCTCATAGTCTGCTCAGATATGCCAAGGGAAAAGGCCAGGCTTTGCCTGGGGATACAGATTCTTTTGTTGCGCATGCGCAAGACACCCAATCAGCCATCTCTGATCCGCAAGACAGTAAATCCTATATGCATGTTGACACTGTGATCGAAGAAGAGGATAACTGTGTAATGATGGCTATCATGATTGAGAGAGTCGACGACGGAAAGGACCACAAGAAAGTCGGCGATGTTTCGGTTGAGCCTCGTATCATTGTCGATTGCGTGGGCCCCAAAACTAGGAGCAAGAGAAGTGACACATGAGTACTGCTTTTGGTGCTTGGAAATCGAGAATCGGGCATTCACCGCAGAAGCTCCATGGCGATACGAAAGAAGATCGGGCATGGTATGAACGAGAGTCTCAACGATTACCTCCATCTACCATTCCAATCGCGATAGATGGCTCGAACGCCCTGCTGATCACAGATTCTTCAGCTCTTTGGAGAGCGGGCATCTCAAATCAGCGAGGCATATGCCGAATGTCAGTCTAGATTCGAAAAAGCTGTCTACATGCATCTGCCTGCTTTGAGGCTGGTCGTTGTCAGTTCTAATAAATGTGAAGATGTATGAGCTTATCAACTAGTGATAGTTTGATACAGAGGCTGGATGATTCGTACGGGGTTGAGAAGATGAGTTTGATGGAGATGGTGTTGGGGATGTCGAGGGCAGAGATCTGGACGGGATGGAGTAAAGTGCCAAGGTACCGATCAGATAAGATAAGATTAGATCAGATAAGATCAACTGACTGTCAGGGATTCTTCCGATTGAATGCAGCTCATGAGCCACCGAGTTCACCAGTTCTACAACCACTATGTCGGCCTCTATCAAGGCCGCCGCATCTTATCTCAAGAAGCCAGGCATCGTAGAACTTTCAGAGGATCGGAAATCCCTATTCTGGAAGCCTGCTGGATCCACCACTGCGACCCTCACCATCTTGACCGAGAGCATAGACAGTACGCCAGACACACAATATCCTTGTACCATTGGCTGATCTTATACATGAAGACTTGAAGCAGACTCCAGTCACTGCTCCGAAGGCGATCCTGAACATCGTCGTCAAAGCCAAAGACGGTACCTTGGGCGACAACAAACTCACTTTCACCTCCCCGAACGCCCGACCGGACCTCACATCGATACTCGATCCTCTCAAGGATGTAATAGCTGCGAGAGGCGCCGATGTGGCAGCTGCGCTGTTGAAATCAAATGCGAGCGCTGGGAATGGCACAAAGCCTCCAGATACCGAGTTGGACGATGCAAGTCTGATGGCGGATCGCGCCCTGCTGAAAGAGGTTCTCGAGGAAAACCCGGCAATTGGCGAACTCTTCACGAACGCTATCAAGGACGCGCCGGACAAGGCAGCCTTTGACAAAAACTTCTGGGCTGCAAGGATCGGCTTGCTTCGCGCCAAACAAATTGCAAAGAAGCAGCACCAAGGAGAAACGAACGTACTTTCCGAAATCAAGCCTTCGCTTGGAGTGGATGGCAAGCCATCCCTCAAGATGAGCACAGAACAACAGGCTACCATATTTAAGCAGTATCCTTTGGTTCAAACAATCTATGACGAACTCGTGGTGAAGACAAAACAGTACACGCAACTCGAGTTCTGGCAGAATTTTTGGGTGAGCCATCTAGTCAAGAAGCTGAAAGGCGAGAAGATCACGGATCTCGACCCGGAAATCCCAAAGATCGACAAATTCGCTCTCAACTTTGACGAGAAAGCCAATCTTCCAGCACGGATGCAAATGGCACATACACCGCGCTTTCTTGACCTGGATGGCAATGACCAAGATTTTAGCCAACAGAAGGGCAATGCGCCAGACTGGACAATGAAACCAAATTTCCACGGCAAAGTTCAGTTGCTTCATATATTGAACAACACGAGCGAACGGCTCATGTACAACGTGGCAGCTTCTGATACTGCTGCGCATGCGCCTGTGGGCATGGACGAGGATACTTTTAATGAACTACAGCTTCGAGATCTTGAACGTGCTGCCAAAGACAATCGAATCATGCTCAACGTCAGCGCCCAGAAACAACTTATGACTGCGGAAATCAACGGCAACGCCACCGCTAAGAAGCAAGATCGCGTCAAGGCACTGAAAGCCATGCAAGCAGATTTACGGGTGCAAGTACAGTTGCCAACAGAGCTGGACGAGGATGACGAGGTCCAGGCACAGCATGCCACAAAAGATATCTTGAAAACGGTCAAGATTCGCGCCGCTTCCTCGGCTTCCGGGCTGAGTCTACAGCCCAAGCTCGATACCGTCATGTTGGACTCGGTGAAAATGACACATTTCACAACAGTCGAGTTCCTGCGATACTTTTGGTCGACATATTTCTCTGGGGACGACCGAAAAGCCTTTGAGCTTCAACAGTGGGCGAAAGCTGTGAAAGATTCGCTTGACCGTATTGAGAGTATGGCGGTCAAGGCGGAGGAGAAGAGGCAGTCAGAAGTCACGAACAAACAGAAGGAATGGGATGAATACAAACGACAGGGAGGCAAGCGACGAAAGCTCGATCTTTCCAATGTCAGCGGTGGGAGGAAAGCAGTCGGGGACATGATGGCTCCGACCATGAGAGCAGTTTCCAAAGCAAGTGGAGAATACACCCGAGTTTACAACGAACAGTTGGCTCAAGCAGCGCGCCAGGGGTCGGCTGTTTCGTGACGCCGCTTGCAAGCCTGAGGCGCAGGGACTTTTGGGGTTGGGTGGGGGTGGGGTTTGAGCAGGGGTCGCATCCGATCGCGGTCCATCTCCGGCTCCATCACCAACTCCGATAATGCAGGGACCATCAAGACATGCCGGGGCCGGGGCCGGGGTCTGACATGGAGGGTGGAATCCCACATGACAGTCCGTTTCAGAAACACCAGGGCAAGGCTGTGACAGGCAAGGCTGTGACAGGAAATCTGCCAGGCGATAATGGAAACTTACTGTAAGAGTCGTATCGCGACAAACCCCCGGTCCATTGTTTCGCACCATGACGCAACGGGGCCATCTCGTGCCGCACTCGATGCTGACAGGCGGGGGTTTTCTGTACGAGGCTGCCAATGGCTTGCTCCACGTACGTGACCTTGGGTCAATATTATGTAACCCAAACGATGCCTTTCAAGGTATCGAGAATGTCAGAAGTAGTAAAGAACACCCTCAAACGTGGTTTTCAACATCTTCACCATGAGACAACACCACGGGGTCAATTCTTCAAGATGACTTTGCACAATGAAGCTCTTTCACTGGCCAAAAAGCATCTGGAAATTAATGATCATTCAAGTCCCATCCACGCGGGTTGTGCTCCGAACTAAGCATCTAGTCTTCCGGAACTTGCCCTGTCTGATTTACTTCCACGCGCCGTTTTGGAATTCGGGGTTAGTGTTCTAACACTTTTAGTCTTGTCCAGCAACGACATGTCATTCAATAGATATACATTAATACTCTTTGCTTTTATCAAATAGATGTCATGTTAGCGCTCTGTTCGTAGCTAGTGTACTTACTACTTTCTTAAGGTGACTGTGCAAACTGTCTTGAAATCGATCTCTGAGTGATTCGATCTTGTCAATATTTGTATCAGACTAGAATTCTTTCCTTTCGTCGATGTGGATTTTGGGAGGGTTTGTTATTAGATGTCGGTGGAGTACTCTTTGTATGCGCTTGTGGTGCCTATGGCTCTGGATAGACTAGATTGGTGTTCGACCAAAGCAAGCCTAGTAAAACCGGTCTGTATACCGCATACCTCCAATCAAAACCGAAATGATATCGCTTGTCCCCAACTAAAGCGAACCAATCGACGGCGCAGTTGGAAGAAAGACTTGGATCGGTCATGCGCGATGGCGTTGCCCTCGTTTGATACTGTTTTTGTCATAGGTGTGTTGTAGCGGTGAAATAGATGCAATTTTTTCTTCCTGGACTCCTTGTCTATTGAAACCTGACGATAATTATAGTTTCGGTGGGGGGATTCATGTTTAATCTGGCACTGTTGATAAATCAACGGAAAACCTGACGATCTAATAATCATCTGAATCATCCCACGATTTTCCTCCAGCGAGGAAATCCGCCGCATGACTCCACAGCATACAATGATTACATTTTCCCGAAAGTGGAACCCCCTGTCCGTCCGTCCGTGGGTTTTTTTCGGTAGAAGCGATGGCGATGAGGATCCCTCACTCGTAAAGCCTCATTCCGAAACGGCAGATCGCGAGAGAACAGCATAAATACTAATCACGAAAACGGGTTCGCCATAGCAAGGTCAGGAGCAGCAGGTAAAAACAAGACAGAAGAAAAAAGCGAAGACTCCCTGGCAACAGGGATTTCTCAGGATTTTTCTCTCCCCACATCTAGCTTAGATGAGGGAAAGAAGGAATCAAACATCCACCTACTTGATAGACGCAGTATATCAGCGATTTATCATACGGATAATTTTCCGATATTATAGAGCGCTAGCTCCGTCCCGATTTTCTGTATCCAAAGTTCTGTTCTTGATTGTTCTAGATCTCGCGGATATTGTGTTATATTACCTTGTACATCACCAGCATTTCCATCACCCATATCAATTCTAAATCCCACATCCTCCAAGAACACAATCACCAAGACGATTTCGCGACGATATCTCCATCCGAAATCTCATTTCCCTTCACCTTTACCTTTCAGCAAAAAACAAAAAGATCGGGTCGGAAATGTGTTAGCCTACCGACTAATATAGCAACACGGAAAGAGATCTAGAAGGACTCTCCCGACGGAGGTATCAACGAATACACAATTTCTATTCCACAAACCCAACATTATTCAGCGCCTTACTTGACAACAAAAAACCCCACACCATCCCTTCTCAACCTCCATTTCCAAAAACACCTATAAACAACAAAATAAACATCCGCACCCCCATAACGAGTACAATCTCCCCATCTCCCCATCCACAACCCATACCAGCGCGGCATCAATCCCGAAAGAAACCCATCGATCGTGAGAAAAAAAAAGGGGGGGTTTCATTATTCAGAATAGCGGCTATTGAAGATTACAATCCCATCTCAACACGGACAAATCTCGCCTTGCTTTCCAGAGCGATATCCCTTCCGCGCCAGCAAACTCCAGAACAAGAACCAAGATCGAACCGACTCCGTAACGCCGGTAGGAAGGGGAAAGAGACGGATAAACGCCCGAGGAATATTTCATTCAGAATGGAAAAGCATCGTGGTGTTCAATGTTTGTTCGCACGACAGCGGCGCGACATTTCCTGGGAGAAAGGGAGGGGATGGAGGTTATTGGGGTCATGAACAAGGAAGAGTCGAACAGTCATTAGTGTCGTGGTTGTCGTCATGAGGGAGGTGTTGGAATGCTTGTCGAACCGACGTTGATGTGAGTGGTCCATGTTTTTCTTGTCCTCCTCCTGGTCCGACTTATGCTTCCAGTGCTAATAATACTGCAAATTCGCCAGCCAATGTGGCATTCTCATCATCGACTCAGTAACGGTACCTTCCATTGGCGGCCCGGTACTGGTCGTAGATGGGATCGTAAGGAAGTCCTGTGGCATAAGAAGCCTGGCCATCTGATGCTTGTTAGCCACTACTAGTCCAGGGTGTTGCCTTTTAGGGACATGACTTACAAGGCTGGCCCTGGATTTGAGCACGGGAATAGGCATCACTCGCCGAGGGCCTGCGACTATGGCCACGATTGCGATCATCGCGGTATCGAAAGACGTGCCATAGACACCACCGAATGATCCAGTTGTCCCACGCCCCATCGTTGGTCACCGCTCTATCGTACCAAACCCTGGTCTCGGGCGAAGACGTCGAGTAGATTGATATGATCTCTCGGTGGCGGGCTGTCTCCGTGATCATACTCGAGGAATATGGCCCTTCACCAGTTCTAGGGTCTGCCTGGCTTTGAGCAGTCAAGTTTTCACGGTTTTGAACGGTCCTGGCCCGGCCAGCAGCAGCCTCTTCCTGTAGGTGAGGTCAACAAACAGGCAACGAGCGAGCTCTGGTCGCAGGAAACGTACCATCATCATCTGATACAACCTCGTATATCCCTCATCGTTTTCTTTCCATCCCAGTTGGCGAAAGAACTCGGCCTTGGACTTGCTTTGAGACAACTTGGGGACCGTGGATGGGAAAGTCGACATTTTGACCTTCGTGAGACGTGATGATTCGAAGAGAAGGAGGGGTATTGACTTGGAACCAAAGGTATTCGAGTGCAAAAGGAAAGTGGAGTCAAGAAGGATCTGATAAATATGGCGGAGTCCAGAGTATGAAAGAACTTGAAGGGCCAGCTTGAAGATCATGTGACCATCTGGGGTCGACAGAAGAGACAGGATTGGCGTACGCCGTGCCGGTCTGCGACATTGGAAAAGAGGCACGAATTAAGACCACTGCTGAAGTGCAGTTGCACGGCCAATGTAGGCGGCAGGAGGGGGGAATGATCGGCCGAAATGGACAGCAGCAGACGCACCAGCACATCCAGTTAAAGGTCGACACTTGCCAACGTCTTTTCACCCAGCACTTCGCAATATGGAATTGCCATGTCAGCTCGCTCCACGCTCGGCTGCGCGACTTCAGCGACGTGATGGCTTCGCTTGTGGTGGTGGGCTCTCTGGGTTCGAGACAGGTTGTATGGAATCGGCGCTTGTTGAGAGGAGATCGAGATGGTCGAAGGTCAAGCACCCAGTCAGCGTCTGATGCGGGTCGGCCCTGCAAGAGGAAGCCAGCGGACGCCATGAATACCATCCTCCCCTAACATTTCTCGGTGGCTTCTGTGGGCTGCGACGAAGGTCGGGTAACATCAGAAGAAATCCCGCACGGTTCGGATGCAGGATTGAAACTGTCCAAAGCCGTGTGGGCTGTTTCCACATCAGGCAATCGGACTGCACAAGACCTGGATCCCTCACGGGAAGCAATCGCAGGGCCCCGGCCATTGCATAGAGCCAGATAGACAGTCAGCAGCGCGGCGACGATCGCACTCGGAAATCTGCCCTCTTTCTTACTGGGCACCAAGACCCAAGATTCGAATCTTGGATCTAGCCGGGTTCAAGGTAGCTGCATGATCTGTTCCTTTTCGTTGGTGTCTGTCCAAAGCATAAACCCGGCAATGCCGACAGATGGCGCTGTAGCAGTTTGCGCACCAACTTGGGTAGCTTCTGATCACACATCTCGTCCAATTTTGATAGACTGGGGTAACTGCATATTGATTGTGTCGGGCTTGCGTCAACGTTGGGAGCAGCATCTACGACTGCGCATGGGATGTGATTGTTCACGCGTGTCTCTGGAGCGCGGCAAAGCCACTGAGCTAGAGCTAGGGGACAAAGTCTAACGATTGATGGGATGCGGGCTGGGAACTTGGGATGCAGTTCGATAGCCCTCGCCTTTCAGTTTCTACAACATCTACGAATGCGCATGGAATGTGAATGAAGAGACGCAGGCAGCGTGAAATGCGTTGTTTGTCACGGCACATTCAACGAGTACCACAGTCGGGCTCGAGTCCTGATGGCTTGCTGGGCGACGGAAATTCTAGAGAGCTGTGGAGGATGGAGGGGGGAAGCTGATTCGACTGGCGACGGGACGGGAGATGCGTCCCACGCGTACTAGACCGGCTTGGGTCTGAGAGTAAGGTACGAAAGGGGAAGCAGGCTTGTCCATCTGTCCCAAAGTGGTTATCATGCTGCTCGAACTCTGCCACACCGACACCGACACCGACACCGACTTCAGATGGTACTCACGGGCGCCTAACACATGGCGACCCGCAAGCCTTTTCGGCCGCTGCTCCCACGAGGGGGTTTGCCAGCGTGTGGAGGTCGTGGACCACCAGCTATTGTTACCATCACTTCGACAGCATACACAGCACAACCTCACGGCGATCAACCTTCAGGCAGAATCCACGGTCTTGATCCATGACTACCGCAGCACATCAATGCTGCCTGGATTCGCCATTTCTTATGCTCTCATGCCCACCGCGTTACCGAGTATTCCCCTCAAACACTGCACCGCAATCGCTTCGTGATGGCTGTTTGGGCTCCCCTTTCCGCGGGGAATTCGCGAGTTTTGCATGACATTGCTAGTCGCTTTCGGCCGGAGTCGCTTTCTCAGCTCTGTTGGTGAAATCTTCAGTGTCTTAATGGCCTCTGCGAATGGCCTGAGTGTGGAAAATGCGTCTCAAGTATTTGCCATTGTTACGATGCATGTGTAACGAGACATTCGGGGTTCATGCAGCAAGGACCGGTGGCATAATCGGAAAGTGGCAGTTGTACTCACTTTCCACATGGCCACATGTGGGTGTGAGACTCGAACGAAGACGATTCCAGACTCGGGTGTTCCATTTTCGAGGTGGATTGGGCCATGATTTTCACTGGGCAATATTACGCGACAAAGCAACACCACCAAGCAGGTTATCGCTGGGAGCCCCGGCAAATTGCTCCCAAAACTGACGGCCGCATGCTTCTCGGATCATCTTTGCTAGGTACTGTGTACTATGGTAGTGTGCTATTACTAGATTTAGAATAGCACGGCAACCGGACGCCGTCCAGCCTGGCGCCAAACTTGATTTATCCGGCTGAAGGCCACGTGGAGTTCCTGGTTGCACGGCGTGCAAAGGATGCTGTGCTGCTGTGCTGCTGTGCTGCTGTGCTGCCGTGCATACATGGCTCGGTTGCTTTCTTTCTTCAGCCTTGGGACGACGCAATGCGATGCGCTTGTCGATAACTGATTCGAATCGTCCAACACTCGCAGGCGCCAGATCGCATTTGAATGTCAAATCCCCAGTCCTGCATCACAATGGTTCGAGGGGGCACAAGGGCGTCTCTGGAGCCCAGAACGTGGTAGCCACCGAGCCAACATCAGCCGTGGCCAGGTTCGTCGTAGACTTGGCGCCGACGGGCATTGTCATATGGGATACGAGTACCCAGGTTGACGGAATTATCTTGAGCATCCTCCTGTTACCCAAACAAGTATTGCGCAAATACTTAGATGAGCAAAACGCCAAAGTTACTAGTAGTCAGTTACGATGCCAGTATGAGTTGACGATGGCCATGTCCCGACCAGATCAGCCCACAATTCTTTTGATGTAATTGTAGCCAAACCTTTCTTGCTTCAAGTTGTGCTTGCTCATGCACGGCAAGTCCCGAGCGTTTTGGAGTACGGAGTAGAGCAGAGGTTGTGATAGTACCACGATGATGTTTCTGCTTGCAAACCTAGAGAAGACGTACATCGCCTGTCACTTGGACGTCCGGGTCTTTGCCCTTGCCAATATGCACCTGCACATTCTCGAAAATGCCATTTGCAGGAAGGTGTGAAGGGGTTGTCTGCTCCTTCAATCTGTAGGTACAGACCATACCTCCGTACGCTGGTCAGGCGAGAGCAGAACGCAAGATGGATGGACACCTCAGCCACCTCGACATCGACAACGACATCTACATCCACAGGACACATGGGAAACTTGTCCCATCACAGAATTACCCAAAGACCAAGTACTGGAGAAGCCATTGCCGAGAGCCGGGCAGTCATGTCGACGCCACTACTCGTCAGGTGCACTTCCACTTCCACCTCCACCTCCAGCAAAGGCACAGTCCCGCCTCCCGATACATGTCAACACCAGCTAGAACCGGCCTCTCCGCATCTCGACTGCGCAGATACGAGTCGAACATGGATCGATACAGATGTGCCCATTGATCCTCAATCGATTGACCATTTGGATCTGCAACAAACGCAAGAGAGAACAGTTGGCGGGAAATTCTTCAACAACCCTTACGGTACTGTTCTGACGACCATTGTCGAGCTGGGCTCCACTTCGACTCTTTTGCCTGATTCAAATCAATCTCAACTGGCTGATACAAATCAATCTCAATTGGCTGACTCGAATCAATCTCAATTGGCTGATTCAAATCAATCTCAATTGCCGACTCGAACTAAAGTCGAGCCGGATGCAGCAGCTGTGAAGGAGTTTCGAAGAATCGTGAATGGCCGAAGCTCCGGACACTCTTCTGAAGAGGCACCAGCGGCTGGAGGGAACAATGGGCTGGAGAGACAATCTCTTGAGCAGAAACAGCTTGTTGCAGAGAAACAGATTCAAGATGCGGAGAAGCTTGGTGCGCTGGAGCAGGTGAAGCATAACGGCACGTGCTTGTCCGACCATGGACATGGATCGGATATTCCTGCTGCTTACAAAGGCCCGAATGATGATGATCGTGCAAAGCTTGGGCAGGCTTCGACCAAAATTCGATCCGAGTGCTCGTCTCCAAAGCATCTTTTCCATATCTTTCCCGACTACATACAACTCGGTTCAGTGCCGCATGAGAAGCCTCACCATGTTCAAATGCACAGCACTGGAACCCGGCCGCGTAGCAACTCTGTTGTTGCCATCTACGAAGGTTGTCAACGACCAGGTGTCAGTGAGGCCAGTGAGGACACAGTGGGCACTAGATATCTGCCCGTTGGCCACATTCCGCATCCTTCTTCACACCAAAGACCTTCCGCGACCAGATCGTCTACATCTAGTGGCACTCCTCGGACATCTGTCGACGAGTGGGCCTCTGGCAAGTGTAACTCTTCAGCTGGAGAACACCAGCATAAGGAACGAACTGTCGACCAAGACTCGTACCATCTAGGTGACCATGGAAATACTAACAGAGTCAATGTCCCCTTCAGGTCAACACGCCATCGATCGCGTTCCCTTTCAAGACCCACCACCCGCACGCCTCCTCCTCAAGCCTACGCTTGCCAATATAATCAACGTCGCTTAAGTGCGTCGTCATCTCTCGAGAATCGCGGAAGCTCCCTTATGGGTACTTCGAGCACACATACCTTTCGATCAGCTGCCCTCGAGTCCCTCCTACCCATTGCGGCCGCCCAAGGCATCATCATCCCTTACACTCTCACTCCACGCCACGACACCCAAGCACGAAGCTCCAGCAACCGGACCACAAGATTCGAAACATCGCATTCAGAGCTGAGTGTCTTGTACCATCGTGGTGATGTTTGCCGACACCGCGCTGCTGCATATGTGGCCAAAGGCATCGAACCACAAGACACCTTGCTTCAGATGCTTGAACAAGTGAGGGTTGATGGTGCTGTGGAGATACGAGAGAGGAAGGACTGGTGCTGGCGCTGTCGGGTTGAAAAGAGACTGGATAAAGTTGCTGGCGCTGCGGTGCCTGGGAGCTGTTGCTTCTCTGGTGCTGACAAGGCAGGCGCAGCTGAGAGGGCTAGACTCATGGATGTTTGAGTGAGATCACGCTGGGTGGATGGTCGCCAAATTTTACATGATACAGAATAGGCAGCCGCATTCTTTGCTGAGCTGGTTCACACAGATAGGGTGTGGGAAGTAAGGTATAGTGTCGTCTTGATAAGGTGTACAGTATGAATGATTCTCTTTTTTCGTTGTGATCTCTTAGCAATTTCTTGTGCGTAGTCCTGACGCTACCTGCTAACAACTCAACAGTACAAGGTCGAGCAGATTGGCTACTCTACTCAGATTGATACGGGAGATTGAGGCAACAATTCTCCTTGGCACGTCGACAATTTCGCTACCTTTCAACGACCGGTACTAAGCATGCGATTGCGCTTCCGCCGCGAGTTCTAGACATCAGGAGCTGTAATGTTACAAGACTCCTCCTGCGCTATCATCCACAACGGCCATGTTTCCCTGTCTATATCACGTGGTTCATTGGCGGAGGTAGTCTCAGGATCCTGTGCATCGTAGTGGACATGCATTCTCATACTTGGTTATCACCTCTGTGTTTCAGGTGTAGGTTATTTCTTTATCAAGTTCAGTGATTTCAGCATTCCCCTCACGAGTTGCCATCGATCCGCATCCTCAATCAGCAAACTTTGAATGACCTCCAGTGCGCTCATCTGTTGGCCCACGCCCGTTTTGCCATCGAAACCACCAACCCACCACTTTGTTCCGCAAGCAACACCATCCGGCCCTACCGAGCACGATTTCGCTGCCGCCATAGCCGAAGCCTCAAGCAAAGGGCGAATAGTCTTCGCTGTGAATGGCGCCAAAATCATGGTCTTCGCGAGCCAGCGCGATAGATAGGCCTTGAAAGAGAACTGATCAGTGTTACACCTGTTTGACGTCTCACATGCAGCCTCAAACATGATACCGGTAACATTGGAGAAAGGACTGAAGAAGACATCGCTTGCGTTCACAAGACCTAGGGTGCGTTCTTTCCATATGGGTTGCTGTGTGGTATTCCACATTGCGGCGGCCCCTTGCAGATAGACTGCGACGTTGTAGGACCATTGTGTGTGGTCCAGCGATGTGCAGTTCTTCCTGTCGTCGCCGCCGTCGAAGACGTCGTAGGTTGGGCTTATGAGACCGATGTTCCAGGACCAGTCCCAGACTTTTGTGGCCCAGTCTATGTATTTCTGTTCGCCTGTGTAGAGGGCCAGTCTGGCTGCGATTTGGAAGAAGGCACCGTTGCTGATTGAGTTTTTGTAGTTGTAGCCGTATGCGTTTTCTATGGGATCGTGAGTGATATTCTTTCTTTTTTTTTCTCTTTTACAAATTGTTGGGGTAGGCGTTATGTACCTGGATAGATCTGCCATTTGAGGCCACCGGCACAACTCGCCATATCCCAGCGCGAAGCCTGATCCTCAAATAGAGCCACGAGCATAGCTAACCATTGCGGTTTATTGGGCGGCGGACTGGGGAAATTGTTCTCGACCGCTGAGATCAAGCCTAGAGCCCACATGGATTGGTCATCGTTTCCTTCGTCGCCTCGGTGCGCTGGGACTATGAAGTCGTCCTTTGGACCGCGCTGGGCCAGCAGCGCTTGCACAGTCGAGTCTACGTAGGTGGGGTCTTTGGTGTAGGAGTGGTAGTCTATTAGACCTGCCCACATTGCGCCGGATTGCCACCAGTAGTAGGGTGGGTAGGGGAGGAGACCGACTTTTCCGGCAGGCGTGTCTGTTGCATTGTTTTTGTAGTAGGTTAGGAGGCCGTGGGCTATTGACGAGGCGGCGGTGCGGATGGAGGCTTTTTGTTGGTTAGGTGTTTGTTGGGGGCTTTTTGGGTAGGGAGGTTACTGTTTACCTGGGTCTTTCACGTTGAGTTCGATTCCTTGGATTGGTAATGTGAGGGCTAGGAATGCGAGGAGGGGTTTCGATGGAGACATTTTTTCCCTCTCTCTGTTTCTTGAGGGGAGGGGGCTTGTTTCTAGAAGGATTGGGAAAGGTGAGGAAGGATTTGGAAAGGTTGCCTGCTTGCTCGCCTGCTTATCTTCCAGAAGGGAATGAGTGTCGATTGAAACAAGGCGAGGCAATGTAAATCGGTTGCGCCGTCCCTCAGGTACAGGTACGGGAAAATGCTATGGCCAGGTACCTTACGGAAGAATTGTTGTTGTTAGTGTGTATCAAGATTCCAAATTTTGACTTTTTTTTTCCTTCGCACTTTGGCACTTTTGTACCCGCGCGCGAGATTGGGGATTGGGCGTGTTGTTGTTCAAGAGGGTTTGTAGTCGCTTTGTACGATGGGGGGATTGATGCGTGTGACGGGTGCGTCATGTTGGATTTTGGGACAGGGGAGTGTGGAACTGTGGATGATCATTCTCTATTGTATTCTCTCCTTTGAGCCCCCCCCTTTCTTCTTCTTCTTCGCTGTGGTTTTGGTGGTGAGGGGCGTTATTGGTTGGGAGGTTTTATTGAGGGTTCTCTGGCGGTGATTGATTTGAAACAGGAGGGTTTGCGCTAACTCGGTCTTTGTGACGGTGGTTTTTCCATTGGGGATTGGGGAGCTGGGATTGGGGAGGGGAGGTTCCTTTTGTGGGTGTTTTCTGGAGGGATGTTGTTTTCGTGCTTGTTGGTTTGAAACGGTGGGTTTTGCATTGTGCTCTTTCTTGGTGATGCGATATCATTGGAGATGTTTTTGACTGGAATTGGAGATTGTGACTTTTCCTCCCTCGTGTCTTTCTGGGGGTCTGGTTAAGCAGGGAATAGTTTGTACTTGCATGTTTTCGCGCTTTGGGGACTGCAGCTTGGTGTCTCGAAGGTTGTTGTACATTGCCAACAAGAAAGACGTGAACACTTGGCGTCCGTGCTCCAAAAAATATGCAGCTGTATATCTTAGACCGTCTGGGTAATTCTCCTACCCTCACCTAAATAAAAATTAGATTTTAATGTTGCCCGCTCGCATGGATTCTGCACAGGCCAGACGGAGTTCTACGCGTGCATGGATAAGATCTACGCGTACGTTAGGGCAGAGAGACTTCTTAATGTCGTTGCCAAGTGATAAGAGCGTGTCTCAAATCAAGTGGTCTTAGAATCGCCATAATCGCAGTTCTCCGCCATGTATAATAGTAGAATAGAGGTGTCTTATCTTCCGTAAATTGTAGCAGGCATCTCTGCATACATATATACTGTGTACGATTACGGGAAATCTACGGCAGCCAAATTAGCGGTAGCAAATGCTTATCTTTTGCTCAATGAGGTAAAGATTTACAGCTTTAGATTAAATTGCGCAAAGAGGCCTTCGAGCCTGGAGGCGATCCGACAGAATCTTACTGTGTAGCATGTTACAGGCCTCCCGTAAAATTCCCGTATTACCCGTCTTGCAGTTGAGATACCCTCTAACGTCTTTCTCGTTAGCACTACTATGTATTTAGCTTGCCGGCCAGAAGGGTGATTGCGTCTGGCATGAAACTCCCTGTACCCCATACAAGTCATCTCTGATAAATAGGTACTCGAGTACTGTCCGCGGAAAATGGCGGGTAGAATGGAGAACGGATATATTGAGGATACAAGCATTGATCAGGGGCTAACAACTAATAGCCATGCAATCACAATGTGGTGGTGGTTTGGGATTTGGATGCTGCATTGCCCCTGGTCCACCTCCACAACACTCAGGTACATTCATCTAGTATACTGCATGTTTCTTCCACTGTCGCTGAAATCTTGCAGGGTGCATATGTGAGGTACTGTGTAGTATAGCAGTAACGGCCAATGTCTAAGAAAACTGCAGAGATCTGCTGGAAATGTGATACTTGATACACTTATATTTCCCAGGCACGATGAGGAGAGCCAGTGAAGCCACAGATTTGGCGGCCAGATCGCGTTGTTTGTCGAATAGTTCTAAGTTGGCGGTTTGTCCAATACGATAAGTCGGCGGGATGCCATCAAAGAGTGTCCAGGTCTCCAGGATCGAAAACTCCCACCGCTTGTTTTATGGAGGTGCATATTGAGGTTTAATAGCCTAGTAATAACAGCCTCGTAATAGTATGTTCGTCTTCGTGATCAATATATACCCGAGAGGTGAAGAGCTGAGGAGTCGCCGTGTAACTTCACAATACCAACTCTATACCTCAAGACCAACTCTATACCTCAAGAACAACTCCCGCCTTTACCTGATCCTTAAACATGAAGCTACTCCTTATTCCTGTCACTCTAGGAATGTTTACCCAGTTAGTTCCAAGTCTTATTTTTCTTCCCCCGAACTATATTAAGAGGTTTACAGGATAGCTTTAGCATGCCAATGCAAAGTTCAAAATGTATCCAAAGACAAAATAATCAGTCTAACACAAGACGCGTGCGACTCTTGCGGAGGACGTATGGGCATTCGCAACGAGGTTTGTAAAAAGAGAGCTATTGAAATAGAGATTTCTAATACTAATCCAATAGTGTTCCATTCCGGGCAACCATCGTTGCTTCACCGCTTCGTGTTCTCAAAAGAGCGGCAGTCCCCCCGGCAGTCACCCTTCGACATGTTGAAGCAGGGAGGAACAAAGTCTGTGAGGAATCAGTGAGGATGGCGCTGGAATACGAGACTCCTGGAATATGTCTTTGATGTGACTAATCGACGAGGACACATTTTCTGAGAGAGAGCAAAGCTTGGAGTATTTTCTACTGATAGCCTCGCGTGCCTCGGTCTATATTTCCATAAATTCGTTCAATTCAACATCTATTACTCAACTTGAGGGTGTTTCCATGCGAGGGGATTCGAGCTGAGAAAGAAGTTCTGTGATTTGCTGAATGACATGATCTCTGACAAATGAATAGAAGATCTTAGTAT
The DNA here is from genome assembly GCA_000738655.1 of Venturia pyrina ICMP 11032. NCBI lineage: Eukaryota > Fungi > Ascomycota > Dothideomycetes > Venturiales > Venturiaceae > Venturia > Venturia pyrina. The sequence continues at coordinate 105,547 of JEMP01000024.1, read as the reverse complement.
TCATATCAGGACGCGGCTGATTAGACAAGGCTCAGTCCGAATCCTCCGTGGAAGGAGTCAGGTGATTGAGGTGCTAGTCTGTATCGGGTGCAGATCACGGTGAACATGACTTGACCATCCTGTTCATGCTTCAACAAATGAATCGCGACAGTCTTTGAACAATTGAAGACCGATCCGCGTCCGGCTGAGCATTATTGTGGCATCCTCCCTGAATGTTGATCTCCCAAAAGGGACTCGGCCTCTCCGCCTCTCCGTCTCTCGGCCTCTCCGCCTCTCCGCCTCTCCGCCTCTCCGCCTTTCCACCTTTCCACCTCTCCAACCACTCCTCGCTTTCTGCCGTGCCATGACGTAAAGTTTACATGCGTCCATCCCTCAAGCTTCCCCGCGTCCTTGGAGATGCTCGCGCGCCGTTGCCCTTGTGTTCACGAGCCTTAGGCTGGAATTACAAACTCGGAATTCGTGCCTCACCCTCTCAACAAACCTTTTCGCCGTCTTCGAAAACTCGGACGCGTGGTTTCTTTTCCTGGCGCGTAACATCGACGAACTCGCCAGCGCGCCGAACTATCACATCAATACCGGAACAGAGCCCGAGCCGTTTTCTCAACTTATATCCAGGTCTACCAGATCTCAACACAAGGAGAAAAGTTCCCTTCACAATGGCCGGTAAAACGGATCTGCCAAGGGCCCTCTCCTCACAAGACCTACTGATGAAATCTGCTGCGGGCCAGGGAGGCAAGCACAAAGAGTCCCGGGGAAGCGACAAGCTGGATGAGAACAAACTCAAAAACGTGTTTATCGGGTCAATTGACGCTGGGACTACAAGCTCCAGATTCATCATATTCGATGGGTTAGGGAACCCTGTTGTTCAACATCAGATAGAATTCACCCAAAAATATCCACAATCGGGGTATGTTCACATATTCAGGAACTCATAATCAGGCTGATGTTGTACCACGCAGATGGCATGAACAAGACCCACAGGAGCTTGTTGATTCCGTACGTACCTGCATAGACAAAGGCACAGAGGACTTCATCAATCTGGGGCATAAAGCATCGGACGTTCGCTGTGTCGGTCTGACCACCCAAAGAGAGTCCACGTTAGTGTGGGACTCGAAGACAGGCGAGCCTTTCTATAATTGTATTGCGTGGCCAGACACAAGAACCAGATCTCTTGTGAATGAGTTCAAGTCGAGGAAGGGCGCGGACGAGCTTCAAGACATATGCGGCCTACCGCTTTCGACGTATCCTTCCTCACTCAAATTAAGTTGGCTGTTGAAGAATGTGGATACTGTCAAGAAGGCGTACGAGGAAGGCAAACTGACGTTTGGCACTGTGGACTCCTGGCTTCTGTGGCATTTGAATGGAGGTCTAGAGAAAGACGTCCTCGTGACCGATGCTACGAACGCGAGTCGGACGATGTTTATGAACCTGCGTACATTGACGTATGATGACAAACTTCTAAGCTTCTTTGGCTTGGATCGAGAAAAAATTCGGCTGCCAAAAATCGTTCCCTCTTCTGATCCAGAGGCGTATGGTTCGATTTCCTCGGGCGCATTAAAGAATACTCGGATTACCGGGTGTCTGGGGGATCAGTCTGCAGCACTCGTAGGTCAGCAAGGATTTTCAGAGGGGTGTGCTAAAAACACTGTACGTTATTGGGTTCTACTATGCCTGCGAATCCTGCCTTCATATGCTGATTTTTTCATAGTATGGCACTGGGTGCTTTCTGCTCTACAACATAGGCGAGGAGCCTGTGGTATCAAAGCATGTGAGTTCTACTTGCCAGCTGCGGACGTTAATAAATGATTCTAAGTCCTGACAGGGCCTGCTAGCGACCGTTGCATATCAGTTTGGCAAGAACGCTAAACCCGTTTATGCTCTCGAGGGCAGCATTGCTGTTGCGGGAAGCGGCGTGAAGTTTTTGATGAACAATCTAGGATTCATTTCTCACAGCCATAAAATATCGGATTTGGCCGCTACCGTTCCTGATAATGGTGGATGCATCTTTGTTACTGCTTTCAGCGGTCTGTTTGCACCATACTGGATCGATGATGCTAAGGGTACCATCTTCGGGATAACACAGCATACTGAGCGCGGACACATCGCTCGCGCGACTCTCGAGGCAACATGTTTCCAGACCAAGGCAATCTTAGATGCCATGGAAAAGGATAGTGGGTATGTTTTTTTATCGCACTCGTTCCGGTCCCTTCAGCTTGTGCTCATTCTGTGGCCTCGATTTCTTAAGCTCTTTCGCCTTATCGTCAGAGCCTCCTCAACTATCGCTTCCGAGAACGTGTTTAAAGAAAGCTAATTCCAAATAGGCATGCCCTTGCCGAGTTGGCGGTAGATGGCGGAATGAGCAACTCAGACCTATGTATGCAGGTACGTCAGACGTGATTTGCGGAACTACTAATCTAGAATCGGCAACTTACAAACGGAATTTAGACTCAAAGCAATATCATCGGAATTCCCGTGGATAGACCAGTAAGTGTTCTCCTGCTAGTAACCTCCTGCTTGAAATATATTAGTGGCGAGTGCTGAAAATTGCAAGGCAATGCGAGAGACAACAAGTCTTGGTGCAGCCATCGCCGCTGGATTTGCCATCGATATTTGGTCTCACTTCGACGAATTGAAGGAGATCAACCAAAAAGATAGGAAAATCTTCGAGCCGGCGATAAGCAAGAAAGAAAGTGCAAAGATGTTTAAGCAATGGAGGTAAGACCATCGAAACCCAAAGCCAATCACTTCCTGCGCTGACCCGTCCAGTCGAGCAGTAGAAATGTGTCGAGGCTGGCTCGACGAAGAAGAAGCCATCGAAGAGGAGTGAATCTAATTTGAACATCATGGAGATGAGTTGAATCCGCCTGACAATATCACACCACTGTTAAATTTTTAACGACGAATCTTGCCGTCTCTGTTACGAGTTGTTGCTGGCTTGTCGAGCGAAATGAGTCTCATCTCCGTTTCTTAGTGTTAATTTGAACCATGTTTTTTTTGACCTTTCTGACAGGGACCTACTATGTTTCATCGTCAGATGTATTTCCAGATGGACGCCACATTTCAAGCACTGCTATGTTGGCAGTGGCGAACAAAGATATTCTAATCATCGCTTTTGCGCCGGCGTTCTCTGAACGTAAAGAGCGATAACTTGCTACCAAATGTTCGATGCACCAGGCATTCTTTTCTTCAGGTATACTTTTCTCGGGTTATGGTCAAGGTGGAAATGAACGCATCTATTGACAAGACCACCAAGATTCTGTCCAGGTTAATGCTGGGCTTGATGCTTGAACTGGAATGACGAACGAAGGAAGGTATTTAAAAACGGAGCTATTCTGGGATCAAGTTTCGGCTCTTCCCGTGGTTAGTTCGGCTTTGCTAATCTCCCATTCTTCCTTTTTATCAGTAATCAGATCATCAAGGAGGTAGTCAATGCTAACCTGAATCGCGCAAGCTCATTTAGAGGCGTACCAGAATTTGGTATTTTGAATCCTGAATTTCTGATGGTGGATCGCGGACATCTGAATCGTGGATATGAAACAAGACCAATGACATGTCGACACGCTAGAAGGCATGGTTTGTTCTCTCAAAGCTTCCAAGTTGTCTGAGCCGCATGGTATTTGAATTATTCAAATTTCCTTCTTTGGGTAAATACCTCGGAGCAACTCACATACCATCCACCAAACATCACAATCAATATCGACCACGAGTTTCGCGTGCGATTAACAAACCCATCCAGTCGAAACGAACGCAGATCGCTGGTATGATCGCCGGCTTTCGCTTCGTAGCCTCATGCATATCATCGTACCACGTGTGGATATCCAGCACCGATGCCCTGGATGACCTTGTTCGATCCTCCACCCATTCCGTCGAAGGAGGGTCCAAGCAGTCGGATGCAACGACTCCGCAGTAACATCCACCCTGGCCCTGTTGCGGCTTCTCCGTTCTCACACCTCGGTTTCCTCTCTTCGTACCTCCTACCTCTTCCTTGCTAATCAGTACCGAAGCGTGGAGGTACGGATCTTTTGCCGGCTGCGATATCCCAGTACCAAGCCTCGAATCTCTGTCAACCTCCAGAAGAAGGCCACGTCGCATGTCTCTGTTTGGGGCAACTTGTCTTAGACTTTTCTGTAGCAGACCTGTTCCTGTCATCACATGCTATCGATTAACGACAAATGGCGAAGAACCTAGATGCTGGGATCGCAAGGCTGAGCCCGCAGTGTCATCGAAGCAGGACATGGAAAGTACACAGGACATAGTAGTACTTAGAATGGACCCCTGTCTCACTATCGTCGTGCTTCCAGAACAAAGTTTAAGTTTCTTCCTCCGCATCACCCAATCTCCCGAGGCAACAGGACCGCAGGCTTTCAATTTGGTGTGACGTTTCCCTCGTGGCGGTGGTATGGGCTTCCTGCGCATCTTGGGGTAGCTAAAATGACGAGCATTTGATTTTCACCTTTGACCCATGGGCTTGGACAGGGCTGAGCAATCCGCCAGCGCCCCGGCCGTATGCATTGCACCTTGCTGTGGGGCATCATGCATGTCATGGTCCCTTGGTCGAATCGCGCGTGGCTGCAAGGGGTCCCGCAAACATGGTCGATGCTGGTGCTGGAACCCATATGCCGATCACGATGATTACGGTACCGTTCCATCAGCAAGTAAAGAAAATTAGGTGGCTCTCGCCTCTTTTGCCAAAGCAAAATTCGACCGTTTACTTCCCTGTCAGGTACTGTGTACTTGCTGGCCGTCTGGGAATATCCAAACAGAACGGCTTCAAACCTTGACCCAGCGACCCGAACCGTCCGACCGCCCCCTCCGCCGCAGCCGTGGTATAGGATATAGAGGGGAGCGTCAAATGTTAACATGTCTCTACCCACAACTTGATGAGCTTTGCACACGGGGCATGATACACATGCCAACTCAAATGTACTCACTCAAGTAGACATTCTCGATTTACACTTTTGTTCGCCATTACTACATCAATCTTTTATTCTTCTTTTCAGCTAAAAGCTGGCTTGCAATCTTTTGCTCTCCACTCTCTCTCTCCTCAACTTTTCTTCATAGGAATCATGTGCGATTACACTCAAGTGGAGTATGCGTGTACCCATACCAGATACACCGTCAAAGCATGGTGTACAAAATATCAAGAAACACATAAGAGGTGTCCTGCAAACGTAATAGCAATGTATACCAACGCGCCGCTCTCCAATCGAGCCTTGCTAACACAAATCACAGAGAACACAGACTCGATGAAAAGTGTGGTACGTACTATTCACCCAACGAACTGGTCCCCGCGTTCCAGCACGCTGACACTCACATACAGGCGATTGCCGTGATACGTCGACAGCAAAAGGTCCAGCCTCCATTTCCAAGGCCTCTTCCTCAAGGTAAACGAGGCTATAGCCTTTCCTCCCGGCACAATCCTCCATCCATTCCTCTCGAACGAATCGTCGCGACTCCAATTGGGTCTTTGTCGATGCAGTATCGCCGCCCAGAAAGAGAAGCGCTTCCCATTCAATCCCATTATTGAGGATCGAAAATAAGTTGCACACGAAGAGAGTCGATTCGATCATTATAAAAGTATGGTTTATACTAGGAGCTTCAACTGATCTGGGTGTGTACAGATATTATGCGAGAACGCAGAAGCTGTATTAGGAGCTTGCCATTGCATGTATCCAGGCGAGCGAACACGATATTATGACTTACTGTCGTATCGCCAACCTTTTCGTCGCACAACATGGTGCTCGTTTTCGTTCAGCCTTATCTAGCGCGTCGAAAACAAAAAGACCTCGCCACGGATGAGGACCTGAGATCTTTCCAGCGGAAACGCGTTGACGCATTTCTCTTCGCGGTCGTGTTCAATTCAGTTGGGACGATCGATTTGATTTTTATGGGGTTGGTGGTGTCAGGGTATACCAAACAATGTTATGAGGGCGTTTTCCATGGGTTTTTGAACCATCCTCTTTTATCGAACGGCCCTGCAACAGGAGACACGGATGTCTTCAGCAATTTTAAGAAAGGGGGGTATTCTTTTCCTTTTTTGCCCTTTATTTCTTTTGGCCGGGATGTAGACAAGGGATTGGGAGTAAGGATATATAGACACAACGCCTGATGGTATAGGTTGTCTTTTCTTTCATGACAGCGCCTTGTTTCCCCCCTGAGCTTTATTGTGGCGGAGCTTCATTGATACTTGTCCAGCTCTTTTTGGCGTGGCAGTTTTGAGGCTCTCTAGCGAGGGCGGAGGTGGTCTGCGCACACGTTACTCCGTTGATCTCAATACGAAAACATCCTGTCTGGCTTTCCACGGATGCGCATCTGAAGCCTAGAGTATGGGGGACAGAAAACGCCATATTGGAGGTTGTTCATTCTCTTGACGGGCTTTTGCTCGTTCTCGCATTTGTGAGTTTGGAGTACTCCTGTTCGGACGTTGAGGGTATGACGTCTTTGCTCCGTCCTGTCGTATTACAATCTGAAGGAAATGTCTCCTCCCATGTTCTGATTGGAGATGACCTACCCTGTTCGCATGGAGGTGTCCTCCTCCGTAACGCAGCCGAAGAGTTTGTTTCATTTCAACCTCCGCTATGCTTGTGAATATGATATGAGGGCTCCTAGGAGTGAAGATCGTGGGTTCAAGCTAGGACCTACCACTAAAATATGAGTACTGCGTTTTTAACCACGAGGAGTGCGGACTGCACCTACAGAACCGCTAATTGGAGAGAGCAAGAGCGCCATGTAAGCCTTCTGTATTGTATTCAATTCCCAGCGCCGTAATATGAGTAAAGGCAGCAATGATTCAAGAAAGGAGCCTGATGCCAAGCTAGATTCGTTTTGGTACGCTGCATAAGAAGATCCCTGGATGTTATTGTTATTCGTGTGTTCCGTGGTCCAGGAATTATCAAACAAGATGGGACTCATCAGGATTTTGACAGCATTCTTGACAAAGCGTGCGAGGATATCACTAGCTGATGCCCCTCTATACACAATAGGTGCTAGCAGGGTAATATCAGCCTGATGTCGCAATCCCCCCGCGGGCGAAAGTGAGGGCAGACCATCGCTCTTCGGGGACCTGCCGACCGGCGAGATTTAGAGTTATTTCGCTTATCGTGTGGTATCGATCAAGTTTCTCGTATGGGACGTAGTACCTCGTACTTTACTGGTATGATACATATACAAAGAGGTGAGTCAAGAATCGACTCGACGAGGAACGAGCCGGAAAAAGTCGAGCCCAATCGCCCCGGAGAAGGTCCAATTTATAATATATCTTGAATTTGTTCATCTTCTCTTCTTAGCCTTCCTATTAGTCTAAGAATTTATTTAGAACCGAACTATCTAAGATATAGTAATACTACCTAAGTTTAAATACGAGCCTAAATAGGGCTGTACGAGTCTCGTACTATTCGATCCGAACACGAAGCAATAGCGAATGCAGTGTAGTATCGCAGTTAACGTAGAGTACCGTAGTAGGTAGCGTCATTGGCTAGTACTTCGGTTTAATACGAACCTCGTGATCGGCTTTATCATGCCTTCAACTATACTGTTATTAGTCTCTCTTGGAACTCTTTCTATAAGATAGTTTCAAAGTCCAATTAACTTCTCGTCTCAAGCTTACTTCTAGGCCTAATTACAATGATGAAACTCCACGTTTTGAAAACATCACGTGATTCCTATACGAATACGAGCCTCGTGTTGGTGTATACGAACACGAAGCACTAGCCAACGTCGCCACTCAACTACGGTAATTCGTAGTATCCGTATATCCCTATTTAAATGTAACAATCCGCTGACTTCCGTCCTCGCTAGTGTGCGCGGTTGAGAATCCTGCTACAACATTGCATTGTCTTGAAAAGGGTTGACTAGCGGGATGAAAGTCGTCAAAGAATTCCTTCGTGGCCCTTGGATCACCTCAAATATGTATTTCCTCCTCTTCCTCTCCTTCCTCGTCACAAGAGCGATCGCAATGCTGCCTTGCGATTTCGGAACCTTCAGCGGGGACCCATACGCCTACAAATACATTAGCAACTGCGGTCTTAACCAGAATCAGGTTTACTTCTGTGGGGGTTCAGGAGCAACTGTCGGTATGCGTCTGTTCTTCCTTCCTACTTGAAAATTGTTTTACTACCCCATCTTCTATAATTTCATATTATATACTGATTCTGTTCAGTCCACAAGCAATCGCAAGTCACCCTCCGCGGCGGATCAGTCGATAGTACCGTCGGAGTCATCTGCCAAGGTCAAGTGACTGTCTTGCATTGCCGAGCTGGTGCGTCGTACAGGTTTAGGATACCCATCTGCACGAAAGAGATTCAGACCGTAACGAATCTCAAGGAAACACGCTCCGCATAATGTCTCGGGGAACGGGTGCTCGACAGCAGTGCGCAGGAAAAGAAAGGTATTAGAAGGGTTCATGTTATCGCCGGTTGAAAAGATGAAAGGCAGAAGATGGTGCTATAGTCCAGCAAGAGTAACACGCAACGAGCCTTGAGTTTCGCAGGAGGTGGTGGAGGGTGAATTGGGAAGCATACTTCAAAGTGGATCCTTGAGTAATTCTTTTGAACAAAATCATGCCTTGACCAAGTTCTGGATATGGAGTATGGGGCGACGCGATAAGATAATAATGTGCGCAGCAATGACTAGATGGATTGAGCAGTGTTGGACTTGTTGTTGAGATTATTTGGTAGACAGTAAGCTTTATTCCTCTAGTGACCATCCTCCCACTAGAGTATTGCGAAGCTCTGATTGTTCCGGCGCCAGATCCTCTCTATATTATAGACAGCCGAATGGGTTTCCATTGAGGGGTCTAAGAGCCTCTCAACTTGTCCACCCAACTTCCCGTCGTAGGAGCTAATGACAAACTGGAACCACGGATCCTGGTGGGAAAGTGTTTGCGCAATATGCGTTGAGGCAGTGCTCGCTGTTTTGATAGTTGAAGTGCTTAACGCAGCCACAGTATCCGGAGTTGCAGCCGAGCTCTATGAGGTAAAGTATCAGTGATTTGTTTAGTACCAGGGGAACGGCATAGAAAGAATAAAAAGATCTGAAGGGGACAACACGAACCAGCAGTAGCGAGGGTAGCAAAAGCCATGGAGATGGCGGCGAAGTAGGTTGGTAATTGCATTGTGAGGTGATCAAGCTTGATGGATTGAGTGGTATGAGGGTTGCTGATGTGGTGCTGGCTACAGGCTTTTCATCTTCTCGATATCTTGTAAGATTGGTCTTTCCTTTTCGTCGGTCTTCAAAGCGACTGACCACTCCCTGCCCAGATACACTCCTTTTTCGACTTCGACCATACGAGGTAATCTTACAACGAGATGAATGGCGCCTACATTGTAGGTGATATGCTTCACATGACTAAAGAGGCTCGTACAAGCCATGTACTGGAATGTACGCCGACGTGCCGAGGAGTCTAGGCGCTTGGCCGCAATTGAGCCACTGTACCTGTAAGTCACCAAGCGATTTTGGCAGTTCACGAGACGGCGCATTCTGACGGAGACTTCTGCGATGAGTGACAGGAAGGGTTGTTGGTGGTGGAGGCAAGGAGGTAAATGATAGTCTAATATTGTACAGCGGTCCGGGGCTTGATCGTGGCGATAGATGACATCATGGTGGTGACGTCCTAGACTCTTACATATCTCATTGACGGTCTCGAACATACCTAGGAGGTAGGTAGATGGTAGAACGCTTATGTGCGAGGATGTCGACTAGAGAATGGATGGGTGTGGAGTCTTGTAGGTACTCCGTAGCTGGTGCCGGTTTCCGAAGAATGTACTAGTACTACCTTAGTACTCGACTACTCGTAGTGGCCTGCCACCTCCCACTGCAGCCAGGTGATGATTCTTTGGGCGCCTCCCCACCATGAATAGGCCCCACCTTGCATCGGAGCCTTCCTCCACCCTCCAACAGCGAACATCTACTCTGTGTCCTCTATCAACTGTGCATGCAAAATCAGAGTCACTACTGCAAAATACCGGCCTGTACTCAAACACCTCTCGGAGCCCGCTATCACCTCGAACTTTGCTTCAACTCACACAAAGTCCCCGCCACGCCGCCGTGCCAGGCAAACCATCTTCGTACGAATTTTGTACATAGTTCTTCGCAATGTCTGTAAAGTCAGTATACTCCTCTCCTCCCCGAAGTACCCGTATCGTTCCCTTACGCCCTTCTCCCCCTTGAACCGTCACGCTTGTTTCTACATCTGCATGTGAGGAGGCTAAATCATTCAGCTGGGTCATGCTCTCTGAGACAGAGGGCTTCACTCCGCTTCCTGGCGAACAGCGACTCTACCAATCTCCTCCACGAACCGCTCTATCGCTTGAAACTCTGAACAAATTCCCGGGCAAACAACCATATACTCTATCGAGTAGCGGAGGTCGCGTCCATCTCACGAATCGACGGGTATGCCATTCATGATAATTACAGTAACCAAGTACATCACCATCTGACAGAGTAATAAAAGATAGTTTACCTCCCAACGACGCCGTCTGCGAGCCTACAATCCTTCGCTGCACCTATACTCAACCTCCACGACACACATGTCACAGCGCCATTCTTTGGACCGAATGTATGGAGTGCCATAGTACAGCCCGTACCGGGCGGGAATATCCCTCCAGAACATGCTGCTCTTGAGCTCAAGATAACTTTTAAGGACGGCGGCGCCTTTGACTTCCACTCCACCTTCGAGCGAATCAAGGAGCGTTTACAACAAGCCGTAGAGGTCGCGCGCGAAAGTGGACACATGACAGGTGATGGCACCGAGACAGGTGGCGGACGAGGTGCTGGGGCGTTGGGAGCAGTGGACATGAACGCTGTCCATTTGGACGAGCTACCTGCATACGAGGACGCAGCATCCACAAGACCAGTCCCGGTGGCAAGAGAGGAAGCACCACTGGTAGATTTGGCTGCGCATGAATCCACGACTCAGACGACTCCACCAGAAGCACAGTTTTCACCGCCAGCAGAGCCACCGCCTGGTTATGAGCATGTCCAAAGCCAAAGTATCTCGGATGAATTGGAAAGGAGATTAAGAGGGTTAGAGTCTTCGTAGCTCAGTTTATACGAGGCTTGTGCGGCAAAGACCCCAATGCTGAAAAATCGGTTTGGATTCAGGAGTCATCATTCATGAATTACCGATTCACGATTTTGAAGATTTTCTGATGTTCGCTAGCCTTACATGTAGATCACTTCTTCGAGTCTAACAATTCCAGCTTATTTCCCATTCAAGCAAGCTGTTAGCGCTAGCAAGAACTTGCACAAAGCTTGACCTGTCCCGCTGTCTCCAAGCGAGCTGTCACACACTCCCTGCATGAACACGAAAGCCAGGAAATACATCCATCCAACCAATCATCCCCCGCGATGGACATGCGACACTGACAATCCCATACACAACCTTCCACGATACCCCTCGCCATTAACGTCGTCATCTGATCCACAAGTAGTAAGGCGGAAGACCATTGCGAATCAATGCAATGATGCAAGATGGATCATCAATGTCTCGCTTGACATGGCATCCATTCTGCAAAAACCTGTATCTCGCGAGTATTTGAAGTATCGCCCCTGGGTTACATTAGTCTCCATTCTGTACTTGCGTGCCGTCTTTGATCCCCATCATACTGCTTTCCTTATTGAGTCTCCTGAAACAGGAGGAGACACGATTCGCGTTTCCCTGCATTTTCGAGTCGCGCGCGAAATCGTGGCACGCGTCACTCACGCATCTTGAGTACACTAAACAAAGCCTCCCAACACGTTTCGGGCCCGGGGAGATTGAGGACTTTACGCGGTCGCGATGCATCTCTGGTCTCCTCGTCGCAATAAATCGAATGCTGTGAAGAGGAGTATGTCGAGTCCTACTACCGCTCTTGTCATGGGCACACCTTCACAACAAGAACAACAATCTTCGTCGTCGGTTTCGGCCAAGAATGAGGCAGATACTGTTCCAGGGGGAGTGGGAGGAGAGGGCGATAAATGGAGTTTGACTGAGGTTGCGAGAGATGGGATCAGTGCTGCTAGGGATGCGCTGCTGGGAAATGGGTCGAGTTCTTTTGCTGGGAAGGAGAAGAAGGAAGAGGGATGGGCGTCTGGGTTGTTTTACGCGTATGCGCGACGGGTATGTTCTACTGTTTCTTTTTCGTGCGAAATAATTGACAAAGGAGAATGTCGGTGGTCTTTTTGGAGCCTTAATCGCAGATGCCGTTCATTGTCCAGGTTTTCATTGAGTTCAAAATCCTGTGGAACTCCAGTCGGATGTTTTGGCATACAAATCCATTCTTACATTGCCACAGACAAACCTGCCAAATTCTTCACGCTACATCCTCACCTTCTCTTCCGCGAAAACTTGTCAGGAATGGTGGAACCTGATTCAATCTGAGTTTGGTGGGTCGCCTTCCAATACGCGCGAATCAGCACAGCTCTTCTCCTTCAGTGGCGATGACATGCCTGGTCGAGCGTGGAAGAATCCTCGATTTGAAAGACTGAAGACGAAGTGGTTTTACACGCAGCTGGGCGATGCTGTTGGAACTGCTGGGAGAGGAATGGAGGTTCTGCCGCTACAGGACGAGAAGGGGTGGACGATTGGTGTCGCGCCCTCGCCTTGCGAAACGGTAACAGCTGAAGAGAGTGCTGTGCGGCGGAGAGCAAGTACGGTGGAGAGTATGGCCGAAACGAAGGCCAGGAGGTGGTCGAAAAGAGATAGTGGGATTTTACTCATGTCTCCTTTCTCGGAGCACTTTAAAAATGCCGAGGAAGCGAATAAAGTACAACAGATTCAAGAGGACAATGTCAAGAGCTTCGACTTCGACAGGATGGAGAAGAATTTGGAAAAGGTGGAAAAGATGATGGAGCAGAATGCACAGCAGATGCGGAGTTTGGAACACATTCAAGCTGCCAATTTAGAGAGGTTAACTGCAGCTTTGTTACATAATGTGGAGATGGTTCAAGAGTTGGCTAGGGGACAGGAGGGACTTGTGCATGCTTGTGAGGAGTTGAGGACGGTGGTCGACCAGAGGGAGGAGACTGATCGAGCGCGAAGATTGGCAGCAGATAAAGCGGGCCGGGAGAGAAGGATTTTGGAAGACAAAGCCAATAGAGAGAGACAAGTGAGAGCAGAAAAGGTGGACAGGGAGAGGCAGGTAGTCACAGAGAAGGCCGAAAAGGAAAGGAGGAGGATCTTGGAGAAAGATGAGAAGGAGAGGCGATTGATGTCGGATAAGGCAGAAACAGAAAGGAGAATAATGGCAGAGAAAGCAGAGGACGAAAGAAAGTCTATGGCTGCAACATTGGACAAATTGGAGAGAAAGTTGAGATCCGACCAAGAAGAGCGGGACAAGCGGTCGAGGTCGAAAGAAATCGAGTGTCGTCGTTTGGCACGTTCTCAGTCGACCATGTCGGCGGCGACGGATGCAACTTTGTCGCCTTGTGGGCATGTTGTGAGCAAAGGACCTAGAAAGCTAGGGAGGCAAGTTGTTGGTTATATATATGCCGACGATGAGCATCAAGATGTTGGTCCCATTCAGCGAAATAGGCGGAAGGTGGAACGAGGGTAACATCTGGCTTTTACTGGAACTAAGAAGACATGTATAATAATAATTCGTGAGACGATTTGTATGAATGATGCCGGGTTTACGAGTACGGCCGGATTCTGTAAGCATTACTGGTAAGATAGCATTTATCAACACCACATATATATGAGGAATATCTCCACACCGAAATGGAGACTTGAGACTATGGTTACTAGCCTTTTCGATCCCTGCCGTGAAGTTAATGTTACACCTGTTAGAACGCTGCTCCACGGCCAGCCTTGCTATTCCGGAGGGGTACAGAAGATGACTTGATCACTCCGGGATACCTTTCAGATGTTCAGCCTTAGTACACCCGTAGCAAGTATATCGGCCGTCGGCTCTGTGTTCTAGAAGACACGTGGATTTGAAGAACGGTTTCAATGATTGAAGCTCGACCACAGCCTGGACTACTATACATCAAGCCAATCTACTCGGTTGAGGTGCCCGGATGGCTGAGGCTTCTGTGGGATATGTGATGTTGGAGGTAGCAAAGAGTATTTCGCTTATATCTGAGGGTTCTGGCACCATGATACTGTACTCGTGGTGAGGACTCCTTCAATTGTCGCGTGCATCCTTCAAGTTTGTTTTCCCCATCCCCCATCCCCCATCGTCCTCGTGATGGCCGGATTCACAAGCCAGAGGAATTGGCTTGTGACAGCGCCTCCTCCCCGTGCTGCTATCCCGCATACAGACTAATGCAATGGACAAAGCTTCATCTGACCTTGGTAAAGCCGAGGCTCCGAGTCAAACGGACTTTCATGAGAGGTGATACATATAGCGAGTGAGATGCCATTGCTCTCATCATCCAACGCCTCCATATCCTCCTCCACGTATTACAGACCACCTTAAGCACACTCACAATGGGTACGTCTTTGTGGACGGCAGTGTATCTCCATATATGTCTAACAAGCTCGCAGGAAAGACCGACCTTTACGCAAAGAACGCGGACGACATTGTCATCACAGCCGCTCTCAGAACTCCCATCTGCAAAGGTGGCAAGGGACTGTTGAAAGATACCGCCGCCGCCGACCTTCTCGTCTTTGCCTTCAAGGGCATCCTCGAACGCTCGAAAATCGACCCTAAGCTTGTCGAGGATATTGCCGTTGGAACTGTCCTCGCACCAGGTGGAGGAGCTACCGAGTTCCGTGCTGCTGCTTTGGCCGCTGGATTCTCCTCAGATACCGCAGTCAAGGGCTTGAACAGACAATGTTCCTCGGGTCTGCAGGCTGTTGTTGACATTGCCAATGCCATCAAATCTGGTATGATCGATGTCGGTATTGGTGCTGGTGTTGAGAGCATGAGCCAGCAATATGGGTATGTTCCCCCCTTGTTCTATTTCCTATCGAGCATACTAACAGAACAAACAGCCCAGGCGCTGTCACCGAATTCTCTGATCTCCTCAACTCTCACACTGAAGCCGCCAACTGCCGAGTACCCATGGGTCAACTCTCAGAAGACATGGCCAAGGCCCGCAACGTATCTCGTACATCCCAAGATGCTTTCGCTGCAAAGTCATACCAGAAGGCTATCGCCGCCCAAAAGGCAGGTCTCTTCAACCAAGAGATCCTCCCAGTCACTGTCAAGTACACCGACTTAAAGACGGACGAGGAGAAGACCATCACGGTTACAATGGATGATGGTGTTCGAGACGGCATCACTGCTGAATCGCTCGCAAAGATCCGACCCGCTTTCGCAAAGGACGGCTCCATCCACGCCGGAAACGCATCCCAAGTTTCTGATGGTGCCGCTGCTGTTCTCCTCATGAAGCGCTCAACGGCCAACAGGCTCGGCCAGACAATTCTCGGAAAATACGTTACCTCCTCAATCGTGGGTGTTCCACCATTGTTGATGGGGCTCGGACCATGGAAGGCTATCCCAGTTGCCCTCCGCAAAGCCGGCATCACCAAAGACGATGTCGACATCTGGGAAATCAACGAGGCTTTTGCCTCCCAGTGCTTGTACTGCGCCACCGAGCTTGGTATCGACCAATCTAAGGTTAACCCCAAGGGTGGTGCCATCGCTTTTGGACACCCTCTTGGATGTACGGGTGCTCGTCAAATTTCCACATTGCTTTACGAGTTGAAGAGGACGAACAAGAAGCTTGGTGTTACTAGCATGTGTATTGGAACTGGTATGGGTATGGCTGCTGTCTTCGTTGCCGAGTAAATTTTGAGCCTTTGATGTTTAAGGCCGGCGTTGGATAAAATGAATCATGTAGAATATGTTTTTATCTAGCCTGTCTGGCAATGTAGAATTGGATAAACCAATTCGTTCTTACGGCCTTTGTTGCAATCTGGTCGACTACTTGATGCAAGCGTGACTTGGGTTTACAGCAATTCCTTATCGAAGCCAGATTGATTTTGCACTAAGGATGGTTGATCTCATATGCCGACTTGCAAACTCTTCACTTCCTCATCGTTACCATCGAAGTCACCAATAATTTAGAATCCCAGAATTCGATGCATGATTAGTTGACACTGTGACGAGTCTGTATGGAGTGATTCTCCATTCGGCGATGACAACGAGAACTCCGACCATCCCGATACGTCATGGATGGTCGCAGTCGGAATATAATGAAAATGGATGGATCAGTACCTCAGATTTGACAATTAACCTCTCACCCAAGGCCAGCTTCTAAAACCATTGAATTTCACCATTCCATAATCATCACCATGGTCTCACCGATGTTCGACATGACCGGCCGACACGCCCTCGTCACAGGCGCCGGATCTGGAATCGGAACTATGATATCCCAGGCCTTTTACAACCAAGGCGCAACCGTCTACCTCGTCGGTCGCCGAGCCGAGAAACTCAAGGAAGCGAAGAATACAATCTCCAAATCAAACGACGGAAAAGGAAAACTCATCGTTCTCCCCGGCGACGTCTCCACCCGCGAAGCCATCCTCAAACTCGTCGACGATTTCCAAAAACACAGTCAAGTCCTCGACGTCCTCGTTTCCAACGCCGGCATCATCAAGATGGAGAAAATCCCCTGGAAAGAATCTCTGAACGCCGAGGAAATGAGTCGGCATTTTCTGAGCTCGACGGTGGAGGATTGGTCGGAAACGAGTACGGTCAATACGACGGCCATGTGGCACCTTTCCGGCGCTTTCCTCCCATTCATCCAAAAATCCACTCACGGCGGTTCCATCCTGATTATCAGTTCCATCAACGGCGTTCACTGGGCCGCCTCTTCGTGTACGCCGTCCTACGCCGCCTCCAAGGCGGCAGCGAACCACCTGACAAAAGTCATGGCGAATAAATTGAGGGGATTGTATATCCGTGTGAACACGATTGCGCCGGGTATGTTCCCGAGCGAAATCAATAACGAGGAGAGTATCAAGAAATGGGAGGAGAATGGGACTGTGAAGAGGATCCCGGCGGGGAAATTGGGGACCAGCGAGGAAATGGGGAGTGCGGCTGTTTTCTTGGCGACGAATTCGTATGTCGATGGACAGGTTTTGGTGGTGGATGGGGGGAGGAGTTTGACGGCTAGTGGTTCGTGAGATTGAAGTTGTTGTATTGCATTGGCTTTTTAAAGAATGATGGGTATGCCTAACGATATGTACAATACATAGATAATATGTAAATGGTAGGATCGCTCATTAGGATTAGCGTTTATTCTTTACATGTCTTAAACCCCTTGTTTTGGAAACCGAGCTCTCCTTTACTGTACTAAAAATAACGAAATGGAAGTCTTTTCTCCTCTTCTCCTAGAAGGTTTCCGATGTCTAGAACATTTCTTATTATTTAACTTACGAATAAGCTCGTACTATTTTACTAACCTAATACTTGAAAACTAAACTATATCCTCTTTATCCGTTGTCCTCCTATAAGTAAGATCAAAAGCCCTAAAATGATCTTATTAACTATAAATATCTATAACGGCGAAGGGAAAAACTCAACCTCTTCGCTAAAACATTGAAGCTTTCTCTACAAGTTTAGTATGTGAAGCAAATACATTTTGTCAAGTAGTAAAAGTGGCGGTAAGATACCAAGAGTAAGAAAAACGTGTTTTCCTTACCTAGTCTATATATACCTAGTTGCGTGTGGTTTAGGTATGGGAGTTCTGTAGGATCGAAAGATGGAGATTCATCAGGGGAATGATAGTAGAGACGTAACATGTCTAACAATGACGTCGTTGAAGGCCGATTATTAATATAACGAAAAGAGTGCTGGGCGGGCGCATAACCACAAGAGATGTTTATACACGCACCATATCGTACACGTTCGATGCGTCGCTTCTAATTTGCGCCATGATATTATGATTCATGATGTCTTTCCGTCCTTGACCCACAAGTCTTTCCAAAACTGTCGAAAGCCATAGCCCTTTACTTCCAAGTTCTCGTCAAACACCCTCGTCTTTTGCAGCCTGAATGTCTTTTCCAAGACACTTCCTTCTTTATGGGTGATGACCTCAACCTTGACATGCGGCCTGATAGACCTCTCCCTAATCTCATCGGGCAAGAGTGGTGCTACTTCAGCAAAGCAAGCGTTGAGTTCGCGTTGGAGGTTGAAGTAAGGTTTTTGAGCCAATTGAGGAGCCATCAAGTTGTAAGAGCGGGTTAAGGAATTGAGGTTTGCAATGGTAAGCTCGTGATAAGAACGCTCTATGCTTTCCCAATTTGGATCGCGAAAGGGTTGGCGGAATGCGATAGGTGGCCTTGTTGGATCTGTTCGAGGTAGGGATTGGTCGATTGTGATTTCTGTGATATCTGTTGGAGCTGCAGGATTGTGCACAGAAGTCTCTTTGACTTCAATATGGGTCTCTGTTGAGATGGGTGAA
Organism: Venturia pyrina ICMP 11032; assembly: GCA_000738655.1. Taxonomy (NCBI): domain Eukaryota; kingdom Fungi; phylum Ascomycota; class Dothideomycetes; order Venturiales; family Venturiaceae; genus Venturia; species Venturia pyrina. The sequence goes on along the minus strand of JEMP01000024.1, from coordinate 87,214 downwards.
TCGAGAGTGGCATTTAGTTCTCCGGCCAATGTGATTTGGGAGACATGCCCGTCGTCATCAACGGCATTCAGCTTCTCCTCTTTGCGCTTAATTGGGTTCTCTCGTGCCTCAGCCGCGGCATACTCTCTTGCTCGTTGAATCTGGGCTTCGACTGAGCCACCAGCACTGGCGATCATCCGACAAGCGTGCCTCTTCCAAGCATATCTCAACTGCGATCTGAACCTCGTTGCTGTACTCATGACCTCCTGCTGTTTCTCAATCCACGGGGGTACAATCTCTTGCTTCTTGATGATCTTGTTCATGAAGTACTCCGTAGTGTCTAGGAACGGACTGCTGGCATTGTAATCCCTCTCCAGCTTCTTCCCGCGTGGCAAATTCTTGAACTGTCCTCTCGCAATGGCATCTTCAATCCTCTGGTTTGCCAGATTGGCCAATCCTGCTATTGTGTCTGGTATGGCACGAGCGCTAGGTTGAAAGCGAGCTTTCATCTGAGCCTTGTATTCAGCCTTCTCTTTCTCCGACATATTGGCGTCTTTTAGTTCGGCGTATTTCGACGTGCGATCGCGCGCATTTGCCAATCTCGCAACAGAGGAGGGTTTTCTCGAGGGTCTTCCGGTATCAATCTTCAGAGGGGGACCGCGCAGAACTGGTATCTTGGGTGTCCCCCTCATAGGTTTATGCGCGTCATTCAGCATCCGGAGTGATGCATCACCGATTGATTCTTGTCCAGACCATGGTTGTGCTGCAGCAATATCTCTTGTGCCTCTTCCAGCACTCGATGGGAGGTCTACCGTCGCAAATGCATTTGCGTAGTCATTTCGGAAGTTGGCAGCAGCTATTCGTTCTTCTAGTTGTTTCTTGAGGTCCGCATCGAAGCCTGCTTCTTCGACTGCCTTCTTTGCTCCTGATCCCGATAAAGAGTCCTCAGTCATCTGTGAGAGTCTGCGAGACATTGCGCCCTGCTCTATCTCGGCCTGGCCATCGTCCTTTCGCGCTGGAGCTTCATTCTCGCAATTGATGTGGGAGGTGGTGAAGTGGCGTGCCGCATACAGTCGTGAGACCGAATAGGAAATTGGTAGCACTGGAGCTTTTTGACAGCCCTTTTGTATGGAGCAGCGAGACAGTCTGGTAGCAGTGGGCATGTAGGAGAGATTGTTGTTTCTTCGCAAAGCTGGATACGCTGAAGTCGATATAAAAGACGAGCTCGAAACGCCACTTGCCTATCTCGGTTCTCCCTCCCTCTCTTCCTTTTGCTCCAAGAACATGAGTACGATATCACTCAACACCAACACCGATCATAAGATGAACATCAGGCAATCAATATACAGTGCTCTGGAGCGATGATTTGAACCTACAAAGGAGAGCGAGGAGAGCCAGACGGCCACCTGCATCCACCACGACATCATGTCACTTCACTTCTGCACCTTGCAGCATTCTCTTCACACAGCTTCTGTTTAGCCTGATTGTTCAACTTGTCATTATCAGCGGTGGTATAATGAGACATCTGGCGTACCTCAAAATCCCACTCTTTGTGCTTCTCTCCTATATGCTTACACTTCAATAGCAGATCGATCTTTCTCACAACACGATCGTAGATCGCTCATGATCGTTTATCCAATGCGTATGCAACGAGTAACTGATTGGACGAACACGAGCCAAGATATGTTACCTCAACCAGCCTCATATTGACACGCTTCGTCTTCCACCAACTTTTGCGTTGATTCAGTGTTACAGTGGCATCTTTTAGCCCAGCTGAGAAGTCACACGAGTTCCCAGCTCAAAGAAATGAGAACTCCGCCATAGGTCAGAGTGTGATACTGATGATCAGAAGCCGTTCGAGCATGCAATGGCTCTGATAGTAGGCGATTAGATTTGGAGCGCTACTCTGGCTTTGTTCTATACTGGGTGGCAACATACCATTTATTCTGGGGCTGAAATCACCGAAATATCTACTCGGTGTGTATATATATGCGAAAGGAGAGATCACTGGTCCTAATTCGCCAGCATTGGATTTTGAAATATATCAATCTCACACACTATGAAGTTCACAACCCTTCTCAGTCTTGCCACACTTACCAGCTGCGCTATGTCGGCTGGTTTACGACCCCGTCAAAAGATAATTTGTCCATCGAATTTGTTTTCGACAGCACAATGCTGTGCCACCGACGTTCTTGGTATCGCCAATCTTCAATGCGTAAACCGTGGGTTAAGTCTCTCCTCAATAGCTAGAAACATGACTCACTCTTTATTCAGCTCCCTCCATGCCCACAGGAATGCAGGACTTCAAGAATTCGTGTGCTTCTGTGGGAAAAGAACCTAGATGCTGTACTATACCCATTGTAAGTTTTGCGATATCCTAGCCCTGCACTCTCCAGGAACGCTAACAACATTGGAAGTTGGGACAGGAAGTGCTTTGTTCGGAATAATGGGAGAATGTTTTGAATTTATAGTAATGTTGACACAAAAGTACGAAGAAGACATCGCGACAGGTACGATGGGAGGTTTTGATATGTTTGCAACTCGGATAAGCATATTGTCATCATGTAATATGATCTGGCGAGGCGAAAACATCTGGTCTTGCGCTACGTGCCCATTACCTGTTCAAAATGTTCACCCGCAAGTGGAAAGCACGAAAGCTTCACTGTCAAAAGGGATGGAAAATAGAATTCTGTTTGTTCCAGTTATATCCTGTATGAAGTAGTCCGTCTTGGCTGCATGGATCTACGTGTATACACGGAGATGAGGATGACACGGCCGAGATAGGGGAGATTACACTCATTTCACGTATCTCTGGGATCTCTACATATACTGAGGTGGATTGGACTATTATACTTACTCTTTATATATTCAATTCCATATATTCTTTAAGATCTCTATTTCTATTATATAGTTATAAGCCCGGAATCCTGATATCACGTGTATCGCGCCAAGAAATCCTCGATATATATACAACCCCTTTTCCTTAAAACCTTACACACATACGACGTGTATAAGGAAAGAAAAGGAACCATATACATACACGAGGACTATTAAGCTAATTAGAATTATAGAAATAGAACTACGTACCTCCTCGACTAATAGAGAGGTCGATATTATCCTTAACGACTATAAGGAATAGCTATACTTTATCTAATTAGTCGAAGCCTAGTACTACGACTTAGGTATTTAGTCTAAGGTAGATCCTAACCTTAAGGATCCTAAACCTTTACTCTCTAAGCCCGATAAGGTTACCGTCGAAATAACTAGAGCCTATCTAGGAACCTTATTAGCTAATCTTAATCTAATATAAATAACCCTACTTAAGATATTATAAGAGGAACATCGATTCCGTATAGCTAAGTACGATAGAGAACGCACGAATATAGCTACTACGTATAAGTAGATTAGGGATTATATAACGAAGTAGAATCTTAACGTAATTAGCTCGTTAAGATCTATATACACGACCCTAAGACGGCTTAAGGATCGATATTAACCTACGAGTAGATCTACGAGGCTAGATCTAAAGCTATAATAGTAGAAACTAATAAATAGCGAAGTAAAATCCTAAGATCCCTTTAAGGTAATAGATAATATTAGTTCCCTATACCAAAAGATAACTAAAGAGGGAGTTATAGATAAATCTAATAACGATAAAATAGCCCTTATTAAGGTCCTTAACGTTATCGAAAGAATAGATCGAGTCTACGCGGAATCTAAGAGATCTTTTATATACGACGAGATCGGACAGATTAAGAACGTTCTAGATTTAGTTAAAAACTATCGAGAAGTTATTTAGACTCGACTAATTAAGACCCGCTATAAGGCCCCTATATACGTATATAATATAGAGTTAGAGGAACCCTCTTTTAAAGGCTAGGCGGCCTTAGGGTAGGCGGCCTTAGGGTAGGCGGCCTTAAACTAATCTACTATATAAAAACCTAAGTATCCTTATAGCTTTAACCCTCGTTATTTCGATTACTAACCTTAGAATTACGCCTACGTTACTAGAGTGTCCTTAGGCAAATTCAAATATAATATAGCTATCTAGAAAAAGGTTAATAAAGCCCTTAAAGATCCTAAGGTAAAAGTAATAGTAGACTAGAACCTCGCTAATAATAAGAAAAGGGTAGAATAGAGAGAAGCTTCTTATAACTAGCGAGATAAGGCTACTAAGAATGTCTACTTTACTACCTTTAGCGAGTCTAACCCGATTGAGACGAATATTATTCGTTAAAAACCTCGCTAATCGATCTAGAATAACGAAATAGCCTATATACTAGCTTTAACGGAATCTATAGTCTATATATAGTCTAAGGTAGTCTATACTAAACAGGAGAACACGCTAAATATATACGAAATAGATATACTAAAATACTAGATTATAGCGCTAAAATACCAAATCGATACGCTAGAACACGAAATCGATAGGGGTTCTACTAGAATAGTAGTTCTACTAAGATAGCTAAAAGACACGGCTTACTACACGGATTCTACGGAATCTATTTCTTTTAACGTTTCTAACGAACCTAAACTATACTTCTTTACTAATATATAGATCCTAGATAGTAGATTAGAGCGCTATATATACAACTCTCCTCTCCGTAATTAGTTTATAAAAACTAGAGAGGCTACTAAGGGATCCTACGTATAATACGGCCTTACTAAATATACGATTAAGGCCTATAGTAACTATATTCTTAATATTAGAGTCCTAGGAGGTAGTATAACGACTATTACTATTACTAACGTAGCCCTATATCCCTACTTCCGTACTAACCTCCTTTCTACTACTAAATTGGAGGCAAAAGGACTTTATTTGATTACTCTTAATAGAGGCTATATATACCTAACTAATAACGTATCTAGGAAGCTATTTATCCTAGTAAAGTAGCGATCTTATTAGTACTTAGAATTTAACCCTCCTACCTACTATCCTTATACTAAGGATCCTAGAGAATCCTTATCTTCTACCTTCTATACGGAGAAGCTATCGAAAAAGGCTATTATACTTTAAAAGCTACTCGCTACGAGTACTTCCTCGGATAAATAGTACCTTAGACTTAGCTACCTAGGACTAGAAACACTAAGGTACCTACTAAATTCGGTATACGGCGAGGTTACTATATCCTCGATTCCTACTACGAGAGAATACGAAGTCTATATAATCTCAAAAGCCTAGTAGATTATAAATCGATTAGACTTTAAGGAATATCCCTCTACTAGACTATTTTAAAGGGTGAATTTCGACCTAATTCCTATATACGAGGCCTATAATAGCTATAAGTATCTTTCCTATTTCTCGTACGATTTCTATAACTTTATCTTTAACTTTATATATAAAAAGAAGAAAGATTACGTATAATGCTTCATTTACGTAGTTAATCTAGTAAAGAATTAATAGAATCTAGATATCTAATTCCTATATACGAATAGAGAGACGTTATTTAGAAACCTCCTTTACGACTTCGTGTATAGTAAAGGGATTATAGTAGAAGTCTCGGTACCTCGCACTTAGGCCTAGAATAGGGCTATAGAGGTAGTAGGCCGTTAGATTATACTTAAAATACGTATATTACGTATTTAGTTAGGATAACCTTAGGATCTTTAGCTAGAAAGAGCCCTCTTAGTAGTAGTCTTATATAATCGGACCCTATTAATCAAAAATAGATAGATCTTACCTTATAAGGTAGTCTAGTAGGCTAAACTAGTCGTCTTTTATCTTATTACCTATAGGTTAAAAGCCTATCCTCTCGATAAACGGATTCCTAGCCTAGATCGAGAAAATCTACGTATATTTATTAGCTACCTCGTAGGCTACGAGGGGACTAATATATATAGAGTCTAGATCCCCTTATAGAATACAGTTATCCGAACCAGGGACGTTATCTTTAATAAAGATGATATACTATATAATCCCGTAGAAATTGACGCTTTAACTATATATATAATATATATTAAGACTAATCTAGTTATTAAGTTACTACCTAAGGTTTAATATAACGTAGATCTCTCTATAATTTAGGTATCCGATAATATAGGGGACCTTAATAACGTATAGTAGGATATTACCGACTTAATTAAACAGCTAATCGAGTCAAAGGGTAGTAAGGATAGTAGTAAGGATAATAGATTTAAAATATTATTAGAAGGTAACGAGGAGCGCTCTAGTACGGTACTAACGGAGATTACTCCGGAGGTAATTCTAGCTAATCGGAGTAGCCTAAGACCTCCGTATTTCGCCGTAAAAAGAAGTACTCCTACTACTATAAAACTATCTCGATTATTAACTACTACCTTAGCCTCGTTATTATCTAAGGTTACTAGTACACCCGTTAAGGACCCTAGTAAGGAACCTGTTAAGGCTAAGGCGAAGCCGGGTTACTCGTATACACGAGAACGACCTAAAAAGGAGATTACGAGTAATAATATTCTAGTATTTAAAGGCCGTACTCGAGGTAATAGGAAAAAGAAGCCTTAAGGCCCTAGAGGGTCCTTATTCTATACGATATTCCTAGATCTAGCTAATAGGAACTCTGTATTCTAGACCCTTATATTAATAGGTAGGAAACGAAGGGAAGATCTACCTACCCTACCTTAGACTTACGAGGAAGCTAAGGCCTTACTACTTTAGCCTAAGTAGCTTTAGGTAATACTTAAAGAGATTAACTATTATAAGTAGAAAAAGGTGTTTAAAGTCGTATTATATATTAACGGATTAACCCCGAAACTACTTCCTTTAAGATAGGTCTTTAACTATAAATTCGATAGTAATAGCTACCTAATAAGGCTAAAGGTAAGGCTATATATACGTAGTAATAAGTAGCTACTTAATAACCTCGATACCTATATAGCTACCCTAGCTACTAAGGTAATACGCTTCCTATTAGCTATTACTATATATTTTGACCTCGAAATAGTCTAATAGGATGCGATTACCGTATTCCTTAATATAGGATTAGATAAGACTATCTATATATTCTAACTACTAGGATTTTAGAAAAAAGGATAACTCTAGCGGCTCCTATAGGTATTATACGGCCTCCGACGATCGCCTTACCTATAGTATAATAAGCTATTATCTTTCCTCTAATTATATAGCCTTATTCCTATCCCTAGTATTAACTACCTCTACTATAATAACTACCTTATAGTTTTCTTCTTTATAGATAATATTATCTATCTTTACCGTAAAGAAGATAAGGCTTATTTTAAGTTATTTAAAGCTTAACTTTTAGCTAAATATAAGCTTAGATTCCTTAGTAATCTAGAGTTCTTTCTAGGTATTAAGATTATACGTAATCGCTAGAAATAGACTATTACCCTATACTAAGATATATATATTAATAGAATAGTTAAGAAGTTTAAAACCTCTCTCCTTTCCTATAAGGTATACACTCTATTACCCTTAGGGAAAATGAGTCTATACGAGGGTAAGGCTATAGCCTTATAGATTAGGGAGATATAGGAAAAGGTCGGCTATATAGGCTATACTACTTATATAATAAGGCCTAACGTCGTATTTATAGCCTCTTATTTAGCTAAATTTTAGAAGAATCTATCCTCGACCTACTTATACGTAGCTAATTACTATATTTCCTACCTTAGGGACTATAAGGACCTCGCTATTCGCTACTTAGGACTAGACCTATCTTTACTATAAGGCTATCTTTCCTACGTATTAATAGATACCTTATTCGCCGATAACCTAGATATACGAAAATCCCGCTAAGGCTTCCTACTTATACTAGTAAATAGACTAATCGTATAGAAGGCTATAAAGTAGAAAACGGTAACTACCTTAAGTACTAAGGTAGAACTTTTAGCGGCCTTATACTACGGTAAAGAGGTTATATAGTAGAAACGGTTCTTCGCCGCTATTAGATTCGTATTAGGCGAGGATCTTAGTATCAAATACGATAACTAGATAACTATTCGACTACTAACCTCTAAAACCCCTAAGCTATCTACGAAACTTCGTTACGTAGATATCTATTACTACTTCCTCCGCTAAGAGATTATAGCAAAGAGGATTACTATTAAGTACCTACGTACTAGAATCATGCCCGCTAATAGCCTTACGAAAGGGCTTAGTCGTTAATAATAGGAAAACTTCCTATTATTACTTAATTTAATCAGGATTACATTAGGTGCGGTTAAGCTAAAAGGAGACGTTTAAGAGCATATTTAGACCATAATATTAGCCTAATAAGGTTAGCTTGCTAAGTAAGTACTGTGATTAGTTAATAGGGCAGCTCCTCTCGTAGACTCGTGTAGCTAAAAGGGTATGTATAAAGTAGTCCGTCTTAGCTACATGGATCTACGTGTATACACGGAGATGAGGATGACACGGCCGAGATAGGGGAGATTATACTCATTTCACGTATCTCTAGGATCTCTACATATACTGAGGTGGATTAGACCATTGTACTTACTCTTTATGCATTCAATTCCTCACATTCTTTGAGATCTCCATTTCTATCATACATATCCCGATCCTGTCCATCTTCCTACCAAGTATAGACTCTCCTTATGGTCAAGTGTGAGACTGATGATCACAACGCGTTCCGGCATGCAATGGCTCTAGATAATAGAAATAGATCAGATTCGGCACGCTACTCTAGCTTTGTCCTTCACGAGGATGACACGACAGCGCTTCTTAGTCTGAGGCTGAGATCACCAGAGACATTAACTCGGTATATATAGCTAACGAAGGAGAACTCGTCATCTACCACAATCGACACCGATACCACCACCAAACCCCCTCAACCACCATCATCTACACAATGAAAACAGCTTTTATCTTCAGCCTCGCAGCTCTGAGTACTAGTTCTCTTGCAGCTACCCTATCCCCTCGCGAATTCAAATGCCCAAGTGGACAGACGCCACAATGCTGCGACGTCGATGTCTTGGGCGTCGCTGATCTCAATTGCAATACGCGTAAGTAAAGCTTCAAGTACGCTTGTACAATACTTCATCTAGTCACAGCCTCGCGAGCACCTACCACACCAGAGGAATTCTCAACCATCTGTACCGAAGCGGAACAAATCGACATGTGCTGCGGCATCGCTGTTGTAAGTTAGATCGTCAAGCGCTGCATTCGGGGCTAACATTTTCTTAGCTAGGAGAAGGTTTACTCTGTACCGATCCGACTCCTAGGGACTAGATGTATTTCTTAGTTGAGGATGAAATGATGAGAGGGGGAGGGTATAGAGGCGTAAATGAGTGTCGATAAATTTGAACGCTGTATCTATACCCCAAAGAACAAATACAATCAAGAATATAGAAGTAAGAAACAAACCTTCCTAATTTTTCCGATTCGACTTCCAAAACAATCACCACACCATCAGAATATCGTCGTGGAACTATAAGCAAGTAGTAGAGACTAGAGAAGAGTGAAGTATATCTCGAAACCTAATAAAAAGAAACTCGCGTCAAAGATCACGCGACAAGTAAGTTAAGAATACGAATTAAGAAGGATAAGGATCCCTAATATTAAATAGATACTCAATTTACATAACCGTGGTCTTGTAACCGACAAACCAACCAACCAACCAACCAATCGAGAGAAACACAGTATCAACCACCAACCACCGACCAGGTATACGAACGTACAAATACAAAGGAGAGAAAATCTTTCGCGCCGAACATCAAAAGAAAGAGAACGCTTGCAAAGGAGGTTACCTCCATTGAATCGGATATATAGACAATCAAGAAATTAAAGAGTATCTAGTCATGCTCGAGCCAGATTAAGCCTTCGCCTTGCTCTCCTTCTTATCGACCTTTTTGGCACCCTTGGGCATTCTCACATACCAATAGAGAGCCAACGCTGCAATTACATTAAAGGTGATATACGCCCACATGATGCCAAAATTGCGCCATCTATGGCTGTAAGACGAGCTGACACCGGCAAGGAAAACATTGGTATCGCGAACGGAGCAGTAGCTGCATTCGCTTGTTGCATTGGGATTCGCGAGGTAACCGCCCGCCCTGGCGATATAGGGGGCCATGTAGGTGCCGCAAGTTCCACGCGCAGGCTGGAAGGTGAGATATTCATTGGAGGCGCATGTGACGTCTGTGTTTGCGAGACCGGTTGCCAATATGCCGTCGACGAGATATGTGAAGGGTGAGATGCGGTACATCCAGATCCAGAAACGGGGAAAGGCTCTTGGTGAGGCGAGAACACCGCAGAAGATGAGGGACATTGAGAATGCCAAGTTGGCTATATTACCACCGACTTCGGCGGTGTCTACACCAGCAATGGCCATGTGTGCGAAGGTCGATGCGAAGACGAGGAAAGCCCAGATGTACAAGAACATGAGTGCGCCACGTTCGTGGACCTGGTTGTCGGGAATTGCGTTTTTGTCTGAGTTGATTAGTCTTGGGCTAGTCACATGAAATAGGGGTTGAACTTACACATGCCGATCGGGTAGTACCAACAGACGAAGACGATGAGGGCCATGAGTGTTTGCCAAGGTAGTTCGACGAAGATATTAGACAGCATAAACGCCTTCCATGAGTAAGTCTTTGCCGGACGCTCTCTCACTTCGTACAAAGCACGCTGCGTCACAAAGTGCGGCATAATTTGCTGCACAAGTTGACCGAAGATCGTGAAAAGCATGAAGATGGAGAACATCTGATTCTGAAGACCTTGTTGACTTATAGGAGTCTTGTAGAAGACGAAACCGATGAAGAGTGCCTAGGCAGTGTTAATATACTTGAGCAGGGAAGTGGGGCTGGGACCTAACTTACGGAACCTAGACACAGGGCAATTTTGGAGTAGATGTAACTTGGCGTTCTCCAGTATTGCTGGAAGACACGCTTTTGAGTCTCAGCCAACTGGACGCTGAACGGAGCAGCAAATTCCGCAAACTTTTGACGCTCCGCCTTCGTGTCCGTTCGTTGCAGTGCATTAGGAGCCTCGTCTCTCAATCGGTCAAGTTCTAATTGGGTTTCTTGGTATTCAGGCGAGTTTCTCCAAGTCTCATACCAGTCGATGTCAGTATGGGAACCTGGAGCAGCACCAATAACTTCCAGCATCCATTCAGCTGTTTCTTCATGTTAGCGATGAATAGCCTCAATAGCATGGAATGTCTTATCGCTCACCTGGATTGGCGCCCTTGGGGCAAGGATGACCTCCATTACGCTCGAAGTATTGTGTCAACACATGGGCATTTTCACCAACCTCACCATAGTACACAGTCTGACCACCTCTTTGTAGAAAGAGTAAACGGTCGAATCGTTGAAACAACATGGCAGATGGTTGGTGAATGGTGCAAAGAATAGCCTGACCACTGCGAGTGAGCTTTTCCATCAGATCGCAAATGGCCCAAGAGGTCTGTGAGTCAAGACCGGAGGTAGGTTCGTCCAAGAAAAGCAGCAATTCAGGCTTCGCAGCCAATTCGACACCTATTGTGAGACGCTTTCGCTGCTCGACGTTGAGACCTTCACCAGGAACACCGACCACAGCGTCGGCGTAGTCCTCCATATCGAGCAGCTTGATGACTTCATCGACGTAGGCCAGTTTCTCCTTTCTGGGGATGTGTGCGGGTTGGCGCAGGATTGCGCTGAAGTTTAGGGACTCGCGGACGGTAGTAGTGGAGAGGTGGAGATCCTGTTGCTGAACGTAACCCGTTTTTCGCTGGAAAGATTGGTCGCGTTGCCGCCCATCCACGAGCATTTCACCAGTGATGACGCCCATAGTTGTTCGAGTTGCCAGCACGTCCAGTAGGGTCGTCTTGCCAGCGCCGGACACTCCCATAAGAGCTGTCAGAGTTCCGGGTTTGACCCAACCGTCAACATGGTTCAGAATTTGTCGTGTCTCATTCTTGATCTTGATCTCGTAGCACACGTCACGCCAAGAGAAGACGGCAGTCTGTTTCTGAATCATTTCGGCGGCATGCTGGGCTTTGTCGCTTTTGAGAACACCTGCAGTGGTGACGGTGCCAGCCTCCTCGTCATTGGATGATGGCTTAAGCAAGCCTTTGGGTGTGTGTCCACGTCGGAAGACCAGGACTTCACCTTTGGACTTCTTCGCTGAGACGGTTTCAGCGAAGAAGAGATATAGGAACATGACGCCAATGATGTAACCAAAGAGAATGCCCATGTTTCGCCATTTGTGGGATGCGTAATATTGGAAGGCAGAGCCGATATACGCGTCGCCACTAACAATGCCGGATCCAGGAGTAGAGCCAACAGCCGAGCAGATTGTACTGAGACCACCGTTGACATAGCCAGCTCCGCTTGGTATATAGGCGGAACATGTGAAATTGCGATTGTGGAATTCATTGATCATCAAAGATTCGAAGCAGTACGCCACGGGATCAATGTAATTTATCCAACGAGACCAGCCGAGCATGTAGCGTATAGGTATGGTGAAACCGGTGAAAAGGACGATAGCCAGGATGAGAATCGCTGTGGGAGCCATGGCTCCCGGCAAAGTGCGGGAAGCGGATGCAACAGTTCGGAAAATCATTGACATGGCCAGCGTAGTCAAAAAGGCAGTGAAGAGAAAGAAGAAGAATGCTCCGGGTTCCCGTCTCAAATTGGTCATGAAGTAGAGCGTCAGGTTGAACACGATGCAATTGCTGAGTTTGTAAGGCAGATCTGTCAACATACTGGCGACAGCCTCCGCGCTGGGATGGTAGAATGCGTAGCGGGCTTGTTTCTCGATGATGGGACGTTGGGCATACAGGGTCAAGATCTGGACGGCGTTAGCTAGATAGGAGCAGAGGACGATCCCGACGTACCTCGAGGGCAGCACCAAAGGCGTTCATCAATACAGCAAAGAAAAGTAGAGCACCTCTACGATAGAAGGAATCCGTATTGCTAGGTAAGTTGTAGAAAACACTGCCGAGGACCAATGCCATTATGACGTTGCCGAAGAGCTGAGTGAGTGTGAGACTGGGGTCTCCTATAAGACGACGGAAACCACGCCAAAGGCAAAGACGAATTTGGCCTTGGAAAGAAAGAGTGAATGGAGATTCGACGCGTTGGTGTTTGGCTTGTTGTGCTCGGCGCGAGTTTTTAAATTGTTCCAAGGCTGGTCCGCCGAGTGGAAATTTTGCATCGTATTCGTCAATTTCCTTGAGCAAAGCCTTGCGTTGCGGAGAGTCCTGCCAGCGCCGAGCAAACTCATCAGGTGTTCGGGGGACCCGAGTCTCCCATCCAGGTCGCACCACACGCTCCGCAGGACTCGTCATGGATGTGAGGAAATCGGCTGTCGTCTGTCGAGCAGGGCAATCAAACCCCAGGTCTTCGAAATAGGTCTGGGCTTCGTCGCATCTTCCGAAGAAAATTTGGCGACCTTCGTATAAGACGGCAACTTTATCGAAGATATCGTAGGCAGCCTGCGGAGCCTGGTAAATGGCAACGCAAGCTGTGGTGTTGGAGAACTGGGACGATATCCGTAGTGTCTTACAGAACTCAATAGCATTGGCACTATCAAGACCACGGGTGGAGTTGTCCCAGCATTGTAGAGGCGCGCCGGAAAGCGATGCCTCAGCAATTGTGACACGCTTCCGCTCACCGCCACTGACACCTCGAATGAAGTCGTTACCGACCACAGTGTTGACGGTGTGAGAAATGCCAAAGACAGCCATGATCACGTCTCGCATGACCGCTGACCACTCGTTCACGGGCATGCCACCAGGAGCACGTCGAGGAGCTCGCGCCCTGGATGCAAATGTGAGGGTGTCGCCGACGGTAAGTTGTGGGAAATGAACGTCGACCTCAGCGGTGTAGATAGCCTCGCCCCTGAAGTTCTTGTGCATTTGCTGTGCAGAAATACCTGGTAGAAGTAATTAGCGAGCATGATCAAAAAACGCTAGAATGAACTATCGCCATTGGTGTCAAGAGAGCGGTATATTGAGTCCGCTGTGATGACTGCTTGTAAGTGTTGGGGATTCGCTTACCTTGGTAGTTGATGTACGCTTTGTCCTCGACATTCAATCCGCTCATCTCTCCAGAAATCGTCTTGAGGAGAGTTGTACAGCCCGAACCGGGCGGCCCGAGTACCACCAGGAGCTCTCCACTGTACAACAAGCCTTCAAAGTTTCGGAGAATGTCGATTCTCGTCTGGGCTCCCTGGCCAATCAATGACTTCACCAGTCCACCGATCCCATACAAAACATTGGTCACACTCTTCTGGTAATCGGTTGGGGTACCAAAACCGTAAACGTTCAAATTCTTGTAGGCGATGCCGGCCGTTCGAATAGGGCCAGCTTCAGGGTCTGATCTGTGAAACTCCATTGCTCTTTTCGCCCATGCTTTGGCTGAGAAGCCCGGCGAATGAGGGTCTAACCTCGAGCCTTCGGGCGCGTCAAATGGATTGACATCCCCAACTTCGGAGTGGAAAGAGCTCGCGCCGGAGAATTTGCGAGCCAACTGCTTGACCTCATTGTCACGCCTCGCGTCTTCCTCGTCGGTGCTTGAGGTGTCGCCAGAGATTTTGTCCTGCGGGTCCTCGTATCCGGCCTTCTCGTTCTTTTCGGTCAGAGTTGTCGGAGAACTGGGCCGTTCTTTTCGAATCCTGGAAGAATCGCTCGTGGATGTGCGGTGCAGTCCAAGTGGGTGGTCGTCGTGTACTTGGTCGTCGTGATCGGGTTGTCGTTGTCCCGTTGCTGATGACACGCCGATGCGTGCAGCGGTAGCGTCTGCGTTGTGAAGCAGTCCGAGGCCTCCTAACAACGACATGTTGGCCAGTCGTCCAATGAGGAAACGGGTGATGGGCTTCAGTGCTCGCGGCAAAGGTTGCAAGGTGTTTTCAATATAGTCCAGCACGGGGGGCTACATATTCTTAAAGAAGAGCTCCCCAACAGCTGTGGAAATGGATGGCGATATAGCAGTGGATCCGAGTGGCTCAGTACGGGTTGCCTAGTGGTGGACGGTGCCGAGTCATGGCTGCTCTCGGAACTGTCTCTCGGACCCTTCTTGGTGGAGACCAGGTGCGGATGTTTCGAGCATCCGTACCCGTAGATCAGCTTGGCACCACACAGAAGCCAGCAACCACCACAAACAGCACATCGATACCGCGCTTGGCTTGCTGACTACGCTGATGTGTCCTCCAGGTTCAGCTCGCTGTGCCACCCTCCTCTCCCTGCTGCCGTCGTGCAATTAAGACATGGGCCAGGGATACTCGCGTAGAACGGACGAGGGCGGAGAAGGTGGTATCCTTGCTTCCAGCAATCATACACCGTACAACACTATGTGGTCAGAGTCTTCACACTGCAGGTTCGAGCCGCAAGATGATGGCTCGGAACTCGGATCAGGCACGACAGCAGTTCTATGTATAGTAGGATACACAGAATGTATAGTACGGTAGGATACACAGAACAGGCGCATCCCAGGATACTGGGAATGAGAATGGCAATGGCAATGGCAATGGCATTGCCTTCGCATGGCCACATGCACACTTCCTCTACGGTGCGACTATGACGAGGGAATTGTCATAATTATAGCCTGTGATGCAGAATGTGCCTCACGAAAGAGACAGAACCAAGCTGAAAGTAACGCAGCAAGTTTGTTCGGCCTGTTCAAATACTATGGTACCTCCTAGTGTAGTTCTACTATGCTGTACGATAAGCTGGTCGAGGTCCGATCGTGGAATGGAAATGCTTCGTTCCCGAGCCGATGCAATTCCCAAGTCTTGCCAACATGGCCAAATTGCCCTTGAACAAGAAATCCCTCCCATCACACGTCGTACTATCAGCTTGTCCATTTAGGGCCAATATTCCCCACATGATTCCTTGTTTTACCGTTTACGACGCCCCTGTTCTGTTCGCCTCAACTTACTGTGGGTGTGCTGGGTCACGGTACGGCCACCTCCCGAGCACAACTATACCATGATTGGGTTACGAGCAGATCAAATGCAGCTAACGAACTACTACTATGGTACAAGATCTGGAGTGCAGATCACATATCAACCCAATCTTGACGGGGCTGAACTTGGAATACTGTGTAGTTTCGTCGCGTGCACATCTAGAATCTGTCAGCCCAGATCGCCGGGACTGTGAGTAGTGCAGCACTGACCTGACTTTTCCTACATGTCTGGGTTTCGAAACTTTCGGTTCTTTTGACGGGTCTGACGGTTTCACGATGGTGGATCGTGGACGTTTCTTCACGTTTGTGCGGGATGGTTGACAGGCGACAGCAGTGACACACTTCACGATACTTTTCTGCTACATCTTCACGTTGCCGGAATAGGCAGCCAGGGCTCAAGATGTTGCAGAAGCTATGGTTTCTGTCCCAAGCATTCCCTGGCGAGAGATGAGAGCCATCTATTCGGGAATTACCTAATTCTGTCACTGGTAGCGCAATGAACCGGACAGAAGCGAATTGCTAATGTTTCTAAACCTTGCAAAGCTACAAGTTTGGATGGCCAGATTCTTGAGCTACTCCAGTTCCCACTGCTCTGGGATCCAATTCTTAACTCTGCACCGCATGGGTGTTAATCTTGCTGCAAAGATCTGCTGCCTGCATCTCACTCTGCGATTTTCTCTATCATTTGCGAGTCAATAGAACAATAAATCCAGACAATTTCAAGAAAAAGCCCGAGTCCCGTCCGCAGCCCTACAACGCTGAGACCACGCCGAGAGGATGATTCAAGAGTGACTGTAGATTACTTCTCGAGTGGTTCCAGAGTAGTTGTAGAGTAGTTGGTAAGGGACCCTCAGATTCTACTTGGAAGGTTTGAAAATCATCTTGATCGACTCGCAAACAACGATGCATACGAATATACACAGTAGGATGCTGGACCTAGTACTACATGCACGAGCATAGCACTGACGTCTACTGTGTACGGAGTAGGGCTTCCCCGAGTCATTCTTTGAGACCTCTCAACGACAATCCTAAATGATCTTCCATCAATTCCACAACCGGAATTCTACGAAACCCATGGCCGATTAAAAGCCCTTCGAATGTTTCCGCACACACACCATCTCGCGCCACAGTCAGCTGCCCGAACTGCAGCAGCAGCTAGCTAAAGACTATGAACTACAGTTCTCCATCACGTCGCTTGATCAAGATATGCAAGGCCGTTACAGCCGGTCCTTTTCATTCACCGCCTTCCTCTAGTACCTTCTCGGCTACGGCCTCTCCCCACACCCGCTTTAAAGGGCAAAAGACGCCTTCGGCGACCAGCACAGACAACATGGTACTGGTACTGGTACATAGTATGCAGGGCAAAAAAACTTCCAATACAGGTTACCGTCGACCGCTGCACCAACCAATCAAGAAGCGAGCTCTCACGCAAAAATTGAACAGTGGAGTGGTAGAACTCATCTGCACTGGAATGGTGAGGGAGTGATTGAAGGATTCTACTGTGTATATAGTAGATCAATGAACCTTGATGACAATCAAATTGAGATTCCGGATCACGGCAACTTGAGGCGATGTTCAGGCCATCGACCCACCAACCATTCTCTTTACCCATTATCCGGTTTTTTTCCACAACCCCCGTGAAAACATTGTAAGATACCAAACAGTAATCGCAATTTCCGACAGGGTGTGTTCCCACAGTTTAAGTTATGCGCTCTTCTGTCCAAGATTACATGTGTTGGAGGACTGTGGATGGATACCTACCTACCTAGCTACCTACACAGTACACCGACCGTCGATACCACCGAGACCGAGATGATTGAGACTGCAATTCAGCGCTCTCTCGTAATTCGGGTGAGAGGCCTTGGCGACTACACCCTACGCAACGCTTCTCATCAGGCAACTCTCCATTCTGCAGGCCTCCCAAGAATAGTCGGCCTGACCACACAGTATGTCCGCATGAGTACCCCGGACACCAACTAGTCTACAACCTAAGTTCCTTCTACTAGACTCCGCCACTCTTGCTGTGTTCTTCGAGCCTCCAATCCGACGGCGGATAGACCGGAGATCCCGGGTAGCCTATCAGCCAATGCGTTCCGATGCAGCACACAGCCTACACGCCCTGGCTTTACTTGGCACTGTTGGGAATCCTGACCTCCTGGTCTTACTGGCTAGTTGTAGGAAAGCGAATAAACACTGGGGGTGTTTTGCAAGACCGGAGCTGGATAGATGATGTGGAGAAATCCATCTGCTGAGGAGTATCATCCGTTTTCCTCGTTAACTAACAACAAAGGAGAGGATGTTGACACGTGAGGGCAATGAGCAGCATTAACTCGTTCTCGTTGTAGGCCAAAAACACATTATCTGGTGCTAACTTTTAGCGTCGCAATGTGTATACGGAGTACTTAGGTACTACAACGACGCATTACTATGTATATCGAAATCGAACTGGATAAGCACCTTTTTCTACTATCACCGAAAACCTGTTCCCCCCACCTACTCAACTTTCCGAGCTTCCCAACCCCGATCCCAAAATACCTCTGCCCCTGCCTCGCCTCCTCATCCCGAACCTCAAGACTGCACAGTAAAGAAATAATCCCCCAAACACCCCTCCCTCTTCAACTCCCCATCACCAACCCACTGGCTCCCACCCAGCACAACCGCTCTCTCAACAATCTCTGAATCAGCAATCAGTGTACCCATCACGGCAATCGAGCCTGGGTTATTCGGGAAGGTCTTTCTGGTGTCACTGAAGAACGAGGCAAGGGGAGGTTTTCGTTAGCACGCCGTTGTGGGATGGTGGGGTGGAGGTGGAGCGGCATAGTAAGGGATAGGGATTGGGCTAAGGTGGGGGGTTTGATTCGGAGGATACCACAGTAGATCCGTGACGGCAATGGCGTTGTGGCCTTGAGTCAAGGCTGTGCAGAAGGGTCGAGATCGTTGGACGAGTTGGGGTTGGCGAGGATGAGATTTGGGACAAAGGCTGCGATATCTCTTTTTGCGATTACTACCTCTGTGGAGGCGTCTACGAGGACTTGTTGAATGGTTCAAGATGGTAGTAACAATGTCGCGTTGGCTTCTGCTTGATAGGTCTTGGGCGAACAAGTTGTTCCAGTCAATCCATCAACAGTTTCCTGACTGGACCACCCTCTTCCACACCAAATGGCGATGCGCGGACATCATCGTTCCACCCCGCAGCGGCGGCCTCGGTTTCGCAAAAAAACAATCCACTCGAAGAGTCGGCCATAAGGTTCGGCGTTATCAACGAGCACAGAGAAAAAATGACGTAGTTCCAGCTCTGATCACATGCTCCTCCGTTCAAGACCGAGCACGAGCTCCCGCATCCCTTCGCGCCAGGAATATTCTAGATGGAAGCTGGTGCCCGGGTGGGTGGACGCGTTGTTTGCGTCCGTGCTGACCGAGGTCCGTATCGCTCGCGAGTGCATTCCGGTTTTGAGTAGAAAAATGGGCAAGCGAGCCAATTTGGAAGATGCCTGTGATGTGTCTGACTGGAGATGCTGAGGAGGGCAAGACCAACGTGGCCCTCGTCCAAGTCGGCTATGACACGTTTCCGTACCACTGTAGATGATGGAGTTGGCGAGGAACGGCAGTCGTGACGCCGCTGTGGCATTATTGATGAGACTGGGATTGATGAAGCTTGTCGTGTCAAGTGTGATGGAGACCTGGTGTGAAGGTATTGTCGGCACGTAAAGTCCGGTGCTGACGATGGTGAGGAGTGAGCGACGAACATAGCAAATGCCGAGAGGGGACAGCGAAATGAGCATTATAAACTGCTTTCCAAATGGCGACAATGGTCAAGTCCGATAGGTAATTGACGAAAATGCTTCGCTACTTAGGAACAGGCGATTTGCTCAACTCCTGGTAAGGTTGCATCGACCTAGTCGCAAAGTCGACGATTCCAATACAAGATGTGAGGAATAACATCATTGCTGCAGGAACGAAAGCCCATACGTACCTCGTCGAGCTTGAATCTTCGACATCCTCTAGTCGGTGATCGCTCAGCGACCGTTGATGGAACACCTCAGTGACCACCAAGACGATGTAGATGACGACAAGTACAGCCAATCGAGTCAGGTCATACACGCCGGGAAGCCACCACTTCTCTGGTTTCGCAACGGCCCTTGCCGCACGAGATGGCTCCAAAGCTGACTCGCTATCATTTGCAGCCACATAAATTCCGAAGGTTTGCTCTTCGCCTTGTAGGCCGACGTCAATACCCATCACGCAACAATGATATCTGCTTGCTGAACCGACCTCTTTGACGGTGGCATTTGCCCTACACCCACTTCACAACATCCAGCCCCTGGAATGGCTGCTGTAGTACCTAATATTCATGTTAGCATCGGTAGCCTCTTGTTGTGTACATCGAAACATACCAGAATCGTTCCCTGGATAGACATTGAGCCTGACTATGCGCGCTCCAAAGGCATTCTAGTAATCGTAAAGCTCTTGCCACTCACAGCTAGGGACAGTCTCTCCCATTAAATTGCTACCTCCATAATTGCCTTCGGTGCTCGTCGAATTCAGTATAGGTGAAGAGACGCCGGCCCGTGGCGCGAGGATCGTCTCGAAAGGAACACATAACCTGAAAGTCCCGAAGCAATGGAATAAGCCGAGTAATCATCTGGCGCGAGAACTTAGATTGTGCTAGAAACGCTGATGGCATCAAGAAGGGAAAAGAATAGAAGAAAGATGGACAAAGAAATGGACTGGAAAGACTGAAAGGGGCGAAAACACCCTATTGTATCAAATTATATTAAAGAAGGACAGGAAATATGGAAGATAGAATAATAACGAAGTCCAAAACTTATAGGTGCGCATCCCTATCATATCTTTGTCACCCTGAACCGGAAAATTTCCTCTGAGATAATGCCAGAGTTAGATCCAACAGAGGTTTGAATGCGCCTTCCGAGACAAAAAAAGCTTGATGGCTTTTGAAAAAACTGCAAACAGGAGTATATGGTCGAGATACTTCGAATGCTAAGCTTGCAGGGCGATTGGCTAACGTGGCCGTCAATACGCATTTCAGATTGGGTTCAAGGCAGACAAACACTCGCGAGCGTATGCCGATGTCTTTCTGAGTCCATAGCTGAGTTTGGTGGGAAAGAAAGCTACAAGTCTTGCCTAGTCAATTGACCAGCCTTCGATATTGTGGTCGTAAGTTTGTTTAAAGAAGACGGTGGAAGAGGAAAGGGAGCGCAAAGGAGAAATCGTAGGTTTGCTTTTGCCGTCCCGCTCAAAGGGTAGAGGAAGGTTGACGTTTCTACATTGGAAAGGCGATGAATTATTCCTTTAGAGACAGATGAGATGGACTAAGAAGAGAGTTCGTGAAGGTGAGGAATTGAGATGGAAGTCCTCATCGTCCACTCGTAGAATTGATGGGTAGGTTCAGAGTAGGGTGCTCCATATCAACGTCTATGTCTCGTTCTATTTCTCCCTCAACCTCGCTCTCTTTTCCCACACTCATTATCGGTTCCATCAGTTCCCTTATTGATTCATCATGCTTGTCATTTCCACGGCCAAATTCGATACAACGCGAGAACCGTATTTCGGTCGTCGGTCATCCCTTCCCCCAATATCTGGACGGAAGCTCAAAGTCTACTTCTTCTCCTCCTCTTCTGTCCACTTCTACAATCATTAACAAAAATGGCAAATACAGGTCCGATGCTTTTCTTGATTTATACAAAAACAATCGAGATGCTGAAAAGTCCTGTGAACTTCTCAATCTTGTGGCTCTTTCGTCCTCACAGGTCGTGATAGGAACGCTCTTGCGGTTTATTTACCATGATCTCAATGGACCTTACTAATATCTATCTCACAATCTGCAGGTGATCTCGACTTTCCACAGTACTTTCCACCATTCTCGAAACCAGACTCATTCAACAATCACAACGTCTCTTTTACAGACCATCTCTTACATACCATCTTGCCTCTCTGCAACGTCATTACCATTTTTTACCTCTCCAAGCATCAGTTCTCCGGCTTCCTCATGGTAGCTTCATTTTACCCTTCCAATTAGTTTTTCCAGAGGACAGGGCGACATGTCTGAACCAGAAACCTCACATCAATGCTCAAACCAAGCACTATTTCTCAAAAGTGTCACTCCCACACAATCGGCATGGATCGCTTTCGGCACCATGTTTCCAATTGTCGCCCTCCAGTGCCTTATCATTTTGGTCATTACCACCTCCGGGGGGAAGCCATTGACTCGGCGATGGCGCCGGTTCGTTGGAGCGTCACTTCTTCTCCTCCTCGAAGCAGCCCTGGCATTTGTCCTTAATTTAGCTTTCATGCACATGCAATACTGTGGTCCGACGAGTCCAACGCCGGCGACTATTGGTGTACTATCTATCTGGGCAGGCGACATTGCCACCCTCATGGCGCTTGTCGCATGGATCTATGGAGCGGTTGCACTGGTGAAGGCATGGAAGAAAGAACGACAGAGTAGGAAAAACCTAGCATCGCGGAGACGCATTGACATCCAGGAACTACAAGACCTTGCTGCAGCGCCTCTGGCTAACACAGTCTCAAGCTCGATCAGACGTCCTCGGCAATGAAGCCCGTCCTCTGCAGTGGAGCAGTGGAGATTCTCGAAGTCTGAGAGATTTTTTCCATTCGGACCTTGCCATACCCAGGTCTGGACAAGAAGTTATACCGGGTTCTATCATACGCACAGATGAATCACCCCAGTCCCCCGCCGTCAAAACTAAGCGTACGAACGGGCAAGCACCAGGACAGGATGGTTCTCAAGCTTGCGACCGACAACCTCAACAGAATGACCGAAATCAACCTCGACCACCGCGAAAGAGGGTCATACCAGGTACACGAATACTTCCTCGTGTCCAGTCTACGCAAGTCCACGCGGAGGCATCTTCTGGGCCACTTGTGATAGCACAGGAGCCGGAAAATCCTCAAAAACCCGGTCATACTGACATTCCGCAATCGTGGATAACATTATCGACAACTCCAAGCCTGCCGAATTTTAGTCACCCCCTGGAACCAAAAAGCACCAAGAGCGCCAATAGCACCGATAGTACCAATAGTACTAATAGTAACGATAGCACTGATAGCACAAAGAAAGCAAGAAGGGACGCTTCGGAATTATCGCAGTGTATCGACAGAGTCAATCAACAATGGGAACGATCGGAAGATGAAAGAGTGTTTCCCATGAGTTTCTAGGTAGATTCATCTCTGAATCGTTGTGGGTTGGTATTGTTGTCTATATTTGGGGCAAGATATACAATGGACGGGCAAGGGTTTTCTCGTTTAGGTTGGATTTGTTACGCTTATTGCTCTTTTTTTTTTGTTCATATCTTATTTCGGCAGTGTTGGATTGTAAAAGGGCTGATTGGACAGTGGCATTCATCTGACAGCAATGGTTTTCTGGCATTGCATTGAATTTCGAATTTTCTTCACTCTTATGATTCATCAGTTTTGTCAAGAACTCCCGTTGTAGAAATGATGGTTTTTATTCTTTTCGATCTTTTTGTTCCTCGACTACTGATGGTCTTCCGGGAATGTTTATTTGTCGTGACGATACCTCGAATTCTTATCGCTGATTCGACAGTTAGTTGTCCACGATGTTCCGAAGCTTTAGCACCTGGGATTTGTGCCCTCAAAGAATGGGAACAGGGAATTCCTACGAAATCCGCGGATTTACTCAGGCTCCAATCAACAAAAATTCGAATCGTTTCACTACAACATCGAAGCTTGCAAGACATAGATCAGCTTGGTAGGGGATGGGAGCAGCAGTCCCGCAAGGCATTTCAACCAACCCAGAGAAGTCTACACAGATTGTTTTTTCGATCGTGAACCGAGTAGGATATATATGTACAGATGCATCTCATCATCCATCAAAAAACATCAGCGTGGGTGGTTTAGTGGTAAAATCCGTGCTTGCCAGCAATTGCAAATTGCACGGGCCCCGAGTTCGATTCTCGGTCCACGCAATTGCAATTATCTTTTTGTTCCTTCGAAATTGCTGCGAGAAGTTGGTTACGACAGGTGATTTGAAGTGTTTTTTGAATTAGTGGGGGAATGAATGGGAGGGTAAAGTTGATTGAGGTAACGGACTACGAAGACGCTTTGGTTTTTTACCTAGATCAAACTTTTCTTTCGTATTATCATTATGGGGGATCGCTTCTCACATATTTTCGTAGATTAAATATCTACAGCTGAAAACAAAAACCGTGGAAACCGTGTTTAGGCGGGTTTATTCTACTTTGTAGAGCGTCCGAGATTTCGCTCCATCATTCGCCTTCACTTTTTTTAAGGTCGACAACAACCTTTTCAACCCCCGAGCGCATTGCCTCCAGGTCTCCCGCATCTCTCATTCATCTTCCCGGGTGGTGATGAGGTACAGCTGTCTATAATCTGATCTCTCTGCGTTTACTACGACGCGACTTTACGCATACAGGCCTCAATTTCTGCTAGATATGGCATTCAATCTTCCATTCATCGACTGAAGATCACTCACATCAGGCTGATTAGCTATCTCCAGTGTTCTCAGCATCTGACGGCGGCCGGATAATTGATCTCGCGACGATTTGTGCACGCCAGGTTTTTGTAAGAAATCGAGAGGACAGTTTATCGAGAGTGAATCAATCTTGAGAGATATTTCTTCACTCAGGCTGTCATTGTTGCGGTTGATCATTCAATACGCCATTGAATCACCAGAATCACTTGAAAGTTAATCGGCTTCTCGACTATGAGGTGATCATAAGCCCATGGGATATCGCAGAAGTAAACAGCCTTTTCAAAAAAAGCTACAGATACTAATCTAAGCCTACTTCTCGCCGCCATTACTCCAAACCTTTCGCCTAAATCTCGCCAACTAATTCGTCTTCAAGCGCTTTTCTCTGCTCTACACGAAATCTCTTGAAGACCCTACTCGATCAAGTAGACACCACCATTCTTTCCTCAGATATGCAAAACCCGATCAGACTTTGGTTTCGGTCCTCTCCTCCCCATCTTCGCCGCGTCTCTTTTCTGAATCACCGGACCCGCATCCCTTTTCTTAGCCAACGAAAGTGTCACTGAAGCAACCTTTGTACCCTGTATTTTTCTCTTCTGCATGGATGGTCCAGTGCCGCCATTTCGAACGCCATTTGCACTCACCCCAGTAGTCCCGAGATCGCCGTCGAAGTCGTAGTTTACGACCATTAGGGTGCCGCGATTGGGTGTTTGGACGAAGCTGAATTCCCAGGGGAGTATGTTTGTTATACCGGCTGAGAGGGTGCCTGCGCAGTCGATTGACCAGACACTAGATTTGGTCAGATGATATTTAGGAGCAAGTGGAGAAGCGCTGGAGCGAGAGAAGAGGAAGAGCAAAGTGCCGAATAAGAAGAGAGGGTTTGGAAAAGGCGTTGAGGAGACTTACCTCGTAACATATTGATTTGTCAAATTAGCCACGTCTTGTCCATATGAAGATGTAGGTACGAAAGCAACCACACCATCATTGAAGATAGCGATGTAACTTATTGTGTCGCCATCGTGGTAGGCGAGGTCGTATACACTATCATTACACATCAGATTAGCCCAGCTCTCAATGAGTATGAGAGGATTCGGGTTATACATACCCGCACTCTGCTTGTGCCGCAAGCCCACTTGGTTTGTCAAAGGTGAAATAGGCGTCTGAAATCGAGGAGCTGGATGTCATACGTTTTGCGTAGCCGTTGATATTGACGATTGGTGTTGAGGTGCCATTTTCTACCAAGTTCTTTGCGGGTTAAAATTAGTACATCTTTCTTCTTGGCAGGATGGAAGGCAAAACTTACGAAACCCTGGGAAGAATCAGGATCGAGGAAACATCCTGTGTAATCAGCAGCATAATTTGGTTGGTATCCTATGGTTTTATTAACATATTATCTTGATTGTGTACGACTGTGGAACTCACCAATACCGTTATCTCCGCGCGTTGTATTATACACACTAGGTGTGCACGAGTTTGTTGGAGAGGGTGAACCGACGGAGCTGGTGCTCGAGCTTGTAGGCGAGGTTCCTGTCGCTAGTGGTATCGAGATTGTCCCTGTCCCGACTAGTGAAGCTGAAGATTCAGTGGCTTGCACTGGGCTGCCCAGAGTGCTATTTGGGAAAATCCCGGTCTCAGTGGCTGGGGATATTGGACCTCCCGTTCCAGTGATCAATACCCCACCTGTGCCAGTGACTCCAAACGAAGATGTGGGAGTAGAAACGGACTCAGTGATATTTGAGGAGGCAGTTGACGAAGGTATGGGAATCATGTTTCCTGTCCCGGTAGGACCAATCTCGTCTGAACAAGATGTGATGTTGGTGAGGGGGAATGGAGGCGAAGATGTCGGGACACTGAGAGGAATGCTGGTACCGATCGATCCTATGCCAGTAGGGCCTAAGAAAGAGGTGCTGTTGTCCATGGGGAACGGGGGCAACGACGTCTCTATACTGGGTGGGATACTATTGCCCATAGATCCTGTACCTGTAGGTCCCGTTATTGAGGTAGTATTGTCCATTGGGAATGGTGGTGAGGATTGAGATGGAATCGACGTGACACCAGTTCCAATCGATCCGGTACCTGTAGGCCCAGCCGTAGGTCCCAAAGGCAACGTCTCATTGATCATGGGATACGGTGGCGTGGGCAACGACGTCTCTGGAACACCTGTGACCAAGGGCGCAGTTCCAGTCGGGCCTGCTGTAGGGCCGGTTGGTGAAGTGTCATTGCTCATAGGATATGGTGGTGACTGAGAAGAGATGTCAATGGACACAGAAGGTATGCTACCTGTGCCTGTTGGAGCAGTAACCAGTGGAGCAGTGCCTGTGGGTCCCGAAATAGGTGAGGTGCTATTGTCCATGGGGAAAGGGGGCGAAAGAGTGGGTTCGCTTAAAGTGACTCCAGGTCCAGTGCCTGTCCCAAATGAGGTTATAGCAGTCGGTCCCTCTGTAGGCCCCGAAGTCGCGGTGCTATTGTCCATAGGAAATGGCGGGGAGGGCGAAGTTACAGCCGTAGACGATCCGCCGGTAGGAACGATGACAGTGAATGTCGAGAGTGTGAAAGAAGAAGAGGGAGACTCCGTACCCATTGGAGCTGTTCCTGTCGGCCCCACTGTCGGACCTAACGTCGCAGTGCTGTTGTCCATTGGAAAGGGTGCAGAGGGCGACGAAACAACAAAAGACGATCCCGTGCCAACTGGAGCCGTGACGATTGGAGTTGTCCCAGTAGGGCCCTCTGTAGGACCTGAAGTCGTGGTGCTATTATTCATTGGGAATGGTGGAGAGAGCGACGACAACAGAGAGGACGATCCTGTGCCTAGTGGAGCCGTGACACTTGGAGCAGCCAATGTCGGAGGGGGTCCAGGAGCCGTGAGATTTGGACGAGAGGTTGACGAGGAGGAGCTTGGCAATTCTGTCGACATGCTCATAGACGATCCAGCCTCACCAGAAGATGACGCCTCTGGCACGGATGCAGTTTCCGTAGGCGTGCAGCCCACTGTAGTATAGCTCACGGTTGCCTCCATAGCTACGGACGTGATCACCTGGTCAAGGATTAGAAGCGAAAACTTCGAGCTATCAATGGAAATACCACGTACCGGTACGGTCTCATATACATAATTAGGGAATATCGAAAGGCAAGCGCATGCACTTGAATAGTAGTATGGAATACCGCAAGGCGTTGCGTAGGGCGGGATTATATACGACTGACTGATATCAGTTGTCGTTGAGAAAGTGGTCACAGGTGATGCAGAGGCTCCTAGAGAGATGCCTGTGCCAGTGCCAGTGCCTGAGGCGGCAGGAGTAGAAGTTGTATTTGCCGAGTGGTATGGGCCATATGCACGTTTGGGGAGTGCTAGTGAGGTCGTGCTGCATGTTTCGGTGACGGTGAAGAAGGTGCTAGTCAATGTTGATGTTGTTGTACTGGATCAAGATGTAAGTATTTGATTGAACATTGCCGGGCTTGAAGTTCTTACGTGACGCCGACGGTGAGCGTTGTTTGCAGATAGGAGCTGCAATCATCACGTGCAATTTGGGCAAGCCTTGAATCGAGAGGGTTGACAGCCAAAGCACAGTTGTCGTTAGTGCATGAGCCTTGCTGCCTCTGCACAATCCCAGCTGCGATTCCCTGGGCCAGGAAGGGAACAACGAAAGTGGTCTTCATATTGAAAGAGAAAAGAGCGAATTAGCAATTGGCCTGGGACTGGGCATCTCGAGGATGCATCCCATGGATATATAGCTTTGATACCATTCATCGCGGTTCGCCGCTGACACCCTCATGCTGTGTTCTGGTCATGGTTATTACATTGTCACGCAATAGAGCCACGACAAGGAGTCGTCTCTCCTTTCATACAGCTCTAATGTTGTGAGACGTCCAGTTGTCATGGATAGACTTCGACTCGAATAAGGTTGTTAATGCGAGATTCACACGCGAGTCCGAGGACTCGACAGTGGCTGATGTAGCACAGTGAGTATAGATTCCAGAAGTGGATACGGCTATATTAGGGACGTTAAGCAAACGGCTTCGTTACTTCGTTGCTTCGTTGCACGTTGTATCTGAGTTGAGTAGATACTGCACAAGACACGCCACAGTCCCACGGCCTTGTAGGGCCAGCTCGTGAGTTTGCAGGGCATTCTTTTACATTCAAGAGTTTGCAATGGTTGATGTCAGTGGAATGGGAAAGACGGGAGGCCAACGCGAATTTCCACTTCTAATGGTTGATAAGCAGGTGATTTTGAATACTATGGGAGTGTGTAGAAGGACTTACCACTCTGACCCTACGCAAGAGGCAATGGAGGATAGGATGGCCTTTCTTAACACAAATCCAGTGTTCGATATTCATCCTTTACTCCGGGTCGATGCAACAGCCCACCGGGTAGAGACAGAAGTATCGGCTCTTAGGTATTGAGTAGTCAAGAGAACATGACTAATTACAAACACAAGAATATCGAGGGTCGACTGAGCCGACAGAAGGGGGGAACCGTTCTTGGTCAACTAGCTTGTAGAGGAGCAGAATAGTTGCAACATAATTCGCCATATGGTCTGTGATCGACAACCATGAGGAATGTCTGTGTAGACGCGAACCGTTCTAGTGATAGACTGGAGGGCTCGGCTCTGATGAGGAAGTCGAGTGCTCGGTCGCAAATGTTCATGGACAAACCTGTGGTTCCTGAATGTGTGACATTGACTAACGGATGATGGTCGTGTGTCACGGAACACCAGCCGCACAGCCGTGCATATGGTACAAGATTTCTAGATCTAGACATGGCCCGCTACCGATTTGCTTTGCGCAGAACCTGGATGGCGATTGCGACGCACAAGACGCGGCCGGGTGCATGTCGACATTGAGTCTGCAGCTGTTAAATGTCAAAACAGTCTGCCCCGCAGTAGTCGCAGTCGACTGAATCCTTGATCTGAGATAGTGTCAACAGAATAGGAAGTGTGAAAAGGCAGTAGGAGCCTCAATCTCGCCTAGGCATTGTGGCAGTTTACGACCTTCGTCCCTAGGAAGTGCGCCATTCAAATCAACGGCAGATATGACATGCACTTCAAACACCAGGCTGATCAGAGACACACAAAGCCGTCTAGCCATTCCAAAACACATATCATGTGGAAATGAGTGTCTCTTCGAATAGCAGAAGCTGACCGGGGAGATGGGACAGGTAACGAATGTCCCACCGGATTACGCACAGCTCCGGAAATAACACATACAGTTCTAATTGTATAATTGGTCCATTGGCGAAAAGGAGACATCATAAGATTGGTATTACCTTGACGACGGCTCGCTCCCACGGGAGAGAGACTACAACTTGGCTCTGAGCCCTTCCCCTCGGAGCAGTTTCTGTAACGCTTCAACACCGGCCTGAGCAACCTCTTGGTCTTGAGCCGGCGTGCCAGTGCTACAGCCAATTGCTCCTAGCACTTCTCCATCTCTTAGAATTGGCAGACCTCCTCCAATGGTCGTAAAGCGATTGCCGTTAGAGTTCCCAATTCCGAACGCCGGCCCTCCAGGCCAGACGGCCTCTTTGTACAAGTGTGTTCCAATTCTGTGACCCGATGCAGTGAAGGCCTTGTCGATGGCGATGGAGATCGAGGTCAGCTTCGCGCCGTCCATTCGGCTGAAGTGAAGGAGGTGTGTCGCAGCATCCACAACGGCTATGTTCATAGCAAGACCCATGGACCTGGCTTTCTCTTCGCATGCTGCCACGGCGATTTTGGCCGCTTCGAGGGTCAATGTTTCGGTGTGTTTAGTGGCAGTGAGCTTCGGTATCGGTGCCATATCGATGGTGCTGGGTGCTGATAAGTGGTAAGCCGGCCTCGATTGAACAGGTTTCGACGAGTACGGAGTTGAGAAGTTCAGGCTGTTGTGTTTGTTCTCCAGAGATACCGGTACAGAACCCGTACTGTACTCCTCAACATGGCTCTCTCAGTAACGTGCCGTTGTTTGCCGACCATCACC
The DNA here is from genome assembly GCA_000738655.1 of Venturia pyrina ICMP 11032. NCBI lineage: Eukaryota > Fungi > Ascomycota > Dothideomycetes > Venturiales > Venturiaceae > Venturia > Venturia pyrina. The sequence continues at coordinate 56,975 of JEMP01000024.1, read as the reverse complement.
TCCGTTTCGCCGAGGAGTACGGACGCGCTCACTAGGAAGCTCTATAAATATGAGGGGGTGAGCTCCGCATACAGTGCTGGCCTCCTGTCTTCCAAGGTTCTCTCCAGGCTACCCTACTCACCTACTCCAGGCTATCCTACTCACCTACTCCAGGCTATCCTACTCACCTACTCTAGGCTACACAGTATCCTCTTCCGACCTATCCTCCTCCAGGCTAGACTAACCTCGACGGTATCACCATGAAGAGAAAACCCTTCTAGGGCCCTTCATCACAATTCAGTGATCACAAAACTTCAATCTCTACAGACACGATCCACGAGGACGCAGAAAGCTTTGAAAGGCTGGCTAAGCGGTTCCAGATTCCAGAAGTTGATCATCATCCTCCACCTCGTCTTCTATCCCAGCTATCAAGATCGAATCAGTCATCATATGATGCACATCTCAGTCTCTGAAAGAAACGAAGCGACACTCGTCGGATCTGATGGCATTAGATTTTTCTTTCTCAATTAGCTGATACGAAACATCTCACTGTTACATCCAAAAGCTCGAACCGAGTGTACCCTGAGAATTTGGCATACAGAACCCATTCGAGTTTCTAAACATACTTGACGACAACTAAACCTGGACTAATTTCTCTACTACTAAAATGTGTCTCTCAGGGAGCGCTAGCCATCGATCTCACATGCTCTTTACCTCGTCACGTTGCTCATGTGAAAGACGATACGCGCGGGGGCCATTGCTATCAAGCAAAATGCATCTCGGCAGCAAATTTATGCGACAATAAGGCTGCCATGCGTCCAGTAGCGACAAGCTAATATAGGTACCTAGGTAGATTCTTGCATCTCAACTTGAGGCAAGGGATACGTTCTTAGCCTTGGACAGTAGACTCGAGTTCTGTGCATGGCACAATCCGCAGCCCTGCGTCTCGAGATCAATACCATATTACGATTTTCACGGACAAGAATCGATAAGAAAAACCAAAAGGTTAGCTCGGATTGTGCCATAGGCGGAACCGGAACTGGCAATACGACGGGGAGATGTTGAATAGTTTCTGCTTCATTTGAAAAGGGTATGAAATTACAACCCTTGAAACTTTGGCATTTCTCGATGCTACCTAATCCTTTTCCAACTTCTTCAGTGAACTCAACAATATACCCAAAGTATCCAATTACATTCGTCTCAACCCTCTTCAATCACAACTTCGACACGACCAGATGCCCAGCTCTTGGAGTCAGATTTTCAACCCATTCAAACAAAACCAAAGGCCGATTTCACCTACATCACAACCACAAACCATAGTTATTCAACGCAATGACGAATAGGATACTCTAGACCCTTAACCTAACTACCATCTTCGCTTTCATCTTCATACTGGCATTCGCCGTTGAATTCCCTGCATTCCCTCCAGCATTCAATGTAGAATTCCCCGCGTTTGCCCTCCCGCTCGCACTCGTAGCAGGTACCGCGTTAGCAGTCCCATTCGCGCTCGCAGTAGGTGCCGCATTAGCAGCAGCGGGAACAGCAGCGGGAGCAGCAGCGGGAGCAGCAGCGGGAACAGCAGCGGGAGCAGCAGCGGGAGCAGCAGCGGGAACAGCAGCGGGAGCAGCAGCGGGAGCAGCAGCGGGAACAGCAGCGGGAGCAGCAGCGGGAGCAGCAGCGGGAACAGCAGCGGGAGCAGCAGCGGGAGCAGCAGCGGGAACAGCAGCGGGAGCAGCAGCGGGAGCAGCAGCGGGAACAGCAGCGGGAGCAGCAGCGGGAGCAGCAGCGGGAACAGCAGCGGGAGCAGCAGCGGGAGCAGCAGCGGGAACAGCAGCGGGAGCAGCAGCGGGAGCAGCAGCGGGAACAGCAGCGGGAGCAGCAGCGGGAGCAGCAGCGGGAACAGCAGCGGGAGCAGCAGCGGGAGCAGCAGCGGGAACAGCAGCGGGAGCAGCAGCGGGAGCAGCAGCGGGAACAGCAGCGGGAGCAGCAGCGGGAACAGCAGCGGGAACAGCAGCAGGAACCATATACGCCTTTATCGCCCCATCCAAAGCATCGTTAACCTTCTTAGCAGATCCCATCGCGATCGGCTTGGCGAACGCCGGAACCTTATTCGTCACCGCCCCCGAAAACCCAGTAGACGCACTCTTCTGCATCATCAACATCATCCCAACAACAGAAGTAAGACCGGCCTGATCCACAACCGGTTTCTTACTGACCAAGTCCCCCGTCGTCTTAGTCAGAGAATCGGTCAAGGCATTGGCAGACTGCATAACTTTGACAGCGGAGAAGAGAGACACAGGACCGGTGCCTTCAACCATTGTTTGCGCTAGTTTGACTGTGTCGCCAACGGCTTGGCCAGTAGTGGCGATGTTTCCTAGGGCTACGGCGTCGGTGGAGGAGGTGAGGGAGTTGACGGCTGTATCGAGTGCGTTGACGGATTTGGTTACCATGCCGAGGGCGGTCATGACTGTCGTTGCATCGCGGGCTTGGATGGGGTTGGTTGCAGGCGCGGCAAATGTGGTGGAGCCGAGGGCAAAGAGAAGAGCGGTTGAAATATGCATTTTGAAAATTATATTATGGTATAGGAGCCTGCCTATGTCGTTGTTAGTCTAAATTTGAACGCGCAGTGTGATGATGAGTGAAGCATACCTAAGGGAATTAAAAGGAATGGGATAGGAAGGTGATAAAAGCGAAGACAACCTGTGCCTGTGCGAATTGGGAAAGCCTCGAAGTTGAACAGACAGAAGAAACGCCAAAACAGCAGAGACCTACCTGATATCCGACCTCCAAGGACGTCACAAGCTGTCTATTTCCATGGCGGTCTTGGAAAGAAACGAGAGCACACAGGTGAGACTAGTTCCTACATTCTAGATCCAGAGTATCACGATGGTAGATGACCAGACAAAAGGTACTGCAGATCAGCCCGCGAGAAAAACATTCGTGCAAGTAGTGTTGTTGTTCTAATAAACAAACAAGACATTCGCTCAATAGAACTTTCAGCCTCATCAGCACAGGCCACGCATCGTGTTTTGTCTCCACTCATCTTTCGTCAGGACTTTGCTAGACTAAACGCGGATCTGCTAATGGCTTTACGGACGTTAGCGATCAAAGAGGGAAAGCGCGGGGCGAATGTGAATGGCTGAAGATGTTTCCCGCTTGTGTGATTCGACTGCACGACAAATGCCCAGGCTGTTGACTGTCTGGAACAGGCCAATCCGGCGTTGGAACTTTCTAAACAGTCATGCCATTAACCTGGAAGTTGCCGCGTGAAGGCAGGCGACAATGTTAAAAATAGGCCTCGTGAAAATATGCGATGAAGGTTGAAGAGCCTCAAGAGCAGCGAAGTACGAAATTTCGTATCCCATGCTATCAAAACCAAGGAATGGTACGTCCAATCTGCCATGTCAAATCGTTCGGGCCTCTCCTTGGTGTTCTTAGCAAAGGATACAAATTTTGAAGTCCCATGTGTATTCCCGCGTTGCTCAACGTCGATTGTCCAACTTCTTACATCAGCATGAAAATTCAATAAGTCGTCCCAGTTCTATATGCCTTGCCTATTCTACACCAGAGACTGTCTGCTCTTGCACGATGCCAAAAAGAAAACAGCTTCACAACGCAGGGAGATGCTTGAATGATTCGAAAAATTGTACAGGTGGATTGGATTGGATCTCGATCATGGCTTTCTTTCGATAGTTGCTTGCGTGGGGTCGAAGAAAATTATCGAGGATTTACTTGAGCTGCTTGAAGAGCTTTGGAGCGGCGCATGCAGTTGCGCAATGGGCAAGGTGGAAAACTATATTTCCGTGGCATTAGCGATGATCGCCAAAATCAAGGGTGGTGTATCCCTATGGTCACATACATTCTTCGACGCAATTCTCTTTTGATGGCTCGTCGCTTTCCTGTGCTTTTGTTACACGCTCAACGCACTCATCATAGTGGTGCTTGTCGGCAGAGCATTGCTTTGACTTCATGCATTCTGTTGGCTCGGTATCAGCGCAGTTCCGTTTCCACTGTGAAACAACCGGTATCAAGCCGGGTATCCGGACATACCTTCTTCCAACTTCGGCTTCGGGTCCACCGGCTCGTCGTCCTCTTCCTCCTCCTCCTCTTCTTCGCCACCTTCCTCGTCGTCGCCGCTTGCTTTGTGTCCCTCATCAGTGCTGCCGCCCGACTTTGCATCCGCCTTGTTTGCCTCAGCTTCCTCGCCGCTCTCTTTCTCCTTGCTTGCTGGCGTCTTGTTGGAAGCACCGCCAGTCACAGCTGCTCGGGGCTCGGTTTCCTGTCCTTTGGAAGACGAGTCCTCGCCGGGCGCCTCAGCGTCGACTGAGGAGAAGGAGAAAACGTCTCCCACGAAGTCGAAAAAACCCATAGTGATGATGACTCGGGGTTTTTGAAGATGGTGAGAGGTATGTGGGGTGCCAATGGCTGCGTGGAAGGTGGAAATCGATGCACGATTGAAATGTCAAGGTCCCTTCAACTTCCGATTCATTGCCGGGGCAGAGAACACGTGACTTTATAGAATAAGCTCATAAATGATTGGTCGATACAACAGTAGCTGGAGTTCATCGAAACTGCATAATGACTGGGCACGCTGGGATGACTTTTCACCACAGTCATGCCAAAGAGCGTCCTTATCATAGAATAGGTAACTGCATAGCTATGCAAACAAGTAATGCCTCCATCCAGCGCCAGGTATAATGCGTAAAAACAACAAGACGCCCACCAGTTTGATCCTCAGAGCTTCCTCGGAGCGCGCAGCCTCTTCACAGGCCTCGCCCCCGTCGTATCTCCAGCAGCAGCAGTGGAGGTAGGAACAGGAATCTTTCCCTTCGCTGTCGCAGCAATCTTCTTTGGCGGACTAAGTAAGAGCGAATTCTCCTTTCCTGTCAATACAGGTAACCCGGAAAGCGAAGTCACGCTTGGATTGAGCGTCAATTTCTTTGGTGGCTGAATTCGGCTCTTCCTTTCTTTCTTCACTTCCGTCGTCGTCGCAGGGAGTCCGCCCTCTGCCTTTGCCTTGGCCGCAGCTTCGGCTGCCTGTTCTTCAACTTCTTCAGGTAACAGAGTCGATGCGAGCACTCCTTTTGCTGGAGTTCCATTAGTGCCGCCCAGTCCTTTCAGTCGACGTAATCTCGATGTGCCGGTCTTCTTTTCCTTCAATTTCGACGGTTCTACAATGACAACACCCTCTATCCCCAGCGCGGGTTCGTCGGTGGCAGTGCCTTCCATAAGATCAGCCGTGGCTACGCTGTCAGAAAACTCGACCAGCTGCTCTCTCCAACGAACGCCTTTGTCTCCAACTTTCAGCTCCCTCGTGACCTCAGCAGAGGGTCCAACGCCTGTAATCAGGCCAAGTTCGACGTCCGCTCGCAATTTGAGAAGTCGTTCGGGCGCGGATACTGCTCCGCCCTTGTTCTTGCGCGTATTTTTCCGCATAAGATTCGCCAGCTCTTGGGCTTCGGATTTGTTCAGCACCACTCTCTCGGAGCCATCGGTCCGGACAGGGATTTTGTTAGGCGTTTTGGCAGCGGTAGGAGCGTGGGGAATACGCGACTGCTTTCTTTTGCTCCTTCGTCGTGGTGATTCTGGTGGTAAGTCGATCTCCATCCCTTCTTCGTGTTTGCTGTCCAACGCGAGTGGATCAAGCTCTGCATCATCCTCCAGGGCCCGTTTCGTGCTCGCAGCCGGAGTAGCAATGATTTTGTCGAGCGTCATGGTAGGCTCGTTCAAGAAGTCGAGGTTTCTGGTGGGTGAAAGATTGGTGTCTTTGTCTTCAAGAACAGAACGCGGAGAAGCCAACGCTTGTCGGATCACATCAGAATCACGCCTGCTCTGTGCGGATTCGCGTCGATGTGTTGTTGCAACTTTGCTGGCTTTGTTGGCTGCGGCCCTATTCAAAAATGACCGCAATCGAGCTTTGTCATCCTCCAAGTGACCCACGCTGAGCGTCTCCGTCGTATCGAAATCCATGGTCAATTCATCCGGACTAGATGGAGGTGAGTCTTCGTCCTCTGCAGATACATCATGATTTGTGGTTGTAGAAACAATTTTGAGAATCCCAGCCGGGCTTGCAGATGTTCTCTTTTTCGTAGAACCAAGCAGTTCCAATTGGAGCCCTGCCGTGATGTCGAAGTCGTCCATCCGGGATGCTTTCTCAGGAGTCTTTTGCAAGATAGCTTCTGCCTGTTCGAGCTGAAGACCGAGCGTCTCGTTGCTGCCTAATTCAGCCGGGTTGAGTTGAGACGGAAGTGATGACTCGACGACTGCCTCCAATTTTCTGGCAATCCCCTCGTCGATATCCAGAACGTCCCTGAGCTTGCGAGGAGAGCGATCGATGTCGCTTGTTGTTAAGCTTGGATACGTGACTTCATCACTTTGCAGTATACATGATTCGCCCTCCCCTGCTGCCTCTACAGACGCGTCTAATTCCGTGGCAGACAAATTCGAAACGCTAACTAATGTGTCCAAGGTGTGATCCTGATCTGCCGGATCCGTTGTTTCCTGTCGGTAAAAGTCCTCGGGCGCAGGAGAATCGCTACGGGCAGATTCGCCCTTTTCTCGATCCTCAAGGCTATCGCTTGGAGATTGGGCATCGTAAGGCTGTTTTGCCACGCCATTGAGCATTGTCTTCTTTGCGAGAGATGTTGCCGGGTGGGGATCAGGAAGGTGTTCCTCGTGCAAGCGTTCTGACATATTGATATCGGGCGCGCCGCCCGCCCCAGACATGATTGCATAGTAACTCTTTTCCTGGGCTACCGCTCTCTTGATGTGATTATTTCCATGCAATTCTGCTTGCTGTATCTCTTCCGTGAGTCTGGACGGCGAATTGGGCGCGTCGCCTTCATCCCATACCGTACCCAGACCGTTCGTTTGTTGACCAGATGCTTTACCTGCATTCGTTATCAGAGCAGTGCCTTTACTAGTTCGGTTCCTACAATACGTACGCCGTAAGCTTGTTCGCCGATTTTCCCACCGCGTTGGCGCGTGATTTGGTCCTCCTTCATCGTCGGCCTCTCTCAATGACTTCTTGGTCGGAGACCTGGTCCTTTTCTTCTTCACAACGCGCGTCGGCGACCTTTGCCGCCTCTTCTCGGATGCTTCCTCTTCTTCAATCTTCTCTTCTGTGCTCGGTTGCGACCTCAGCCCATATTCCCGCCGCCACACTTGTTTGACTCGGCTGTTTTGCGCGACTGGTGGTTTTGCGACTCTGTCCCAGGCTTTGTGTGGTTTGGCTACCGGTAAAGATGTGGGAAGAAGGGATGTGGTTTTCGAGGGTGTCCACGAAGAAGCGTTGTTGGTCCAGGTATCTTGCGCGGGGCTTTGACTGCTTGTGTGGGGATGCTGTGGCAATGAGGATTCCTGAACCATTGTAGCTATATTGTTAGGGAATATGGAGCTCTTGCCGTCGCAATGGGCGGTCGGGTGGGTGTTTGTCGGTGTTTGTGTTCTTGGTTGCTCCTGCCAAAGTAAACAATGGACTAATCCCTGCACCTGCCCTGCCACACTAGAACTACGAGTAAACGGGCACGACGGACCGTGAGTCCGAGACTGGAATTGGATGAACCCCACGTGACTTTTCCCTCCAGCAGACCAGCAACGACGGACAACTATCTACTCACCCACTCCATCTTCTGCATTGATCGCAACCAGCCAGGAAACAGGGAGACTTCCTCATCTCAATTCAAAATGGTCCCCAAACCACCCGCCACCAGCGCCAGTAACCTCATAAAAGCACCTCGACTACCTCCGCTCGACAAACTCAAGATCAAGCGGCCGAATCAAATGGCCGAGAATCCATGTTTAGGCATCATGACTTCGGTATTGGGTTGCTGGGCATCGTCCGGACAAGCCAGTCAGGCCTGCGCTGCGCTGGAACAATCATTACGAGCTTGTATGGACGCGAAGGTATGCGAACGAAAAGAGAAGATGGCAGGCTGAAATCAATTGCTGATACTTGGACAGAAACCTGCAAGTGCAAAGAAGAATACCATCAATTACCATCTGTCGCGAATGTACACAAAACAAATGATTGGGCCTCACAAACGGAAGAAATGAGCATAGATGCGGAAATGGGGCGTACTTTTATTTGGGTTGGATGGCATCGCATTGGCGCTGGAGTTTGACAAGAGCACCAGAGTTCATGGGGAAACACATGTATCTGGAAGATGGTGCACCCCGATTTACGACAGCGCGTGGAAGGATTCGGGGGACAACAGCATGAAATGAGCGACGAAGACCCTTTTGACCTGCCGGAAACGCCATGTATAGATAACATCACTTGTAGGATAAGACGGTCGCCAAAGCCATTCGTATGTTCGAAATCGATCACGAATGAGAGAAGAAGAACCGCGGATATCAGAGTGCGAAATCAGGCTATGAACCTGGAATGGACAAAGAGATCTACAACGAATCTGGATCCCAATCCAAGCCAACTTCTCGGACGAAAGTCCATCAGCTATCGATTGCTCTCGCTGAAAGAAGGCCCATAGCATTCCCAAATGTAGGGCGCCATTGAGGTACTTATCCACTCCAAACGAGAAAATGATTCCAGGATCTTTGGTATTCGCGATGATATCAGAACGCTTGCAAAACAAAGTACCCAATCTTATCAGAAATTTTTCTTCAACCTTCAAATCCCATGTTCGCCCCGAGTCTCAAGCCGTAGTCTGTAGTCCTCCTCACCTGCATTGTTCATCTTTTTGCAACATCGATGCCTCTAAACATTGAACACAATTCAACTGTATCTGTATCATTACTCAACAGCCTGAGCACTGTTTCATTGTTTCATATTCACAAGTCAAAAGACCCGTTCTCATTATCCTGTATCCTCGTCCTTGAATCCGATATTTAGACGTAGCCAGTCACTTTCCAGCCCAGCATCGAGTTCATTTACTCATAAACACAATAACACTTAAAAACTAAATCCATTCACGTGCTCCACATGTCCAACGCAAACTGGATCCCCAACCCAACCGGCCCTGGCTGGATCAAAAGACCCAACCCGACAGCGACACCAAGCGCAGGCGCGAATCCAGATCCAAATGCAAACATCGAAGCCGGGCCTCTGCCAAACACCAACCTCCGCCAATGGCCCCTGCTCCCCCGTCGCCGCTTCCTCTTCGAACAGATAAGAGAACCCCACCTCTCCGAACTCTCCCGCCTGTCCAAAGACGAAATCTGCACTTTCTGCTATGACGAATTGAGGAATCACGTTGGAGGCATTGTTGTCGAGTTACCCTGCGGTCATATGTTTGGGAAAGAGGAATTGATGATGTTTCTGAATGGGGTGGATGAGACGAGATGTTTTAACAATCGGTGTCCAAAGTGTTTGAGGGTTTTGTGTAGAAAGGCTAGTCCGCCTGGAGCTGCCCCTCTACTTCTGCCTGGTCAAGCTGTGCCACCAGGTCCGGATGCACCGCTACTACAACCTGCGCTCTTCGTACGCCAGATACCGCAGAACTGGGAGAATCGACTGCAGAGATTTATCAGACGCCAGGCACTGGCGAACCCAAACCCAGTGCAAGTGCTGGACGAAGCAATCTTAATCCTCTCCATAACCTGGCTCCTAGTAACAACTTACAAGACTCTAAATCAAATAGCCCATCCACCACCTCTACACCCATCCTCATTCATAATCCCAATCTGGGATTTATTAATCCTAACATATACACACCACCGTCTCGCCTACACGACTCAAAACAAGTACACCAAAGCTATAGACTTTCTAAGACCAATCCTCAGCATGAGTACCTGTACACATTTCCTCCTATCAATCTACAAAGTCTACGCCACCTCCGCCACAGACTTAAACATCGACGCAATAATCGCAGCCATAATTGCTAGTCTGTTCGTAGCTGTGCAATCACTAGCCCAAATCAGGACGCTACATCCCACAACCACACTCACACACATCGGACGTCTTATCGCCCGTGTAAATGAAAATCGTTTTAACATCCACGATTTCCGAGACGTAACGCTGGATTATCTGTTTACGGGGGCGATGTTGGAGGCAGGTGTCTGTGTGCTCCTTGTTGTGATATTGTGGATAGTCGAGGATATTTGTGTAGGCGTGGAGGGCCGCCAGGGAGAGAAGCTTTGGTACGAGACTGGGATTCCGATGGTCTTTGCTGGAATTTTTTGCGGTAAGATTGGTGTTAGAATGGTGCTTAAGTTGAAGGCAGTCGCAGGATGGTGAGCTGAGTGGAAGTGGGGGTTTGGGGGTTAACGTTCAATTGGAAGACTATGCTACGATAAGCATGTTGACTAGAGCGCAACAGAAGACAGAGAGGGCAGGCAGAACCCTTCGACTCATTTAAAAATCAATTCTCGGCCTCTCTTTGTTCCACGTCCACGTTCCAGCAGGGACATTCTCTATGGTTTTCAAGAATAGCCTTAACCATGAATCATTTATCGACCCCTCGCTAATCCAACAGTCGAGTATCTCCACCGCCTCTCGATACATAGAATGCTTTTGCATTTCTCTGAAGTCAATCTCGGACCACTTTCTTAACTCATCGTCTACTATTCTCGAACTCTTCAATAAACTCACGTGTAACAACGCATGCACACGCCACTCACGTACGGATTTAAGTGGTCTTTTCAGTTCTTGCATAAGTCCCGCTATCTTCCACGAGAGCGTCGCAAGATGGAAGCGTTCAAACCCACCGATTTTATGAGCTCGTACACCAGCCGCCCTATGCCATGTCAAAGCCCAACGATATCGTTCAAGTGTACGGAGTTTCTCTCTGCCTCCACTGGTGTACAAAGGACTTGCCAGGTTATAATATTCCGCAAGCGCGGGCCAGTACACTGGATTTTGTAACACCCAGTCCCGAACTCTTTGACTGGAAACCATTTCCTCGAGCTCTTCTTCCGAACGGCCAAGAAGGTCAGCGATTTCCTCCAAAGCGCTGCGGAAACCACTTGCCGCAGCTTTCAGCATATATTGCAACCACTCATAGCTGTATTTCTCCGTCTGATAGCCAGCCAAACTAAAATATGCTCTCGGGTCATCATATTTGAGAGCTGCCACTTTCATGGTTTCCTTTCCATCTCCACTGGTTCTGTCGTTGTTTTGAAGTGTGGCCAGTTCGATATACGCCTCGACGTGGTCCAGTGCGACATCTTCAGGCCGTCTCTCATCAAGGTTAGGATCTTTGGTGTCAATGTCGAATCCGATCCACCTCAAGATTTTCACCAAACGAGTGTCATCTGTATTCTTGCGTTGATTTGCAAGGTCTATGGCTTTCTCAAAACAAGAGACCGCCTCCTTGTATAGTTTTTGATCTTGGTATAATTTCCCCTGGAGTACCCAGGCTTGGACATTGGTTGTCCCTGCTTGCACCGAGCTCTTGAGATGTGTCCTTGGCTTAGCGAGCCGGCCTGCGTCGAGCGGTTGTTGAATGCGGGCAGAAAACAGCAGACAAATAGTGGCCGACAGCGATTCAGCGCGCGAGGCACAAAGAAGGAGGCTTTGACCCAAAAGCCTGTCTTTAGGGTGGTTCGATTGTAAATAAAGTGTTCCAACGTCCGTGAGTTCGTCGAGCTTCACGCCCAGGTCTACAAAGGACATTAGCGAAGGGTCATGAGAGCTATGCGTGGGCATTCTTACCAGAGCATAATGCCACCAAGGTCTGAACAGAAGAAGCCTTTTTCATAACAGGCTCGAACTCGAGCATGATATGCTCAACAAGATGGGCCTGAATCTCGATACGACCGTTTTTGTGTGCACTCAAGAGTATAGCAGTTGGCATGCGAGGGCGGCTCGTCTCGTCCTTGCTCACATACTTCCGGCCCAGTTGTCGGGCAATAAGCTCAGCAGCTGATCGCTCTTTGACATTTTTGTCGGACGGTGGGTAGCGAGTTTGGTATCTTATACCGCGGATGAGAAATGACCTTTGGCAAAACACACACACACCATTCTTGAAGACTGAGGCCGACGGGCGGAGGAAGGAGCGTGAGATCATCTAGTGTTTGCAATTATCCGCATTGGAGCTGGCTGTGTGCTGCGAGGTCGCGAGTACGCGGAACGGATGGGGTGCTTGACAAATGGAATGGAAGAGATTGAAAGATGCCGGAGAACTTGAAGGTACCACAGTGAGTATCACGTGTTTTCATGAAAGTACAGTTGAAATGGGCATCTTGCAAAGTCGCACTAGGAGTCTCCTACTTCTCACGGATGAATGATGGAGTCGAAGAATTAAGGAGTACTTCGCTCTTCAGTTTACATATTGGACAGCCTTGCGTGCAGCCTTGCATGCGAATGTGTAGGGGCGCACCCTTCGATAACAGTTGAAAACCCAGATAAGACCCGCAATCGAAGGTTGATATTGATAATCTCTTAACGGAATTGATTGCCCAGAAATTTGATCTTGAAATAGTAGAGTTTAAGCCGAAACATGACATCCTGATTCCTTATAGCCTGGGGCTAGAGGGACACTGAATTGATGAAGCCAATGTGGGTACATACTTAACAGCGAGATCATCTTTTCGACCAGCACAAGATTTTCGTTCTCTCAAGCAATCAAATATACAGGAGATGGTGGAGGAAGATGGTTGAAGAGGCGGGGTCTGTAGTTAAGTACACAGTACTGTGACAGCAGTCTACATAGTAAAATCATGTTGTTTACTTCTGACGTCAAACTATCACTCGTCACGTCGCGTATCTCTGCGGATCTCTCCTCCAGGACTCGATCCGTACTGTCAGTATTGGAGCCTTTCGATCGAAGACTTTTACCAAGGTACTTGAACACGATAAAGAACTCATTGTCATCGATGACTTCGTATAATACAGCTGTAATACATATCCCCAATTGATTTTATAGAATCCAAGTTTGAAAGAGTGTCCGCGACTCCAAATTATCCCCTACTCCAAATTATCCCGCATTACCATCCATGGCATGAGCAATCATACAATCAGTTATCATACAAATGTTCCCGTGTATCAGCACATCATTACTCTTCTATAATTAAGAGTCCAGACCAACATATAAGAACAAGATAAGGAGCTTTGGCGAGTGAATGACAGGGTAGCAATGGTACGGCCAAGAACGACATGGTAGAAGCAAGTAGTAAAAGAACAATGGTAAAAGACACATTAACAGCGCGAGCGTCGACAACGTTCAGCCCAGATGCGTTTAATGCCGAAACCAATTTCCATCTCGTCCCAGCCAACAGGCTTCTCGTCTTCGACGACATCAATACTAGTTGTCTTCATTATCTGTAAAACTTGTGGTGAATCGTCCCTCACGCTTTCAGCAAAGAGCCTCGAGCCTCGAAACGCGTCTTGTCCCTGGTTCCAAGTGGGATCTTCTTGTTGTACTCCATAAAGCACCACAGCTTCAGGAACATCAATCATCAAATCAATGGTGCGTCTCGCACCGTCTTTTGTTCTTCCACCGTCATCAGCCTGCTCATCAATAGTAATCTGTTCGAGCATCGGGATCTCAAAGGCCTGGGAAGCAGACCACCGCCACTGTCCCTCGCTGTCCGGAATGTACCCATCCAATATGACGGTCGACTCCGGACGAACAGGGGCTAGGGGCATGCGATTTTCACTGCCGGCACTTGAGTCACCCAGACCAAGTGTACAACCAAACTCTCTCTCGTCGCCTACGTGGCCATCTCTTTTTGTTCCCCCTTTACTGAGACTGTCACCCCAGTCTACTCGCTCGCCCCAAAAACATATCGTTCTTCTTTTAGTCCAGTAAAGGGCACGTTCGAAACGTTGTTTGAGGCACGGGAGACAAGCACCCATGATTCCGAGGAACAGTTCAAGCAGGGAGCAAAGCATGAGGTCGCTGAGTGACTGCTTATCGTCAAAATCATTGAAGGCGTATGAGACAATACTGGTTTTTATGATTGAGGCTGCGGTGGCCAGTAGAGTGACTGACATGAGCAGACAGAGGGCGAGACGCTCGCGAAGAGAACGATCGAGTCGAAGAATATCGGTCAGAGGAACAATTGTGTAAAGTGCGTCCGTGATGATTGAGAAGGCTGATATCTCGTTAGTCTTCTTATCTCGAGGCTTATGATCGAGCGTATGCACATAAATCGACTTACCACAGACTGCCAGCATCCATTTTCTCATTCCCCGCTCACTCATACAATAGCCATCGATGAGATTGGGACTCCATGCCTTGTGAACGGGCATACACCTCAAATAGTTGGTCAAGGTAGAAGCAGAAGCTACCAATGTCTGGACGGCAATCAAGGTGTAGAGTCCCACTTTCCAAGCTCTTTCTCGATGGAAGCGTAACAGCATGAAAGCCAGTGAAGTCTTAATCATCACCACAGTCCAAACGTGAATATCAAAGAAGAAAAAATTCATTTGTAAAAAAGACGTCGAAGGTTTGAACACCAGGCTGTCTCCAAATTGCAGGCAATTGAGTGCGAAACTCATGCCGATCGTGGAAAATATCTGAACTGTTTAGTAAGAGGAGAAATGGTGGGATAGTAGATGAATTACCATTGCAGCCAAAATGAACAAATCGTCTGATCCTAGCCTCGAGATGCGATACCTGAACCAGAGCCTAGCAGCTACGCAAGTCGAAGTTAGCAAGCATACTGCTAGACTCGTGCCCAGCAACCTCGAGGCAACAGGAAAGTCAGACTGGTCTTGCTTTGATATTGGACTCATTGACCAATAGTGAGATGGGGAGCTAAGGAAGTCCGAACCTAATGGTTCTGACTAGCTCAATGAGTTGAGCACATTAAATGCTCTTGGAGTATATGATCATTTGATCCCAAGGCTGCGTGTACATGAATGAAATTTTGGTAGCCAATCCTAACCCAATGATCTTAGACATTATCAGGGACCCAGTACACAGGATGGCGGCTGAGCCGTATCTAAATCGGTGGTGTAAGTACTATGTTTCTTGGTGGCTTCGGTTAAGGAGCTCTCATTCATGACTCTGGACATTGACGTGCATGATCTGTGCAATGTCAGGTTGCGTAGATCTTCCGACCAAGCGGGAGGTGTAGGATGGGCGTTCCAAATCTAGAGATCGTATGCGTGGGGTGAAAACCATGGCTGTAAATCTCTTCAGTCTGTGAATTAGACGCAAGTCGTTAACGCTCCCGAGCAGAAAGCAAGAGGTAGCAAGCAATACCCGGATATCAAAGAGATGGATTTGAGTCTTGACGCTATTCAGTAATAGCAGTGCCTGTCAACCTAGAGCAGCACAGTGTGGCTCGCTCACTTCGCTTTGATCGAATAAACAAACACTATAGATTCCAAGGAGCCAAGTCGAAGTGATCCCTAAGGCACAGGGCCTGAGCATCACGGGCAAGTTTGTGGAAAGCTGAATCTCTATTGGTCGACGGAGCACGACTTGAGATTTATCGTCATTCGCCGGACGGTCATACTCAAGGGAGAATGATGGATTCTGGTTGGACAATAGACAAGCTCCGGGTCTCACCGTCTGCGAACGCCATGCACCAAGGACCAGATCTATGGAACAAACCTTAAATAACTGGATGAAGGAGATCTGAAGTTGGATTGCAATGAGAAGCCACAGGGAAGGATGGTTCAGACTGTGTGTCCTGAGCGACTCGGGCCACCTCATCTGCCTCGCCGTTTGGTTGATTTCATGAAAGCGCAGGTTGCGAGGAATTATTGGTATCGATTCAGCGCCCGCAATCGAGAACAAAACATAAGACATAACAAAGACAAAGGGGAAGAATTGCATCTCTCTCTGCGCACCGTTTGCACGAGGTCCAGGGTCGAGTCGATTATCGTGAGTATCTGCAACTTTGGCAATCAACCCGGAAGATCGAAATCAAGCCTCTGGGGTGTTTTCTAAAATCCTTATGTTGGTGAGAATGTTGCCAATGACGAAGGTAATGTCTCAAATCAGCAAAACCGGCCTATACATGGGCCAAAGCCTCAAAGCTTGTGGGAAGCTGGGATTTTAGTGAGCATGAAGACTTGGGCAAGAATTTCACTGCCTGGCGATTCAAAGTGAACCAAGTTCAATCAAGGCAACTGATGTCGCTCGAAGAAGATGGCCCATTGCTGCATGTCAGAGGATCCACAAAAACTGCGATTGACTGGTCCTATGTGAGGCCAAGAACTCTCAGGCCAGGATTTCTCGCAGGTCGCTCTTTGAACACTCAAGTCATGCATAGGGCAGGCAAGACAGGCTGAAATGTCCGCCTGTCAGCAGAAACTTGGGGTCTGCACTGTGTCTCATGTGCATCACACTCCCGCAACGACTGTTGAGACACTGCACCGTGCTTTTCGATCAAGCAATGAACGACGTCTCCATCTAGATCTTCCTCCGATCTACTGAATTGTAAGCAGCTCACAAGATCTCCGTTCCACACCAATTATCAAGCATTATCGGCCAGAATTCTCAGTGCAACGACACAGAACGTCCCGCACAGCAATCGTCTCTTGCGAAAAACGGCTGAAGTATAAGACTGCCGTCTATGCTCAATGCATATCGAATTGTGTGCATAATACTCATCAGCTAAGACCGAATTTTCACCAGCCTGCTGATGGACCTCATCGAAGGGTCCCACGACGTTACTTGGTATCTGGTACCCGGAGGGTTTGAGATATGGCATCACGTATCTCAGGTGAAAACTGGGTCTTCGGGGGATGGTGTAGTACTGGGGGTTATTGGTTAGCACAGCTATTGCATAGACATGTCAGGGATAGGCGTGTATGTAACGGTTGTAAGGCGAAAGTTGGACCGCGCCTGAAACTTTCCGAAGCTAGGATAATGATGGGACCTGTACAAAGCATACTCGGTGTTGTATGCTGTGGCGAGGAAGCCCGTTTATTTTGGACCACGTAGGCCAACAGCGGCCGATAGCGGCATCTCTCAACGGGCGGTATTCGAAACTTGTGGTAACTCAGCATTGGGCAACGGCTTCGTCTGTGGTTGTCCCAGTCCAGTGCAGGAACAGAGATGTTGAAGAAGAAGAAACTTATTGTCGAGGCCCAGAATCCCTCTCACTATCTCCAGAAAT
Source organism: Venturia pyrina ICMP 11032 (assembly GCA_000738655.1). Taxonomy (NCBI): domain Eukaryota; kingdom Fungi; phylum Ascomycota; class Dothideomycetes; order Venturiales; family Venturiaceae; genus Venturia; species Venturia pyrina. Next base: position 40,019 of record JEMP01000024.1, on the reverse strand, counting down.
GAGACCAAAGGAAAGCGAGCTGAGGTATGAGTTCTACCAATTGTCTGACTATCATGCATCTCGGGCAGAAATGCAGTGTGAACGGTAACACCGATGTACCCAAGATTGCCGTGCATCCGATCGGGATCGTGGCTGTTGCTTGCTTCTGACATGTTCCTCGAGGTTCATCAGGATGCATGCAGATATCGAGTGAAGCTGGAGTGAAGCGGACGTTCCAACCAGATGGCGATATCGATGGTGTAGCTGTGGTTGTTGTTGGTGGAGGAAGTAGGACTACCTATTGTCGTGGAAAAAGGGGTGTAGGGTGTAGGTTACTACTGTGTACACAGTAGAGCTAGAACTATCTGTTCTACCCCGCCTCCACTACCGATCATGAACCTACATGTAGTTCCACAACACCACCACCAATCAACTCGGATTCTCCCCTCGATTGTGGGGAGCCGCACCTCTATGTCAATTCCGGCGGATAGATTGGCGGGCTCGGCGGGGTGATGGGCCATCTCAGAGTGCCTTCTGCAGAGTCTTCTACAACAACCTTCAAACTACTCCGTACCTCGAGATCGGCCTAGAAAACGAATCAACACCCTACTACGACCTCAACACTGCAACATGGCTCACGTTGGCAAGCTCCCAAAGATTAACAGGTTTATCACCACCCACAACGACAAAGGCAAAGCGGTCTTCTCAGATGCCGTCCCAGATGAATCCAAAATGGAGCCTCTGCCAGATGGCAGACATGCCTTTGCTCTTTCTGTAAGTGTGCCTTTCACTCTCCATCATCCGAATCTGCCTGGTATACAACTCCCCCGAATTGGGCCACAACCGTGCCTCGAAGCTGCTCATACCCAGAAATTTCCTAGCCTCTAAAATCCCAGAGCTCCAAAATACCCCAGCTAACTCAGTTCCTAGTATGTAACAACCGGCTTTCCCGTAGATCTAAACAACAACGCCGACATCAAAAGCTACACACCCTACCTAACAAGCGCCCCCGGCCTCTCCACCAGCAACGGCTCCGTCCTCCGACACGTCGATTTCTGTCCAGGCGAACCAGGAATGATGCACCGCACCGTCTCCCTCGACTACGGCGTCGTCCTCGAAGGCGAGATAATCTGCGTCCTCGATTCAGGCGAGGAGAGACATTTGAAGAGGGGCGACGTGTGCATACAGAGGGGGACAATGCATGCATGGAAGAATCCGAGTCAGACAGAATGGTGCCGGATGATGTTTGTATTATTGCCTTGCAAGGAAATTGAGATTGGGGGCAAAAGGTTGGGAGAAGATATCGATAACTCTGTGGGGATCCCGGATAGTAAATAGGGGCTTTGATCAATGAATAGGAAGCCTTAAAAGGCGCCATTGGCCAGTAGCAGATTTTGAGGATAAAGATGGTTGTGCTAACCCTTATCTGATAGAGTGTATATCCGTGATAACATGCAGACAACAAGTCTTTCGTGCCCTGTTGCCATTTCCCTCTTGTTCCAATTGGTACCTTGCTTCAGTCACTAAACACCTGAGCTGAACTTTGTAACAGCGTCTCGACGCGTCGTTAAAGAAGTGGTTGATTCATAGGAACAAAACGTCATTTGGTTTGACTGGTACCTACTTTAGATCTTAGAACAGAGGCAGGTAATGTGATAGTGCATTTCTCAACTAATTGGAGTATTGACACTGACAAGAAATGTATTGGTGTGATAAAAATAAAACGTGATGTCTACATCTCCTCTGGTCACTCAGTCTTCTGAGACCATCGAATCGAAGCCCTTTATTGAAGATATATCGATGCGACAGAGGGCTGTCTTGTCAGAGCCAGAGGGAAAAAACCAGCACCTTCACTGATCAGTCGTCAAACCATGGAGTAATAAGTTGAAATTTTTTTGAGGTTGTATTGACGTGGTAAGAAGGAGTTTTCAACACCTGATACAATTTCCCATCCATGATCCCATACCACTTCCGCCCAGAACGCCATTCCACACAGTCTTTTCAAGAGTCCCGCCCATGTTCCAACTGATCGCGACGTCGATATATTCCTCTTCCTTCTTGTCCTTCTCACGCTGTCCAGCCAATTTCATAAGCTCTTACCGCTATCAGTCGGACTAGTCCCAGTGCTCCCACCATTGGCATTTTCCAGCTCCTCTATCCCCTTTGGACACATGTCATCCGTGTATTTTCTCCACGCGCAATAATTGGGACAAAAGACCAGTAACAGTGGGTTGTCGTTCAAATTGCAAGAATGGGTGTGCATGCCAACGCAGGGCGGATTGTGTTGGCAAGGTGTAAAATGTTTATACTCGTGATAGCACATCGTGGGATGGTGGGAAATAGTATCGATTGAGTGTCCCTTGAAGGTGTTATTATTGTCTCGTGGGAGGTGGACAAGTAACTCGATTGCGATGGCTCGACGGTCTATTGGAATTTCTTGTTGATTTGCTGACGACGAGATTGTTGCACAGGATATTGATGATGGCCTGATGATGGCAATATCGAGAGGATGGCAGGCTACTGGATAGTTTGAAGCACCGCCTGGCCGTGACGTTGATAGGTCTAATTTGAAATCGCCTGTCGTAATGATCAAGATACGTCTGGGTGAAGATCTCGTTGGCAAGAATGTTGATAATTGACAAAAGTCGTGGAAGTGGCGACTTGTAGCAGTCTTATGTACAGAAAGGCACAAAGACCACCAAAAAAAGTCGTCAAAGTCGTGAGTGAAAACTGGTTAAAATTTTGTTGATAATATCAATAGCTGTTGAAGCTTGAATCGGGGCGTCTCCGCGCATGTCTCTCGTCTTTATGTTCTCACTTGACATGCCTGTCTGGAAGCGAGCTCGGCGACCGGCCATGTTGATTGCGATGTAGCCTCACGCTCACCTTGTTGGGCTTCCGTGGGGCAGCAAGGACGTGCGTGAGGTGTCTTGTTTGCTACAAACCAAATGTCGTACACAGATCACGGGGTCCAACATGTGTTTGTATAGCGGCGCGAAGCTTGGGCGCCCTACGTTATACACAATCAAGCCCAACTTCAACGGTACGGCACGATACCATCCTTGCTCTTGATGTTATCTGAGTTCAAAAGCGCTCATGCCTGCATCGCAATCATTCCACTTCTGCAAAGCGCCGGTTCGGAAAACATTTAGAAAGGACTTGCTTCCTAGTAAAGTAATTGTTGATTGTTTCCTTGGACATCAGAGCTTCGGCTCTCCACAGGGCGAGCCAAACAGCATCATGGTTTCGTGTGCTCATAGCCTCTCGGATCTCGGGCTGAGATACAAGGATCGGCGATACAATGTCAAGGATATCATCGAAAATGTTGTCGCTGACAGCTACGTAACGGACGATGGTCGAAAGAAGGCGAACTAGGCTCTCCCAAATGATCCTTGATGGGGCATCGATATAATGCTGTTGCCCATTAGCCGTTGCGACTTCCCGTCCTGACACGCGAACTATGTTGCTAATCATAGTACCTGTAGAGTCGATGAGAACATTTTCAGCGACTCGTTGTGAAGCCTTCCCTGTTTTGAGCCGATGAAGTCTTTTGATGTGTGACCACGCCTCGTCGATTCGGCCGCTCATGAAGTCACCTGCGTTAACGCACATGGCATTCAGGACATCTAACGTGCCGGACACGACATAAGCCTCCGAGTCATCCAGTCGTGGCAAAAGAACAGGCCAGAGGCTGTTGATAAGAGGTAGAAATGAGTTCTCGTGCTTTGCCAGAGCGGGAAAAGTGGTATTGAGTAGCGACAAAAGCGATGTCCGGAGTTCCGCAGATGACGATGTGAGATAATGTTGCGTTAGCCTTGATATATTTAGCAACAGCGAGTAGGTTCTTGGTGCTGGAGGTATTTTCTCCTCTTCATCTTTTGTAGCGGCCTGACGTTGCCTTTCTTGATCATCTTCATCTTCGGGGCCCGCCTCATCCTTGCTCTCCTCATGCTCTCCATTGGACTCTTTCCAGGGGCGCTGTGGTACGGGAAGCGGAGCGTCTTCTTCTTCTCTTTCATTCTCGTACCGTTCTCTGATGTTCTTGACGTAGTCAACGAGCTCGGCGCTTAGAACTGGTGTCAAGGGGCTCTTCAGGTGTGGTGCGGTGGTTTTCCCATCGGTGACCGCCAGCTGGGGCGCCTTAGACCCTTCTTCAACGATCACTTTTAGTACCGCAAATAAAAGCTCGACAAGTTTCGGGTACCCATGAAAGGACTCGAGAGCAGCAAACATACTGTCCACGAGATCGTCCAGGTATGGGAGCAATGGAGGACCAGACAGCTTTACCATCATGAGAAGCACTTGGGGTGCCTGCGGAGATATATCGAATGTGTTCAAGCGCAGGGAGATAGCGTTGACGAGGTAGTCGACGTTGGCCACTATCAGCTTACCGCTGTCCTTGTAATCACATTCATGTGCAAGAATATTGACTGTGGCGATCGCATGATCTCGAAGCTGCGGAACTGGTGACCCAATTAAATGTAGAACAGGGTAAAGCGCTTCGATTAGCTCAGTGCGGAAGTTGGCTCTTTGTCGACTCGCCTGTAGAGCCAAAGTTTCGAGCGCAAGAGCTTGAAGGCGCCAATCCTGATCTGCAGCCGTCGATTGCTCTGTGAGAGTTGAAATTGAAAAGTCGTACAACTGCTCAAGCAGGTCTTCCTTGCTCAAACCTTGATTTCCCCCAAGGTCAAGGAGATCGTCGATGGATAACGTGGATTCATATGAGTTACGGAGGATATTCAGAGCTACCCAAAAGTTCGCCAGCTGGACGTTGCGTGAAGCCCCGTAGATCGAGCCCACTAGTTCTTGAGCAATTTTGAGCGAAGAGTCGTTAAGGCTGAGCTGCTCAATAAACTGTGAAATCTCCTTTATATTGTCCATTTGACTTTTCCGGACGGTCAAAACGCTGTTGAATGTGGTAGATTTAGAAGCTTGGAACTTTGTGAGGTCTGTTGATTGAGGACCAGGTCCATAATCTACAATCCTATGTGTCTGTAGGTTTTTGTCATTGGTTGCATTGACGACGCTGTCTCTTAGGCTGACAGCCATATCACGGTCGATCATGGTCATATCCACACCAATTTCATTCAGCATGTTGAATGTGACCTTGATTTGGTGGATGCGACGCTGTTTCTTGCTTTCGTCAGTAGACTCCATGATGCGGGGGAGTGAGATGATCCAATAATGTAAGCTAGAGCGTAAGATGTCGGAAAATTCAAGGTCGTCATCAACGAGTGCTTTCAACGTTCTTGCGATGGGCTCATTGTCGTCGGCTAGGGTCACCAGGGTTTCCAACAGCATCGATATTGAATCAGAAAGCGCGATTTTGCACTCCTGAAGAAGTATTGTAGAAAGCCTCGCAAGCTCTTGACGAACATTTTCTCGGTCATGTTGTTGTAGTTTGATGATGTTAGCTAAGGCCACCTTGACTTGCGGTGCTGTTGCCTTTAGCCAAACTGAATCAAGGCGCTTGCTAGTATCGGCTGAGATTGTGCCTTCGGCCTTTTCCGGAAACTTTTTCGTAATCACATCGCTGAAAATACGAGGCAAAAGATTGGCAAGGACATGCAAACTTGAAGAAATGGCTTTGGACGAAACATTTGCGGACTTCAAAGTCAGGACCTTGGCCATAGAAGACATTATACCCGGAAGAAAGCTGATGGCAAGAGCCTCATGGTCCGAGACAGCATCGCAGAACGATTGAAGAGCTGAAATGGCTGAAATTCGGACGGTGTCTGATGGGGCATCTGCGACGGCATCCAAAATAACGGAAACTGTTTTCCCCAAATGAGGCATGATGGCAGTCTTCAACAAAGCGTCTCGACCATCGTTGTCGTTGCTCAGAGAAGATAGGAGACTGGCCAGGCATTTAAAGGTGAGAATTTGTAGCTCTTCCGAGCTTCGAGTACCTTTCTGGTCTGCGATGAAGGAGAATAGGATGAGCAGCTGGATTCCGAGCTCGGGAGATAGTTGATCCTTCCATGCTGTACCAAGGAGAATGAGGAGGCATTCGAGAGTTCGTTCTTCGGCTCGGACAGGAATTTTTTCTAGCTGCTTGAGGACGGCCGATAGTGGAAAAAAAACATATTCAGCGAGCTTGTCGTTCAAAACATCCTTTTGGGCAGAGACGATCTGAAGAGCTTGGTGGAGATCGTCCAGCTTTGTAAGTATCTCTTTGGCATTGCCAGCCTTTCCCATAAACTTGAGCGCAACCTCACTAAGTTTCACACATGGAGGTTTGAGCTATCTGCATGTCAGTTATTGGTCCGACAATCTCGTCACCTGAACCTACGATTTGAAAGGCTCGATTTCGAGCCTCCATGTTGGATGATGTTCAAGAAGACGTACTCGATCGATTGTTTTGATCAGCATGTATAGGCCTTGAGACGAAGGCTTCTGTACGCTCCATTTAGGACGAGTTGGATGGCAATTTCGATGAGATTATGGGTTGAGATGGGCGACAAGAGCAAGAACTTGAAAGGATCGCAGATTCCAGAGGCTCGGTCACGTGTCTCTTCGACTGTCTATCTAATCATTTTTGATATTTCTAGTCATTATTCTCGCGTGGATTTATAATTGGTGTTTACAATTTGTTGTAACATTCCGACACTTATACAACTCGTCTTCTGGTCTACGCGCTCTTGGATCTGGCGCGTCCCATCTGATTCGCAAGGTCAACACCAACCTCCAGAACCCGCGCGCAACAGCATTTTACCCCCCCAGTAACACGAAATCGCATAACCTTTTTGAGATCTTTATGGCCAATCCTGCCCTCTCAATGCGCCCATACGGCACTTCAGGCCTCACCCGCGGCGCAAACACCACCACACAACAGCATCGCGAAGCGCAACGGCTAGAACGCGAGCGCGCCGAAAGAGTCGAGCGGGAAAGGATGGAGAGGGCTGGACAATCACAACTGGGCGAATTGAGTGAAGAGCAAAGAGAGGAAATAAATGAAGCTGTATGTCTATGCTAGACGCCTCCTTTGAGAAGAAAAGAGCTTCGAAGACCAGGAATGCTCAGCTTATGGAGACACTGTTGCTAATACGGGGACGACAGTTCCAACTCTTCGATCTAGACAGAGACAATCACATAGACTACCACGAACTAAAAGTCGCCATGAAAGCCCTCGGCTTCGACCTCCCAAAACCTGAAATAACCGCTCTCCTCCAAGCCCATGGTGTGCCCGCCTCTTCCCTCACATCCTCCTCAAAAGCCGCTGGCACCTCCAAGCAACCCATGTCGCAACCGAATTTTGGCGGACCCCAAAAGCTCCTTTTGCCTCTGTCACAATTTCAATCGCTCATGGCCACGAGGATATTAGCGAGAGATCCAAGGGAAGAGATACTGAGAGCTTTTGAACTTTTTGATGCCGAGGGGAAAGGCGGAATTGGTGTGGATGATTTGAGGAGGGTGGCTGGAGAGTTGAATGAGGGTTTACAAGAGGAGGAGCTGAATGCTATGATTGAGGAGTTCGACTTGGATGGAGATGGCTTGATTACTAGGGAAGAGTTTGTAGGCATTTGTCTTGGTTGATCCCTCTGGAGACATCGCTTTTCCAGGTTGAAGATTTGGCAGCGAGGCGTCTGGTTGTGTTTGGGACCTCTCTGGATTCACAATGGGGTGTTTGGTGTTTCGTCATATGGTAGGATACCACTCGGAGGAGTAGACAGGAAAAGCGAGTACGCTCGTGTCACGCTTTTGAAACCTGTTTATCGCATTTACAAAATCTGCCTCACAGCCACGCCTCTTTATCCTTTTACCTATGCTTAAGGCCGGACACAATCTTCACCAGGCCCGCATGGCTTCCGCGGAAAGACATAGCCCATGAAAAGAGAAGGAAGTATCTTCATAATCTCGAAGCAAGGCACCGCTCTTCATCCCCAGGACAATCCTAATTACTTTGGAGATATACAGATCGTCACATCCGTTCGTTGTCAAATCTACCCTCCCCCAACGCTATAACTTCGCACCTACAACTTCTTTACCACTCTCTCCAAAATGTTCCTCCAGCAGTCTAACAACTTTCTTAGCACACCCAATACTCTTCTGAAACCCCCCACCACCATGTCCATAAGCATGACAAACCACCATTCTTTCCTCCTGACCCAAAACCTCAATCTCACACCTCACACCCCCCTTCCTCCCCGGCCTCAACCCAACCTGCTCACTTAGTACCTCAAACTCACCCTCCCCATTCAATAACTCTGGTGCCCGCTGTTTCGCTGCCTCCAAGATTTCCTTTGTAGTCTGGGAATTTGGACTAGCATCGAAGGAGTGCGCTTGTTTCGTTCCGCCTAGAATTGTGGTGGAAGAGTGAGGACGGGGGAGGATGTAGATGATACCTGGTCTCCCTTCTTCCTTGGAGGTAGAGGAGGGAGGGGATGAGTCGATTGTCGTTATCCCCTTCGCTTCACCTTTGACGAGAACGGTTTGGCCTCGGATTGGGTGGACATTTTCATCTGGCACCAGTTTCCTAGCAGAGATACCCGTGGCATTGATGTACGCGTCTACCTGTTTCATTCCGGGGTTTTCAGGAGAAAGGGTGGAGGAAAGATACTTGATGCTGTTTGCGAGAGATGTTGATGTGGGGATTGTTGAACGAATTGTGGTGGCGCCTAGTTGAATTGAAGTATCGAGGAGGTACTGGAGGTAATGTGGGACGTTTATAGCTATGGAGGCGAATTTGTGACCGTGCAGCTGTTGACCAAATATTTCTTTTTGGCCGATTTGTTTGAATGACAAGACGTTCGTGGAGAACCAAGGTGGTGTGGGGTCTTTGCTTTGGGGTGTTTGTTAATATCGAACGTGTCTGATCTTTGGATGCGGGCTACTTACTAGTATCCTGTTGCTTCGACGACCTATAAAAAAGATGTTAGAATAAAAGAGTAATCGGGGGATGGGGGAGAGCAGGAGAGAAAATTCATACGTCCAAACCGCTTCTGACTGTTGTTTCCGGCTCATTGAGCTCTCTCGCTACAATACTGAGCCAGTAGTTGTAGCTTTCTAAATCCCAGCCTTGTTGTTCCACATCAACTTCTGCATCGTTGGGTCGCCAGTGTGCTCCTGCCCTGCGAGAATTCAGTGTTGACCGTTACTACCACGAGTACCGGAGAAGTGGAAATCATGATGATAGGTAAGAATTGCGAAGAAAGAAATAAGGACGACGCGAAATAGTAAAAGAATAGATGGAAGTCATACCACGGACTCGTATACTCGATACTCAAATCCCCCGGAAAATGCTTCGCGACAATTGTAACTTTATCTCCAGCTTCCAGAAGAGAAATGGCGATTTGTAGTCCTACCACTCCAGCTCTGAAAATGGCATTAGTCTTCGGCATGTAAACTTGACCTTTTGAATTTAGGCTCACCCAAGAACGACGACATGTTTCTGCACAGATCCCATGGAAACGATTGAACACTTGCTCGATAAGATATGCTTCACGATGTTTGCAAGGTTTTTTATAATGGGGATTGGGTGAGGTTTGAGGTTGAGTCAAGGTGATTCGGACTTGAGATGATTATGATCAAGATCCTGGTATTTATCGCAAGGATACGACAGCGAAATATCCAAACTCTGGATGCCGCTGATCTGAGAATGTGTTGATTCGCAGGGCAGAGAGTGTAGAAGCCTTTTCCATCGAAGGGCAGCCGAGCTTCAACAGACATGAGAATCTATTCACTAGACTGGTGTCAACGATAGCCCGCTATTTTGAAGCAAGCGTCAGGTCATGTGCACATCACAAGAGTTGTTTCCTCGTCTCGAGACAGTAGAAGGAGAAGGCCATGAAGTAGTAGTCAAAGGTTATGACCCTATAGCCAACCGCACCATAACATTGGATGCTATCTATCACTTGGCTATCAAACAAATGCCTTAGTGGCGCCTCCCATTGGCCGTCTTTGTAGCTTTCCACCGTTTACCCGTCTACTTGATGTCTTCGCAAACGCTGACCGACCTTTCAACCACGTATCTCGTATACTCTTGCTTCTGCCTGTGGATTTTGGTGGTAGGAGAGCATTCTTCGTTTCCAGAACTCGGACGCTCATGTTGTTGTATGTCAGATCCTTGGGAGCACTTTCTCTTGGGATTTTCATAGCAGCGAATGGCTCAAATGTCTTTGCATCTCTTGACAGACCAACTTTTGAGGATGGAGGAGGCGTTGGGAGTCTGAGCGGTGCTTCTGTGGCAAGTAATTCTTCTGGAAGGAGATCCGGAATCTCGTCCAATAAAGACATCGTTGGTTCCACCGTCTTGCTCTCAGTAATTCCCTTCGACTCCTCCTTTTGTTTTCGCCTCTGCTTCTGCTTTGCGGATTTGCTTAGCTTCTCTACCGGCTGTTCTCCGTCCTCGCTGTCGGCCTCTCCAGCAACTTGGAGAGCATTCTCTGCCTTCTTCTCTTTCTTTTCTTTCCTCTTCGTCGATCCTTCCGCTTGAGCCTTCAATTGGGCATCTCTTCTTCTCCGTTTCCGCTTCGCAGATTCACTGAGCTCCTTCACTACCCGCTCCGCCTTTTCCTCGACAACTCTCGACTGTGCCTTTGATGTTGAGAGCGAGACTTCCTCGGGTGCAGCATCATCGTCGGTTTCTTCAGCCTCCTCTTCGACTGCTATCGATTTTCGAGCGATGGCTGGGGCCTCAATTGCTGGGGGTGGAGAAGCACTGTTGAACCGGATATGATTTCGTGCGGGCAGCGCGGGCGTTGATTCTTCTTTCGGTTCTTCTACTGCTTCTTCGGTCGAGGCTGCTGGAGTCTCTGCGACTAGACGCGATCTCACAGCAATCTTTTTCGAAATGACAGGGCTTTCGCTTGTGGTGTCATCGGCTTTGGATGTCTTTTTGCGCTTGGTGAGCGATGGAGAATCTTGCTCGCCTTCTGTTGCCTCAGCGGTTCGTTTCTTTAGGGGTTTCAAGGTTGCAGGAGATGATCCTATATTGCTGGCCGTGTCGGCACCCCCTCGAGTAACGACCATAGTTATGTGGGTGGTAGTTTGTCTGGTTTTGTTGTGCTTCTCGAATTCGACTTGGGGGAAAAAGTTGAGTTGGGGGATGGGCACGCTGATTGGTGGGCGGTTAAGCCTTTCAGGTTGCCTGGAATTGCAGGCAAGATCGGCGCCTGGATATGCGCCACGCCGCTAACGCCAACCGCCAACTGTACCAACACCAACACACGAATCTACCAAGGAACCAATACACGAATCAACCAAGGACCTCGGGAACCAACACACGAATCACCATCATTATTTCTGCGATGCATTTACCGTGCAACCAGCTTCGGATTCTGGGTGATGGACTTCGAGTTGAGCAATGCCATTCATCCTGCTCTCTTCTGCCTCGCATTCGTCCTACCATGAACCATCACGAAAACCGAGAGTGACAGTCATTGCTCGCTTGTAGCAACGTCCATTGCTTGAGCTGGGCTACCCGTTCGCTATTGGGTGGGAATCGATATGATTCTGCTCGCTGAAAGATGACTTTATACCTTCGGGCAGCTCCCCGGCAGATGTATTGGACATGTCTCAGTATAAGATTAGAATAGGTCCTTTCATTCTGGCTGCGTCTGTCTGACCCTCGAATCTAATGGCAAGTCTGCATCTCTACAACCATCAAATTTTTTAGAGGAGTCGAAACCTACCACAGATTTAAATTCCCAGAGCGAAAAGTATAGATGAGAGCCTCAGCTGGTAAGTGTTCCACCTCGAAGCGTCCCTGACTACTTTCTAATATCTTTCAGATCGATATCTTTCGAGAATACTAAATCCATGGTTTTCTACAAAGCGCTCAGTGTCCAGGCCCAGAACAACTTGGGCGACTACCTCTCCCTTCTCACCCTCTGCTTGGCCCCCCTGTTTGTTCATTTGGCCGCTGGTGTGCCTTCGCCAACGATCCTCAGCTACGGCAAGGACCCGTGCTGGTATGACAGGATATGCCACTACAATCCAACTTCCATCTTGTGGCGGTATTTCGCCATCGTCGATCGACGTATTCGTGCCAAACAATGGGACACGGCAAACTTGAGCGCTAGCAACGCGCTGTTCTGGACAGGTCATGCATGGGATGGCTCTGAAGAAATGATCGAAAAGTCCCAGAGCTTTTGCGTTAGGCAGCCAAGCAGCACACACGTCCACGTATTCTCAGGAAGCAGCATGAAGACTGGAATTGTACTTCTACAGGCTGTCCAGGCCCTATACATGTTGCTTGGAAGCATGGTGCTGGGTAGTCATAGCCTTGCTTACATCACAGCGCTGGATAATCTGTTCTTCCCGCTGGCCGCAATGGGACTGACGAGAATTCCTGCTGCTTGTTGGCTCGAGGACGATCATGCTTTTCGCAATGCAGAGGCATCAGACAAGTCTCTTGAGAAACACCATTTTTTGTTGCCGGAGGAGTCACAAACAGAAATGGTGCATTTGGAACACTTGCCGACAAATGCATTACTTCACAGTTACCGGACAGCCTCCAAGGAGCGGTTTTATCACCCGCACAGCTGGAGGGGTACCCTTGTGCGGATCGTCTATTTGGCCATTGCCATTGGGTTTCTAGCAATCAGTCTAGTCATCGCGTTACTTCCAGGTGTTAGCGGCCAACCATTCACTGCCACAGGCCTCGTCACAAGGCTCTTCTACATAACTTTTCTCGCCGTCACAACTGTTGCAGCTCTTATTCACATGGTCCGCGATCCTCCCACAACTGTCATTCCCTGCATCCATTCTGCCTGGTACAAGATCTACACTTTCTTCCTTTTCGCTTGCATGATGACGATGCTCGTTCTTGCATCCATGGAAACCCGCAAAACACCATGTGGCAGATCCAGCACACTGCCTGCGAGATACGATCAGCTGGTCTGTGGCAATTCGACATATGTGTATGCCGAGAATAGGATCCGCGCAACAGAGTTCTCCGATTCTCGTCCCTCAGATGGTTCGTATGGATTGGCGTATAGAGCGGAGGGGTACACAAGGATCATCAGTTTCGATGGCTGGTGCAAGCTGAACAGGCCGACTGATGCCACTCCACTGAAATACTACGAGATTGGAGAGATCTTTGAGCTTGCCAACATCACGCAACAAGCTTCATAATCTGTACTGGCGCTTCTGAATAGCTGAAATGATACGCGAGCCCAAATGAACAAATGCAAAATTTCACACCCCATCTACCTGTTCCAGACCTTCGGCGTACCATGATCTACATGGCCCATACCGATTTAGCGCCCATGACTCAGATATTCAATGGCTGGTCCAAGTCTATTTGCATTCCAATACTCAACTGCGGCACCTGAACATAATTCGAATTCCTCAAGTTCGTCCTCGTATCTTGCAGAGCCTAAAACATGTCAGCTACACACCCTCTCACCCTACAGTAAAACCACAAACTCACCTGGATAAATGTCGGATTCCTAATCTTCTTCATCGTCTCCAAGAACGCCCAACTCATCGCCCCCTCATTCATGCCCCCAATATTAGCATCCGCACTCGTCTGATCATCCCTACAGCCGGAAAACATAGTAACCATCTTATGCTCCTGCGCATAAGAAGCATACGTACTATCACTCCCCAACCCCGGTTCCTGCTGCTCCTTCCTATGCTTAAATGACCGGAAGAAATTCGTCGCGCCCGCATACAAATCCTGCGCCTCAGCCAACTTATTGAATGAAAAGCCACCGTAGATTAAATCGGTGGCTTCGGCCATGAGGTGAATTCCCTCTTTGACGTTGTCGATCATACTGATGTTTCCGTCGTCGTCGGAGCGGTAGACAAAGGGGAGTTCGAGGGCGGAGCCGGAGTGGCAGCAATCTAGAATTACGAAGAGAGTGCTGGATGGGGGGAGACGGGATACGAGATGTTCGTGGAGGGTATCGCTGTTTATTTGGCCGCGTTCTTTGTAGTCGACGGGGACGATTGTGTCGAGGACGCCGGAAGGGTTGCGGCCTGTTGGATCTCGGACTTGAGCGCTGTTTCGCATTCAGTTTAACCTGTTTGCGGGACTGGGGGATATGAGGTGGTATACCCGTGGCCAGAGTAATGCAGGAAATTTATCGTCCCTGGCTCACTGACGAGCCAGTCTATAGCCGCCTGTATTGAATCATAAACGACCCTTCTCAATTCCAATTTCGGTGTCAAGTCCCATTCAAGCCTACCAAGATATTATGACCACTTGGATAATACGGACCCTCCCTATCATCTTTTAAAATGACCTGGCTTCTGGGATCATCAGAATACCCTCTATACCTCAGAAACTCCGCAACATTTTCAACATCTTGGTGGCACCCTATTTCATTGTTACCACAGATCTCTTCAAGCCTCGGTCGAAACAAGGCGAGGAAGCAGTACAGAACCCACCTCGAAGTTCGTTAGAACTGCCGGTATAGTTGATACCGATGAGGAGAGATTTCCGCGGTTTGCTCATGATGATTCGGCAAGTAAAATGCTTGATGAGTGAAGGGCTAGGACAAACTCGATCGATCAATTCGTACTGCGACGCCAAGAATGGGATATAAGTAAGATCGGTGTGGTGTCCACGAAGGTTGCCGCATCAGGGCCGCCGTTGAGGTCCGTCGGAACCTAAGCAGAGCTAGTTAGTCAGCATTGATTGCATATATTACTATGTAAATTAGTGGGACGCGCAGATCCATCCTCGCAACAATTTCTTCGTTCAGGAATCAGGATCGTTCTACTGTCTGACTCGCACGACTCCGATGGATCTGATGGCTCGTAGGAAGAGTACTCGAAAGTACTCGATGGTGGCAAGGCTCTACTGCTGCTAGGCTGTAGACAAGGCTGATGACTTCCTTTACCCGTTTAGTGAGTAAAGACGGTCATTCGACCAGTAGAAGAAAAGAGCATTACTATCAAAGTCACAACCTTTGATAGCTGGATTGCGTTATCGTTCCGTGTTTCCAATGCAATTGGATATCGCTGGAAAAGTCAGTTGATCGATGATCACGAGTCAATTTCATCATTGCCTATTCCGCTGACTAGGTGTGTTTGAAACTCTTCTACACTTTGATTAATCATAGGTTACAGCTATGGACCGACATCAACTACTGATTGCTTATCGTTTCTCTGGAATAATGTCGAGTCATGTCGACAAGCATAGCTGCTATAGCTTACGAACTTTCGAATACAAGGAGAGCTGAATGTTTCGGAGGAAAAGGAGGGCTCTGTGTACGAAAATACCTTTTCACATAGAAGCACTTTGCGTTACTCGAATAAATATTTGAGATGCTTAGTCTCCCTACCCATAATACCTCTCTATCACAGCCTCTTGCAATACTAAAACCACAGCAATTTCTGCTACCACAGTGAACTACAATAATCTGAATATCGGTGTCGATGCCCGAAAAACCAAAACCGATCATCACCAATATGAGCCAGCAGGACCAACAAAACACCGACCACCAAGAGCAGATACAACAAACTTAAATACCACGGGCCCAGAAAATGCCAGAACCAGGACCACAATATGAGATGCCACGACAACGTGTCGCTATACCTGCAGAACCCAACGGTAACAGCGCGAGTGCCCACGCCCAATTGCTCCGTTGCCACAATCCAGTCAGATACTGCCCGCATCGCACACACATACACGAATGGGGCAGACCCAGATGGGACAACTGCAGCTGAGCCAAGCCCAGATGCCAATGGTGCAACATACACAGTACGGTCAAGTGTCAGCAGCACCAACTTCAGGGATGAATATGATGCCACAACAAGCTCAAATGGGCCAACCACCACAGTATCCTGCCCAACTCCAGCAACGTCAACAGATGATGCAAATGTCGCTCGAGTCGGCGGTCCACAACCACAAGCACCGTCCGGACTCCCAACAATCTGCCCAGTCCCAACAGCCGCGACCACAACTAACCCCAGGCCAAATCGACGACGCCATCGCCGATAGACTCTGTCCAAATGACAAGTACTCAAACGCTCAAGAACCTGCCGATTTGGTCCGTCGCGATGTTGAGCATGAAAATTGGATGCAACCTGCATTTAGACAATTCGTACGCGTCACAATTTGTCCGTCTAGCTCTACTCTGGGGCTCTCGGGCTTGGGTATTGATATCACGAGGTCCTTCAGTGGAGTCTTATCGTATGCCTTGTGGAGCGTATGTTTGTGTGAGGTGTCTACTGGGTTGGGAGGGGACGGTTGATGGACGGGCGGAGTTCATGAGACATGCTTCTACCCATGCAGTTCTTCTGGAGATGTAGTAGGGTTTGGTAATTGGGCTGTGAAGCGCTGGCTGCGAATTCAATTTTAAGAACTAGTTGTTGGCAAGTCATCTTCTGGGGGTGCTAGGAATGTAGCACTAATAACATCGGGGTGAACCTGGTCAACCATCTCGAACTGGTGGCGAGAGAGAGATGGGACATGTGCTGTTCTATGGTAGAAAGCCAGTCTTTGGCTTATTTCTTGGCTATGGGGTCGACTTTGGTTCTCGATGAAAGTCCAATATGCATGTATGCTGAATCTTACGATGCTGAATTTAATTCTATCGAAATCCTCCGAGAAAGTAGACCAGAAGCAGATAGAAACGAGCGCTCCATCCTTTCAACTTGGTTTTTTCTCTTATGATGGCTTGTCGTTCGCGTATCAACATCTGGTTGAATTCTTTTAAAGTGTAAAAGTACCGACTGTAGCATATTGAGCATTGATTGACATACTGGTAGTATTCACGCTCGCAGCATTTGCAGATGAGAACTATCGAGATTGGGAGTGGTACGGGTGGCTGCTTGAACTCTGTCGCTGTCGCTTCTACTTCAGCTGGTGTTCCCGGTAGCTGTTCAGGGATCGAAGAATTCGGACATATTCCATCCTGGCAGGCTGCTTCGCGAATGGTTGGTGGATCTGAACATGCCAACCCTATGTCAAGTGAATAAAAAGGAGCTGAAAGGGATGTTGCAAGTGATGGTTCTCGCTGGGTAGATACCAAGGGGATTAGCTCTTGACATGCTGTTGCTTCGTTTGAGGCATCTCGATGTGGCAAAAAAGAACGCGCCGAGGGATGTGAGATTAAACCCAGAGCTCGACCAGAGCTGTGCAGTGAAGTTTTTCTGTCTAGGCACTCGAGATTCGTTATGGTGGCTGGGGGTTTCCCATAGGA
Organism: Venturia pyrina ICMP 11032; assembly: GCA_000738655.1. Lineage (NCBI taxonomy): Eukaryota > Fungi > Ascomycota > Dothideomycetes > Venturiales > Venturiaceae > Venturia > Venturia pyrina. The sequence continues at coordinate 22,941 of JEMP01000024.1, read as the reverse complement.
TAACTTGGTTGAACAAGTTTTCTTTGGTGGTATATTGGGTGAGCCATGGTGCGAAGGCTGGAGTTCGAGCCCTTGGCATCTCAGTAAGACGACGGCGAGGATCTTCATGATTTTTAACAAGGCCTTCGAAAATTGACGGCCAATATTGCCTAATGGTGGTCGGGGTTGATAGCTGGCGAAGCTCGCTTTGATGGCCTGCTCAGCCAAGCCAGACGGCCTTCCAAAGCGACTTTCAGCGTGACATTTTCAAGCTGATTGTCGCTTCCCGAAATGAATATGGACAGTCGAACGGATCAAAGACCAAGTTTCGCATCGATGAAACCAAGTGGATGGGAAGGCTTGTCCTAATGCCAAATCTGGAGATAGGTAGTAAACCATCAAAATCCCTAATTTTCGGGCATCTCCTAATTCATCGGATCCCTATTCGTCTGTAGAGAACAACCCGAATGTATTCACAACTATGCTTCATTTTGTAAGCACAATATGTATAAATGAATGGCTGAAGCGATACTTACTACAATCATGTCGTTGTGGAACGGGTGTCTCGATTGACCACAGTCCACAGTCCACAACATCATGCCAGCCTCACAAGACAAACCTCACAAGTCCTTCTTCAAGAACACAGTATTTCCCATGGGTGTCTCATAATACTTTTCGCATTCAACGAAACCAAAGCTCTTGTATATCCCAAGAGCTGCTTCCATGTGTCGCAGTGTGTCAAGCTTGATCTCCGTGTATCCAGACTCGATTGCCATAGCCATTATCGACTTTATCAGTGCTTTGCCAACGCCTGCATCTCTTCCCTCTGGCGTCACATACAGCCTCTTCATCTCAGCACAAGCTGGCGCCATCAGAGGTCTCAAGGCTACGCAACCAAGGGGCTTGTTTGAGGTTGCTGACCTGGCTAGGAGGAGCTCACCGGCTGGCGGAGAGTATTTTCCCGGCAAAACTGCAAGCTCGGCTTCGAAGTTTTGGAAAGTGAGGTCAATGTTCAACCATTTTGTGTAGTCGAGGAATAGGTCCTTGATGACAGCGAGATCTTCATCAGTGCGGACTTTTGTGATTGTCAAGGTCGTCATGGAAGGATCAGTTGAAGAAGATAGCTGGTGGTTGTCTCTCGATCATGCTTCACTTGAGGATTGTTGTTCAAACAAAAGCTCGTACTCGTCGCCTCAGTATCGTTTCCGAAATCGGACTTGCAGCCTCGCGTTACTCGTAAGAGCCTGAGCCTGAGCCTGAGCCTGAGGTGCCATAACAAACCCATCCTACCTACCTTGTCCTACAGTCCATGTTGCCGCTCAATGCTAGGGAATACAACAAGTCCAAACTGACCTCCAAAACTAAGAAACGCCTCAATCCCCCTAAAATGGTTGACCTCGCAGAGAACAAGCGCAAGATGCGAGCAGGAGAGCTCTACCACGCCTTCACTCCCGATCTCGTTGCTGAACGACAGCGATGCGGACTCGCATGTGAGCGCTTCAATGCTGCTGGTAAAGTAACCCGGAGACGAAACGTAGAATTGTGGAGGGAGTAAGTTGAGCTCCCTCTGCGCATTCTCCCTTCCAGTCCATTTGCCTGGCATACGCAATTGACAGCTTTACCAATCAGCATCGTCGGCGACACACGTCCTCTTCCACCGCAAAATACGGACCAAGAAGCCGATGATGCTTTATTTGAAGACGATCCTTGGGTGGAGGCACCACTGCAGATTGACTACGGGACAAATGTCAAAGTCGGACAAGGAGTGTTTCTGAACTTCCATTGCTGTATCCTCGACACTTGCGAAGTCAGTATTGGTGCCAGGACATTGGTTGGTCCCAACGTGTCTTTCTACAGCGGCACACATCCTTTGGATCCATTGCTACGGAACGGAACCAAAGGTCCTGAGCTTGGGAAACCGATATTCGTTGGAGAGGATTGCTGGATTGGCGGCAATGTACAGGTACTTCCTGGAGTCAAGCTAGGCAGGGGTGTAGTAGTCGGTGCCGGCAGCGTTGTCACAAAGGTTCGAGGTGTTGCTCCATCATACAGACTTCATTGCTAACTGGGTCCCGTAGGATGTGCCAGATTTCTGGATTGTAGCTGGCAACCCAGCCAAAATGCTTCGAAAGATCGAAACGAAGATGGATCCAGAACACCCCGAACATCAGAAAGAAGATGAGACGTTTGGAGCTGAGAGGCCCATGGCTGAGCTGGCAAAAGACATTGAGCAATCAGTAATGCAATGATGAGTTGGATTGCTGGCTACACTGTGGTTCTGCGGCAGACTGTGTGAGAGCATCCCACGGATAGACATGTGTCATTACGAAATATCTGAACTTCAAGTATTGAATATACTCGGTCGGAGTAAATTCTAGCAACACTTGTACTAGGAACAGGCTGGCTTTAGACCAGGAAGAAGGCATGCCACTCATGGCGCGAGTGAATGGACAACTAGGCCTTGTGTTGTCTTCCGGAGCGAAATAGACCATCAATGAGATCAGCTCTGCCGACGTCTTTGCATAGCAATTCTTTTTCCGCGATATTATGTTAATCGCTTATGCTGATTGCTAATAGAACTCATAGTGGTAGACATGAAGCACTGTTGTTGAGTTGCTGACTTGGAGGTAACTCGCGGGCAGGCTGCTCCTTCAACAAGGTTGTTGATCATTCCTTGGACTATTCCTTGGACTTGTGGCTCTTTCCTTACTCGGGAATTGTTCCTGGAAGTCGCAATTTCCATCACAGATGCGCCGTGAGACAGACACAACAGAGGTCTCCGCATCTAACCTCCCACGACTTTAGTACTCCCAAATCCGACCTTTGTATCAACATCGACGTCCCTGCAACTTCTACCCAAGTCATTTTATGAACGCCAGCATCTCAGCGTTGCGTTCAAGTAGGTCAACGAAGAGATGGCGCCGTGGTGGAAGTAGAGTGTTGACCTTGGGTTCATCTACACACTGTCTGTCACGAGAGAGATAAAGCAAGCGGAACCATAAGATGGGCTGCTGGACTGCCAAAGCGAGTAACTGACAGAACCGGACATGGATTCTTTGTCTGGGGCTTCCTTTGACTCGAGTCAAAACAGAGTACGGACACTGGAATCAGCTTCTAAAGCTTCTACATTCGCACCCAGACCTTGAAGCCTCATATGCAGCAGTCCAATGGGCTTCGGATCAAAGCGATTGACGAAAATTTGAACGAGGGACTCACCTACCCAAGGTCTCCCCACACCCTAGGAACTTGGTACGCAACAGGTCGCTCTGGCTTGGGGCAGAGCAATATATGAAAACTTCGAGAGCGTGCTCGATCATCTGCATCTCTTCTCGTGTCCTGAGACTTTCACACGCGGCAAATACATCGTGAGCCGAGTCCAAGAAAGTTACAAACATTCCCGACCTTGTCGAATATTCCGAGTTCTCTCTCAACTCTCGACCTTCTTTCGCGACGATCTGAAATCATGGCGTCAACTCCTTCGTCTGGTCAACTGACGACTGTGTTACCAACGAACTTCTTCTCCCTCCCTCCCGAAATCCGACAGGAAATCCTCTTGAGCCTCATCGATCCTCCTCCACAAGACCTCTCCCCAGAATCGGGCAACTACGAAAACGGCCGAGATGGCCGCTGGTTCGATGAATTCTGCATGCTCTCAGAGGAAATCAAAAGATTGTCGGCAGATCTTAAAAAAGCTACCGGTGATCTTCGACTTAGGTCTGACATCGAGTATATGGAGGGGAAGCGGAACGCGAAATTGAGGGAACTATCTGAGGCATGGCTGCAGAAGGCTTACGAGGATGGAGAAGAGAATTGGAAGGATGCGGAGGGATGGGACGAGTGCGCCGCTCCTGATCCACAAACAAATGCCATCAATGCCTGCACGAATAGTTTGGATAGAGGGGAATCGCATGATTCGGACGGATCTGGAAATCGATCCTGTTAACACACGTCCGAATTTCCACTAAGCAACTACAGCATGCGATCTTGGAAGAGAAGGGGGCTTCGCACAGATGACAACCACGACGACTTTTGGAGGGATTAAAATTGGAAGTCTTGAATGGTCAGTTATGGAAAAGGTCGTGGAAATAACTGACGCTGCAATATTTGTTAGCTAATGATAATTCTCTAAAATCCTTTTCAGACTAAATTAATACTTACCATTCCCACGCAGCTACGCTCAGCCATCTCCTCACCTCCCAGGAAGACACCACTTCTCAGCCCTCCATTTCATCCTTTTACAACCATTTCAATAAATCCCCACATCCCACCCCTCTCCTCCGGTTCCCACCTAACAAATTCCTCAAATGCTCCTATCGGCAATTTTATCACCTCTTCGATATCTCCTTGCAAGCGCTCATCGACTTCTTCCACGGAAAACGTTCATTCCCGCATCTCAGATTCGTCTCGTTGGAATCTAAGAGAAACAGGCCAGCGGATATTTAACTTGCTGGTTGTGCAAAATCATGGTCGTAGGCATTGGGGAGGATTGTATGGCAGGGTTCGTGGGGGGGAGAGCAATGTTGAGTGGGTTTTCGAGGGGCGGTGTTGGGAGGACATTATTGGTGATTCTTTGCCTTGGTTGTACGTAATGATTTTTGGGTGTGTACGATGGAGTTGTTTTATGTTACCGCCGGTGGGTCGATTGTAGGAGGCAACAGATCCAATCTTTTGGTGCTACGAAACCAAGGTTCGAGGAAATCAAAATCAGCATGGATACGGCTTCGATTTGACGAACGTCTGCGTTTCACTAAAGGGTATTGCAATTCGGGCGATTATGGTGTTTTGGTGTTGTTTGTTAGGCTTGAGATGCGGGCTTATTCAGCGAGACTCAATCCCTTGACCATTGCCGCGTCATTAATAAAAGTAGATGTGGAGAAGCATCGTTCTTGAATTGAGAGATCTTGTTCTGGGGTTGCACTCGACTCCTTTGAGCACAAGCATTTTGCGATATTTCCTCAAAACCGATTATCGAACACGAGAATCATCTGCCATTAGGTTGTGAATCAATTGATCAAGAGATATCGAAACTATCAAACCAGCAGTCCCATCAAGGCGCCCAGCGACGATGCTTATGAACATATCATAAAGAAGCGAGCTTTGCATCATACCCACAATATCCTCTACCCAACAAAGGGCCAACACCGCTAGTCCTCACACATGTCCAACCAGGCGCCTCTGGACATTCATCACCCATAAATCCACAATTTAGGTTTTCGTTCAGGCAACGGCCTGCACCGCAGATCTACAAATCACCTTAGAACATGAAATTGCGAAACGTGCATTGAACATGCGTCGAGGAGACATACCTGGCCAACAGGACACGAAACACTGGCACTACAACTACTCCCGTAACACGTTCCCAGCGAGTTAGGCTCCGCAGCCGTTACGATTTTATCGCGGTTGGCATCGTAGCAATACTGACCATCAGCACAAGCTCCACGATCCGCTCCGCACAGGATAGCAGGGCCTGCCGGGCCCTTCGGTGAAGCTCCAGCTTTCGGCGGACGAGGAGCAAATTTCGGCGGTTGAACTCCTTTGGGTGCATTATTGGGAGATGGAAAACTCCCCTGATTAGGACTGAAGGGTAACCCATTTTGGGGTCCGTTATCTGAACTTGACGGCAGGCTCGGGGATCCAAACGGAGGCGAATCCAGCTTTGGTAGACTTCCAGGGTTTGGACCGGAAGGTGGATTTTGCCCCTGAGACTTTGGGACACTGCCTGAAAACGGAGTGAATATTGGGTTCTGAGCTGTTGCAGTTTGCGCTGGGTTCAATGAAGGAGCAGAATCGTTCCAGGCTGGACCCATTGGAGAGGACCCATTGGGTAGGCCTGCTGCCGGTTCATTTGGCGGCAATGTTCCTTTGGGTACTGGTTTAGAAGCCTCTGGTGCTGGCGGAGTCCATGGCTGATACGGCAATGGAGGTGGTGCGACAACTTTTGGCGGCGAGGGTGGCGGTGTGATCTGTGGGATTGCAGATGCTTCCGGAGGAGGAGGGAGTGTTGTAGCTGCGGGTGCGAGCTCTATTGATATGGATCCGACTGGGTGCGAAGGTGGCTCATTCAAACTTGAAGTAATATTAGATGCGGCAAGTTGAGGGAAAACTGCAGCAGATACGCTGAGCGCTGCAATGATGAGTGAGTATATGACAAGCATTTGACAGTGGTTGGCTGAAAGCGCGTGATGATTAGATGGCATCTGAATTGGATGGTCCAAAGTGGTGTGTAGGTAGGATATATGTCACCCAGCTCGCACTTTAGTACCGCGTCTGCAATTTAGACGATTGCATCTTACTGTCGATGACTTGTTGTTGAGCATCGACTGCACATTGTGGTCTATCTACCATTGCTCGATCTGACCCCGTTCTGAATTCGGAAGAGATCATCAGGGAACGAGTTCATAGACGATGTGGGGGATCCTATAACGGATATGAACAAGACGTTGCAAGGAGATGATTGAATCTCGGGCAACCAATACTATTGTAACTCGTTCGTGGAAGATCCTTAGTGGCAGAAGGTGAACTGTCGCAAGCTATCCTCTAATGCTGGCTCTGTCTGGCAGTGCAGCGAGACAAGACTTGGTTGTCCAAACGTCACCCAGGCCTCTCTTTCATGCTTAGAGTGATCTCAAGGCAGTGCCAAGGATTCGCAGATTGATCCTCAATGAAGATCCTGATTGACAGATGGGACATTGAAAGCCGTGGAGTACTACTGTGTAGTGGTTGATGAAGACGCCTGGGTGTGGATGATTTGGCTAAGACATGTATGGGCTGACGAGCGTGTTGAGTGTACTGGCGCGTCTGTTGAGGATTCTGGCGCGTTTAGAGCCTTCTCGTTGATGTAAGATACCTACCGGCGAAAAGAAGATGGTGTTGAGTTGAACGAGGTTGGGGAAGACGTGGAGGGATTGTTCCAACTAGGGAGGGGGTGGTAGTTCTAGCGGGGCGCGCCATCATCTTTCCGCAGGCGCAGGGCAGCGGCCGCCGCAAAATATCTTGGTGTTCATCGGGCATCATCAAATCGCCCCATGCAAGAACCCATACACAAGAAGCCTACGTACACGTCCCATACAATCCTACTCGGATTACCGCTCAGACGCATACCATCTTTCCCTACAATTCCAATCATATATCCATCACCATGGGTTGGTTATGGAGCTCCAGTCCTGAATCTACGACACCCAGAACTACATCACAACCACCCACGCCTACAAACAATGCCGAAGCCAAAAGCAGATCACAAGAGGAGGAGTTGGGAGACTTCCTGCCCATATTCGCCTCCTCGAAACAAACCCAGCCACCCACGGCATCCTTACCTAACGCCTCAATCAATCCGCCCAAACCCATACCCCAACCCACACAATCCGATTCCATAGCACCTTTCCCAACAACAATATCTTGTAGAGACACCTTTGACCGCGCCTTCTACTGCCAATCACTCGGTGGCCAGTTCAACAACGTCTACCGCTACGGCGAACTAAAAGACTGCAAAACACACTGGGCCGAATTCTGGTTCTGCATGCGCATAAAGAATAAATCGGAAGAATCAAAGGCAGAGTTGATACAAGACTGGTATCGGAAGAAGGAGGAGAAATACAAGACGGGGCCAAGTAGTGAGGATGTTTGGAGTGAGAGAAAGGTCAGGTTAGAGAGGGCGTTTGATATGGATCCGGATGAGGCCGGGCTTTTCCCTCCGAGTAAGGGCGAGCAATGATGTTTGAATGTTGTATACGATAGGAGACGGTATGATATTGTAAGATGGAACATCAAGAGTTGGGAAAGCATTATACCCTATAGGAGTTGGCATCGAACGTGAGCTGTGGGCAGCTCTCAATATTCACAAACAGTTACAAGTAATTCTGCAAAGAAATCTCATGACTATCGTAACACAGCTGGTATCCCCCAGACTTATACCCATGTATACAGCCAAGGAGAGAGGATGCTGTGTTCAGAATGACAAGACCAACTAGTTCGACCTAAACATGCAATAGCAACAAGTCGATGGAGACCGGAAGCGTTCTAGCAACTGGGTCAGCAATTGGAATATGCTACTACTGTCGATGTTTTCATCTTAGACAGAAAATTCCTTTCGCAGAGGTGTACATGTAAAGAAGAGTGACTGAATTTGCGTCCTGAGCTCTACAGAGAGAGACTTCTTCGTTAACCAGGGACCACGAGGAAATACGCCACTAGCATGTACTAAATCCTTGAAAAAACAGGTACATGAGGGAAGGAGACATGTTATACATGTACTCCGAGAGCTTAGAATACTTTCTTACGCTATACGCAATGATTCCTCCTTCCAAATCCAATCCGGACGACAAAATCTTGGGAAGCCAAAAAAAAAAGTGTCGAAGTCAACGTTTTCCCCACCGCAGTTCTACGAAACAAAGACTGTTTTCCTCTATCACGCATGTATGAGGAACTAAAAAGTTGATCGATCTGAGGGTCGAACTCAGGACCTTTCGCGTGTGAGGCGAACGTGATAACCACTACACCAATCGACCTATGATGACCAACCCGCCAATTGAACAATATATATAGACGTCTGCAGTGGTACACACTGGCTGACCCAACAGGTCCTGCCCAAGTTGATAACATCGTGGAACCGAAAATCCAATTCGCAATGTTCTCAGAGCTGAAAGAATGAATACACCTTCACAGCAAAGCAGCCATCTCATACCGTCGTTGATTGTAATTCACAGCTACAGAATGAAGAACACTAATGTGGTGTTTTGATATGCAACACAAATGGTGGCGCTCGAATTGGTTACTTTACTTCATATTCTTACCTACGTTTCATGGCGCGTTAGCAAACTCAAATCATCTCTAGTAGAAAATTCGCATGCACAAGAAATTAATTTTTAGATAAGACAACATACGATAAGGTGCTGGAACAGCCAAGCGTCCTAATCCCGAGATACGATCACCGAGTCTTGCATGGGTGGTCTTCTTCTCTTGACGCCCCCTGTTCCCTCTTTTCCACATCACAAATCCAGATTCCAATCCGGCTCGTCGAATATCTCCCTCAATTCCGTCCCCTTCCATATCAGCGCCAACATAGGTATGAAGCAACAAATCTCAACGACAGCAAATACGATCCAACTTGTTTGCAGCCCGTACCTCCACGCAAAACGGATGGCGTAGAATCCGACGAAGAAACAGAATATTTGACGGCCGAAATTGAGGATCGAAGCTGTCTCACCTGCTTGGCGCGGATAGCACTATGTTATGTCAGCCGATCTGTCTTTTAATACCAGAAAAGGTGCGGGGGAAAGTGGTATGTGATGAGAAGTGCGTGATGCTTTGTCGATCGCAGTGAGACAAAAGAGTGAAACAAAAGTGCGTCGAAATATTAGAACAAGGGATTGGGCGAAAGACAGGCTTATGAAAGAAACTCACATCAGCCGTGTATGCGTATGTCACTGTCGTAACAATCTGCAGTCCTGCGGCCGCAACTGCGATGCCAAGACCCGGCCCCATCCAATGCGTCTTGTTGTGAAGGCAATTGGCTTCGACTATCAGCCCGAGAGGCAGAAGAATTACGCCAGGAAGCATGGCATACAGTCGATCTTCCGCGACACGTTTGCCATCTCTTCTTTTCGCTTTCCATCGTATGACCCAGTCGGAAAACCCTCCAGCTCCTGCTTCGCCAATGAAAGATCCGAGACTGAGAGGAACACCCAGCAAGAGTCCAATCTGCCAGGTGCGAAAGTTGTAGACTTTATGGAAGAGGATGGCTGAGGAAACGACGAAAATCATGTTTCCATATCCAGAAGCAACGGAGTAGAAGACTGTAGGAAGGAGGATGCTGGGATATCGAAGCATCTTGAACTGGCGAGTAAATTTAACAAACCGTATTCTTCGGCTATCATGTCGCTTCTTTCGAAGCCATTCTTTTTGGTATTCGGTCATTCGAGGCCGTCTGAGTGACTCTACACTTCGAGAGTATAGCGTTTCCGGTAGCGCAAAGATGGTGAGCACGAGTAGGAGGGAAGCAACAATTGCTGGAACATAGAACGTCCAATGCCAGCTGATTCTCCTGTAAATAAAGCCTCCGATGGTTGGTGCTAGATTGGCTCCGGTCATATGCGTAACCATATAAAAGCCAATGTAGAGACCGCCTGTGTTAAGTCAGCTAGGGCACGGCGCCTGATCTGCTAGGTACATACGCTGGTGTTGATAGAATATATCGCAGCATACAACAGTCCCCAATCCCAGCGATGCACCCGCGAAGAAACCGTTCAAGGCTCTGAACGTCATCAACAATGCGTAGTTGCGACTCAGTCCACATATCAGCGCCGTAGCCGTGGAGCCGACCAGTCCTGCGATGTAGATAGGCCTGCGGCCCAATGCATGGGACAGAGGATTCCAGAAGAAAGGCGATACTCCTAGGAACAAGGAGAAAATGCCCACGACGTATGTTGTTTCCACTAGAGGCACTTTTAGGTATTTTGATAAAGGCCAGATTGCTGGGGACTAGTTTCATTAGTGTTGATAGATCACGGCATATTCCAACAATGGGTACTACTCACGATTGTGTAAGCAGTAAAGAGAGAAAGAAACGACAATAGTGAAATCTGGATAAGAATCTTGATCTTGGCCATTCGACTCCATGTCAATGGATCCCGTGGATCATCCAGAGGCTGTGGTAGCAAAGGGAAGCCAAATTTATCCAGTACCGCCTCTCGCTGTCCCTCTCTGTCACCACTTGAAGGAGACGTCATAGATCTTGCTTTCCAGTGGTTGTTTGTGTCCAATGATTCTGTAGGAGACCCGCTCGAGGAAGACTGCTCGTCAATCGATCTGGCTGTGACATCGACCTCTCCATCTTTTTCCTCGATAGAAGGAAGTGCTCCGGGAACAATCGGTCTCTTGTTTGGCCGGGCAGCTGAAGTCGGTCTATCTTCCGTGAAATCGGACTGTGGGGACATTAGATTGAAAGAGATTGATGCAATAGCCGTGTTAAAAGATTGTGGTCATCATCCAATGTCTGAAGGCGATTGGAATTGTTGAACGGTTGAGGTTGGTGGTGTCGGTTGTCCCACCAGAGAGTCTGAACGCGCGCAGCCCTTTGTCGCTGCTACCTGATGTATATCAATATCTGGCCCCGCGTATAAATCTTATTTAACGGTAGATGATATGATCCGGGCAATGGGATCGAGCGACATAGCGCACTTTGGTTCAAATTCAGAAGCGAGGAGTTCCTTGCGCACTTCAATTTTCTTAACGTTGTGAGCTGGATGAGCACTGTGATAGATGACCCAATAGATCATGGATCCTTGTCTTGCCTCTCATACAATCTCTGTGTTTCAAGGCGCGATTCGCCTGGAGCGGAGACAAAACAAGTGAGTTTGATTCAGCCTCCGATAGTATACACTTACGGATTTTTGACGAAAGGTAGGGGATTTTGGTGATGATCTGGGCAATATTATCTGCTGTTTCCGGAGAGGTGTTTCTCCCGTGTCTCATGCGAGAGACAGACATGGAGACTCGCTGCTTCTTGTGTGATGGCAAGCCAGAATTACACCAATGATGGCAGTGAAGAGGCATCTGCTGCTCTCGATCGAAGTGTGCGTTTCTTGCGAGGTTTGCTTTTAATGTGAAGCAAACTACTCAAAGCTGGACGTTCCGCGCGAGGCGAGGTGATCTCTTCCCAGTCCCAGCAGGGCTGATGGTATTTTTGGGTCCACTGAGACAGACAACGTCCTCGTACCTCGTTGTAAAGGAGTTCAAGTTGATGCAGTGGTGATGGTCATGGTTGGAGGGGGGACGAGACCGAGTTGAGTTCACTTGGAGACTGCACGTGTACAGCTCTGCTGAGTTTCGTGGGATTTCAAGAAATCTTGAGGCGATTCTTTGCTCTTTTTTGATGCTATGTAACCTTCACAATAAATGCCATGAAAAGCTTTCAGATCCCGTCTACCACAGGTCACATGATATTCACGTGATAATAAATGACTCTCGCCATCGCCTACGAAATCATTATTCTCCAACTCCAGCATTCAATTCTAATCCCATCCGAGCATGAAGTAAGCATCACATCTACATCAACTTGGAGTTTCGGATCAACTTCAAGTTATTAGCATGCATTCCCGAAGAAGAATATCAAGATCCAATTGAACTTCCCGAATTGAAGTTTTGAAACAATTGAACCGAAAGACCTAATCCATGCCCACCCGACCTCTTCGCCGAAAAAGAGCAGTTCAGTTCCCCAAAATGTCGACTGAAGACCGAAGAACCTCAACACCCACCTCGCGAATCACAGAAGTCGAAGAAAGCACCACCGAGGACATCCGACAACCTGCTAGTATACCAAACATAACACAACTAACCGTAGACGATGCCGTTCCACCGATTCCCGCACTCTTCGTCACGCTCCCCCTCATCCGAGATGCACTCATCACCGAGTCTTCGGAGATGCAAGATGGGACCGTGCAAGAATGTCTACCGCTCCTCGCCGAGCCAGGCGGGGATTTGAATCTATTCGGTGTATCGCAGCTGGGAAGAACAAAACATGTTCAATATCTGCATAAGATGATTCGGGGACCCATGCCGGCCGGGTTTACGCCGGCGGACGCATCGAGGCCTTGGATGGTCTATTGGGCGCTTACGGGGTTGTATCTTTTGGGTGAAGATGTTGCTGCTTATCGGGATAGGTAGGTTGTGACCCTTCTTTCTTTGAGAGTCTGTTCTGGGACTGACTTGGAAACAGAGTCATCTCGACTTTCATCCCGGCTCAAAATCGGGATGGGGGATTTGGCGGTGGTCACGGGCAATTTTCACATATTGCTACCTCCTACGCTGCTGTCTTGAGTCTGGTAGCCGTCGGAGGCACCGAAGCGCTCGACATGATTGACCGAAAGGGAATGTGGCATTTCCTTGGCCGAATGAAGCAAAAGAGTGGAGGGTTCTCCATGGCTTTAGGTGGCGAAGTCGACATTAGGTAAGATAACTTCCACCAAAACAGAGACGACGCAAGTATTCATGAATACTGCAGAGGAGCCTACTGCGGCATGACAATCATATCACTCCTAAATCTACCTATGGATCTCCCCTCCGACTCCCCAGCCAAAATCAACGGTCACGAAACCTTCCTAACCAATCTCAAATCCTGGATACGCCGCTGCCAAACCTACGAAGGCGGTATAGGTGGTGCGCCATCGAACGAGGCTCACGGAGCCTATGCCTTCTGTGCTCTAGCATGTCTAAGCATAATCGAGCCCCCTTCAAAAAGTATTCCATCGACCCTTGACATGCCCTCCCTAATATCCTGGCTCTCATCCCAACAACACGCCCCAGAGAGCGGCTTCGCAGGCCGGACGAATAAACTGGTTGACGGTTGTTACTCGCATTGGGTGGGCGGATGTTGGGCCCTCATTTCTGCTGCTCTGAATCCCACTTCCACTTCTACAGAACGACCAGCAGATCTCTGGTCACGCTCTGGTTTGGCACGGTACATCCTCTGCTGTTGCCAAAATCTGCGTTCGGGCGGTCTGAGAGACAAACCGTCCAAATTTCCCGACTCGTATCATACCTGCTACGTTCTCGCTGGTCTAAGTGCCGCGCAGAACGTTTTCACCTTCCGAGAAGTGGAAAAGATGGGCGTTTCTGGCGCGACGGCTGCATTTGGATGGGGTGTTGATGTGCGGGGAAGCGATGATGTACCTTGTGAGTATATGGACAGAGTCAGGGCTGTTCATCCGGTCTATGTGATTCCTTTTGAGGCAGTAGACGAGGCTAGAAGTTACTTTGAAGAGCGAGGCGGGTTCTAGGTATCCTGATCAATTGGAGAAAGTGAGGAAGCTGGAGTGCTTTGATTGTCTGGTATCGGAAGCGCTCAGGAAACATAACCTGGAATCCTCAGGTGCTGATTGATATTGACGAAGTCATAACAGCTTCGCATATCTCCTTCAGGAGAGCCATTGAGCCATTGCTATTCCACACGTCACATTTTCTTCACTAAGCCGGACCATATCAACGTACTCCACCTACTTAACGATATCTCGCATCAATCCAAACTGCTGGTTCCGTTCAGCAAAATCGCTCTGATTGATAGGAATGGCGTGAATTAAGATTCTGCGCGATTTGGAAGGCAGACGCAGGCGTTGAATAGCTTCATATAGACATTAAGATATCTTCAGAGTATTCCAGCCTGCAAATATAGTCTACGATGCGTCCAAAATTGACCTAGGCGCGGGAAAAGGCTTCGTATGGCGGATGGCTGTCTGTAAAACAACGCAAGGTCTGGCGTAATACTGGTGAATAGAATGCGCCAGGCAAAAGATCAACTAGCCAAATCAGATCAGGAGTGACAAGAGGCGCATACTTACGTGTAGACTTCACCCATGTTTTCCTCCGATGTGCCGCGTTAGGATTTCTAGGCTTTCCATGGTCAGCTGATGGCCAGGCGTGTACAGCTGCAGCACGCTCGTAGGGGGGAGGAAGATCAAAACGCGTAGTCGACAGGGATAAGGTGTTTTCCCGAAAGAGGGCGAAAGGGATAAGAGGAGATCAAGGCAAGAAGACAGCCAAGAAAAACGGTCCGACCTCATTGATTCTGCACACGCTAGATTCCAAAACTCTTGTGAGCTAATTTTATCTGGGAATCAGTCCCAGGATCACAATCATACCTGAACGCCTGAAAAGCGCTGCACAGTATCGTGATCGTGGCAACCATGGATCGCACTAGGAACCCTAGGACTGTCTCCTGGGTGTATCTTCGTCTGCGTCACGACGGTCACCCGCGAATTGTCTCCTTTAATATTTTCAGTTTGCTACTGTGGTAGAATGGGTTTTAAACGTTAATCCGCACCCCCCTGTCGCCCCCCTCGTCAAATCACACACAATAAGCTACAAGTATACAAAAAATTTGGTTCTTTCGAAAGAGAAAGAAGAGGCGAAGAGCATACAAAAGATCCGAAGAAAAAATATTCAGTTTTGGCGAAGAGACGAAAGAAAGACGACCTCGCGCACTGACCTGGGCCGGGGTGACAATTAACGTTTAAAACCCATTCTACCACAGTAGGTGTGGAATCTCCTGCTAGGTCACTCAGCTACTGTGTACTCTGGTTGCCGGCATATTAGTTGTTAGCGCTTGATCAATGCTTCTGCCCTCAATATATCCGTTCTCAATTTTACTCGGGAATTTTCGCGGGTAGTACTTATTCTAGCACGCGTATTTATCAGAACTTTGATCTGCTCAGGGGTTTTCATAGTCCGACGCTAACAACTAATATGCTGGCAACCATAGTAGATCACTGCACTGGAGTTTCGCCGTTGTGTACGAGTATCCTCGCCGGCGGTTTGGTCGCAATTGGGCAGCGAACCGTCCCGTTGCGCACCCACATCTATGATGACCAAATTGTATTGAGGCGGGTACAGTTGTCCGGGTGTTATATACTATCCACAAGGTATTTTCTTCTAGCCTCTCTTACCGCCGTCCTGGCTCCTGGGCTGACTTGCGTTGATTGGACTATGCTTCGCGCTCGTTTTGCTTGCTCCAATGCTCTCAGTGCTCGCATATTGTGGTTTCGGCATCAATCCGGATATTTCCGCGGTTTTTTTGAGCACTAGTATTGATGACGTCAAGGGTGTTTTGATTGGTGGATTCTGCGGTGATATCTCTTGCCTATCACCTGTGCACGATTTTCACATCGTCGATGAGAGCATTACTGTGGACAGATATCAAATAAACGNACTGACCTGGGCCGGGGTGACAATTAACGTTTAAAACCCATTCTACCACAGTAGGTGTGGAATCTCCTGCTAGGTCACTCAGCTACTGTGTACTCTGGTTGCCGGCATATTAGTTGTTAGCGCTTGATCAATGCTTCTGCCCTCAATATATCCGTTCTCAATTTTACTCGGGAATTTTCGCGGGTAGTACTTATTCTAGCACGCGTATTTATCAGAACTTTGATCTGCTCAGGGGTTTTCATAGTCCGACGCTAACAACTAATATGCTGGCAACCATAGTAGATCACTGCACTGGAGTTTCGCCGTTGTGTACGAGTATCCTCGCCGGCGGTTTGGTCGCAATTGGGCAGCGAACCGTCCCGTTGCGCACCCACATCTATGATGACCAAATTGTATTGAGGCGGGTACAGTTGTCCGGGTGTTATATACTATCCACAAGGTATTTTCTTCTAGCCTCTCTTACCGCCGTCCTGGCTCCTGGGCTGACTTGCGTTGATTGGACTATGCTTCGCGCTCGTTTTGCTTGCTCCAATGCTCTCAGTGCTCGCATATTGTGGTTTCGGCATCAATCCGGATATTTCCGCGGTTTTTTTGAGCACTAGTATTGATGACGTCAAGGGTGTTTTGATTGGTGGATTCTGCGGTGATATCTCTTGCCTATCACCTGTGCACGATTTTCACATCGTCGATGAGAGCATTACTGTGGACAGATATCAAATAAACGTATGGTAGCTGGGGAATTAAAGGTTAATTGGGACCCCTATCTTAATCCATGCGATAGGCTCTTTTCTACGTACAACTCAACGTACCCTAGATGTTTTTTGATCGGACCAATCGGATCTTATTCTCTTCGCCTTTCTCGTTCTAGAGATACAAGTTTTATATTTATAATCCTACGTTGAGTTGGAGTTGACAGGGCTGTTATCGAGCCGAGGTTTAATCTTTATTCCCCTAGCTACCATATACCACAGTAGATGGATCCTCCCCGTCGAACCCATGTGTTACGGTAAAGAAACCATCAGGAGAGATCAGCAGCTAGACGTTTATTTGGCATCAGATCATAGTACAGTTGAGAGCGTTGTCAACGAGAGCGCTGCAAGGGAGAGCACTACAAGAGAGAGTACTCTAATCGAAAATACTGAGAGGCTGCAGAGTAGAACGCTGCAAATCAGCCTACTAAATGGACGCGGATCAGTCCATTCAAGTCAAAGCATTGCGTGCGGAATTGATGGGGATCTGGGAGAGTAAGGCAAAAAACGAGTTCTACAAAACGGAGAAATGAGACGGGCTTGGCCATATTGTACTGTGTATACTATGTAGTTAAATGTGGGGAGGGCCTGTATACCGTTGCTAGGGCTGCCTGTAACATTTGTTAGATCTTGGATATTACTACTCAGTATGCATTTTAATATACTCTCAGATGTCCTATTTTTATGTCGCCCCGCCCCCGCGTCTGCAGGCTGGCACATACTGGGAGGGAGTACTAGCATATCCAAAAGTTACAGCCTTGTAATACCTAAGCTGTCTCCACAACTATGGATAGATATAGTTGTTGTATCACCGCAACTCATTGGATCATCCTATCTTCTCGCCTCCCTCATCGTCTACTTCTACTTGCGACTCTCAAGCCACGCCTTTGACCTCCTCCAGGCTTCTCTCGTCAAATCCTATTATCAAGGCCCATACCAATCTTCATCATGCATTTTGTCAAGCTCATCCTGTCGTCGCTTGTACTTGTAGCACCACTACACGCTCTATCCTCTGCACCAACCAACGAAATCTCAACCAACAAAATTTCAACCGACGGAATTTCAACCAACGGAATTTCAACCAACGAAGTTTCAGACAACGACTTTTTACTCCTTGACGAAGATTCATTCACTACCGACATTTGGATCAAGGAAGCTCAAACGCTTGAGACGCTCAAGAACAGTTGGATCAATGAAGCTCAAACGCTTGAGATGCTCAAGAAACGAGCGAACCCCGGGGACCCCGGGTACCATCCACCAGAGGCATTCAGGCTCTGCAGGGGCGTCAGGCGTTGGCCAATAGTCCAGTACCTTTTCTTCCCACCACGCAACCGGAGGATTGATGTCAACATGACCGCCGCTATACACGGTATTCTAGGCTATATAGGCCGAATCCAAACTACTCGAGTCACTATAGAAGTTCAGGTTGCAGTTCCACTTTGGAATCCAGACACAGGAAGCTTTGGTGTTATAATCACAGCATGGAACCGTAGGAGAACTGCCCAGAGATTGGTCTTGGTTGTGGAGGCAGGACCCCCACGCGGTCACGAAGGTCCAGTTAGGGAGCATCGGATCCATGTAAACATGCCTAACGATGATTGGGCTGAGGAAGAGTGCATGATAGATACATTTGGGCCTCACGCCCATGTCAAGATGTACATATGGGTGGAAAATGCTTGAAGTTACCTCGCACGAGGATTGTAATACCACTCATGACAGCTAGTTTCGTCTCCTTCGTTGATAAGCTATCGAGTTGGTATTGCCCGGTTAATTCTTCTACGGTTAAGATGTTAAGTCGTGTAGCACCAATGTTGTTGTCATCAAAATTCTTTAAAACTCTTCCCTTCCTACCTAGCCACGACACCTCAAAAGTTGAAAATCTTGGTATCAAAAATCGTAAAAGCGCTATACGTACCTTTATAGTTTTACGGGCGCTCCGCAAAGGCTAAATTAAAAAATATAATAAGTTACAATCTAAGTTTTTGTAGGATCTTTTGATATATTCTTTCTATATATTAAAGTCTAAGTTTTTATAGGATCTTTCGATATATTAAAAAAAAAGGATATATTTATTAACTAGATAAATATCCTTAGGGATTTCAAATCTATTTACTCTAATCTAGTATAGTCGTAAAATTTTAAAGTTCCTCGGACTAGCTATATAGGATTACGGCCTAAGGTATCTATATTATTAAAATTCTTTAAAACTCTCTCCTACTTTACTAGCTACGACACCTCAAAGGTCGAAAATCTTAGTATTAAAAATCGTAAAAATGCTATACGTACCTTTGTAGACTTACGCCCGCTCGGTAAAGGCGAAATTAAAAAATATAACGACTAAAATATCTAAGTTTTTATAGGATCTTTTGATATATTAAAAAAAAAAGATATATTTATTAACTAGATAAATATCCTTAGTAATTTAAATTTTTTTTACTCTTAAAATCCTAATATTACGTAGTTATAGCCCGTGCTTTTAAGCGATATATAGCCCTAACCTAGTCTTTTCTACCTACTAAGGTCCTACTACCGCTAAGTTAGCCTATCCGTATTAGTTCTAATATTACGTAAGACGCGTACTTAGCGTAATAGGGCGAAGTACCTATAAGAGTCGCGTATATAACTAATTAAAATACCTACGTACTAGATTCGCCGCCTTCGCCTACGTACTTCTAATATACTACGCCTTCTCCTACTCTAAAATAACCTAAGAACTACCCTTTATATACTAGTAAGACCTATTTATAGGTAAAACTACCCTATCTATACCCTAAGTAGCTCGTAACGTACTACGTAAAGTAGCTAGTAAGAGGAGGATCAAAATAGCTTATAGGATACGACGTAGACTACTACGTAATCTAGTCCTATTTACGCCTTATAAGACCTACCTACTCAGTCCTATCCGCGCCTCGTAAGACCTACCTATACCTTTACCTCTAACCTCCTTTACTATACGCGTAAGGGTTTTACTATATATCTATTTATAATAACGTCCTTTCCCTAGTTCGCTTATAGAGGAAATTAAGGTAATATATAGGCTATATATACCTAAGCGCCCCTAGCCCTTTATTAATATCTTCGTAATATATACGTAGCCTCGCTTTATAGGGAGCTCGCTACGAGCGGAACTCGAAGCTAATATACGGTATCTATAACTCTCTAGGTCCTAGTACGATATTAATACGACGCCTACGCGTACGCTACGTATAAGTTAGGTCGAGTACCTTAATATAACGCGTTCGCCTAGGTTATAGGTACGCGTAAAT
>JEMP01000023.1:586716-608005 GCA_000738655.1 Venturia pyrina ICMP 11032 | reverse complement strand
TATAGTTAAGTCCGCCTCCCGCTTCCTACGCCTCTTAATCCTAAACTTAAACGTCTCTTTTCGGGTATTATTATAAACGTAAGCGCGTTAAAACTTAAGCGAAGCGCCTCTTTGTAAGCCTTTTATTATATAATCTATTACTATAATAATACGTTCGTATTTGTTTCGCTTAGGCTTAAACTAGATTAGAGTCTTAAGAATATAGGGACCTATAATCTACGTACGTATAGTATAATCTATTATCGTATTAGTAGCCTACGCTAATTTGGCGAAAGGCCGTACTACTTCGTATAAATCTAGATTCACGATACTAAGGAAGAGCGTATTAGTATATAAGATAGAGTATTCCCTAATCTTAATACTAGTATCTTACGAATAATTAAGGTATATATAGCTAGCAACCCGCTTACGGCCGCCTTTCGGAATAACCGTACGCGTCTTAAGAATAACCCTAGAGTTCTCCTCGTACTTTAGATTATTAAGCGCCCGTAAGACGACGCTTATACGTATAATCGCCCTACTATATCCGAAGGTGCAGCTATTATACCTACGACTAGTACGGATACTAAGAATAGATCGCGATATATTATTACGTATAAGATAGATAGCGCGACTAGTCTGATTAGTAACTATACGAGTACCTACTAGCCCTTATACTTCGTACTTTTATTACTAAAAGGCGAATATAGGTAGTATAAGACGATAATAAACTCCTTATTAGCGGATACGACCGAGAGTAAGTAGGATATAGCTACTATATAGGAGGAAGATAATATCCTTCCTAAAGGTTTTAATAAGAATTAAGGCGTCCGCCCTCCTCTACTTAGCGATCGCCGGCTTTCTAAGTAAATATAGTTTAAATTTATAGTATAGACTCGTACGTAACTATTAGTAATCCTATACGGTAGGAGGCTCTTCTATAAGTAGCTAGTAGATAGCTTCGTATTAATCTAAGGCGACCGCCTTAGCTACGTAGCTCTTAACTAGAATAAGTTTCGTAGCGTAAACGCCTAAGGTTTACTCGATACGATAATAGAAGCAGAGGCAATAACTAGGGCGAGCTATAGTATTCCTACTATCCTTCCTACCTCCTTTACTAGATCTCTACGCGTAATAAATAACCTCTACCTTAACGTAATAGCTATATATCGCGAGCTTAGCGTACCTGATTTCTTTATTACCTTTACCTATAATCCTAAATAGGATAAGATTATACGTAAGCTTATACCTAGTTAGGAGTCTATCGATCGCCTAGATCTAGTTAATCGCGTCTTCCGCTTAAAGCTCGTACAACTCTTAAAGGAGATTATTAGGAAAGAGGGTATATTTAGTATTAGCTAGTATATAATCTAGATAGTTGAATTCTAGAAGCGTAGGCTTCCGTACATATATATTCTCTTAATCCTCGCGCTAGAGGCGCGCGTACGTAATACGGATAATATAGACGCCTTTATATTAGCTGAAATTCCTAACCCTAATACGGACCCGCTCCTTTATATAGTTATTATTTCGTAGATACTCTATAGGCTATACGGGCTAGGCTACAGGTTTTTAGGTTATATATAAGATAGTAAATATCGTTAGTCCTACCTAAAGTAGTTTTACGAGGAGACTATAATTAGGAATAGCTAGGTTTAATACTAACGGCGCGAGAATAGGCGTATATATACTAAAGGGGGTAGAGGATTCTCCTATAACAACTACTAGGTCGTACCTTATAATCCCTTCCTTTCGCGCCGCTTTAACGCGTATATTAATATTAAGTCGTACGTAAGCTATTACTCGATTAAATATATCTTTAAATTTATTAATAAAGCACCGGACTAAGCGACTATTCGCGTATAGTATACGGAAGCGCTCGTACGAGGCGAGAACCCCAATCTAGTAGAGTAAGATAAGATCTAGGAATCTATTAACTCTCGCTATATTGCCGTAAATAAGGCGTACTAGAGAATCTAAGAGCTCCCTACGTACGGGCGTACGGTTACGTATATCTCTTTAGTACTCTATCTTAAAGGCTAATAGTTTGTTTCCGTCCTTGTAGATAGAGAACTAGCTGCGTAAGAAGAGAGGATTAATAAGGATACTACGCTTACTAGTTACTTTACGTAGAATACCGTAAATCCCTCCTATACTATCCTATACTAAAAGTTTCCTAAGACGTATATTTAGAATAAGCGGAGGTGCGTTTAGACCCCTCGTAAGACTAGAAAGCGTATTATTAGCTATATAACGTTTATTCGCGTAACCGTAGGCAA
The DNA here is from genome assembly GCA_000738655.1 of Venturia pyrina ICMP 11032. NCBI lineage: Eukaryota > Fungi > Ascomycota > Dothideomycetes > Venturiales > Venturiaceae > Venturia > Venturia pyrina. The sequence goes on along the minus strand of JEMP01000023.1, from coordinate 605,747 downwards.
GCTCTTCTATCTACGCCTTCTACTCGTAAACTTTAGGGGTTAGAAATCCTTCCTTAACGCGTTAGTATACGGAAGCGCTCGTACGAGGCGAGAACCCCAATCTAGTAGAGTAAGATAAGATCTAGGAATCTATTAACTCTCGCTATATTGCCGTAAATAAGGCGTACTAGAGAATCTAAGAGCTCCCTACGTACGGGCGTACGGTTACGTATATCTCTTTAGTACTCTATCTTAAAGGCTAATAGTTTATTTCCGTCCTCGTAGATAGAGAACTAGCTAAGTAAGAAGAGAGGATTAATAAGTATACTACGCTTACTAGTTACTTTACGTAGAATACCGTAAATCCCTCCTATACTATCCTATACTAAAAGTTTCCTAAGACGTATATTTAGAATAAGCGGAGGTGCGTTTAGACCCCTTATAAGACTAGAAAGCGTATTATTAGCCGTATAACGTTTATTCGCGCGACCGTAGGCGAGCTCTTCTATTTACGCCTTCTACTCGCAAACTTTAGGGGTTAGAAATCCTTCCTTAACGCGCGTACTATTAATAGCGTCGCGTACATAACCTATAAGTAAGCCTACTACGCTACGGGTCTTATTAATAATAATACGGAGTAGGCTATATATCTCTATAAGGTATATAAGATAAGTATACCTAATACTCTTCGTAATCTACTTCTAGATATTATCCTTTAATACTAGCCTCTTAACCCGTAAGCGCTCTAGGATAAATTTAGCGAGAAGCTTTACGAGGATTATAAGGGTAGGTTATAGGATAACTAGAATATCTATAATCCTATACGCGAGTAATACGATAATCTTAGTCTTACTCTCTTTTAGTAGCTTCTAGAGCGCTATAGTTCTTCGCTTAAAGTAGTTAATATACGTACGCCTTCTAGCTAGTTTAGTATAAGTATAGAAGCTAGCGTAAATTACCTAATTCGCAAGTAGATAGAATATAATCTCAATACGTAAGTATAGATTGCGTAAGATAATCTTAATTCTATAAGTAATAAGTAGAAGGTAATCTATTACACTATTACGTAAGACGTCGTATAGCGAAATAGCGGTCTCTTCTTCTTAGAAGGCTGCGGAGGTATAGGAAAAATATTTACGTAGAATACCGTCCTCGCTTACCTACGTTCGTAAGGCCTTATCGTAATTACTATTACGATAACTAGAATTACTACGATACTTCTTAAAGGTAGTACTACCGTATACTCTCGCTTTAAAATTCTAATTCCTATTAAGCCTAGGAAAGGCGTAACTATAGGGAAGAATACTAATCTTACGGAGCTTCTTTACGAGATAAGATTAATCTTTTAGGATAAGTTAGTAATATACGAGCGGGATAACTTTAAGAGCGTCTTAATTATATTAAAAGACTTACGAGAGGAAGGCGACCTACGTAAAATAATATATTTTAGTAGTATTATAGTCTACTTTTATAGAGACTTCCGCTAGATCCTACCTATTATTAAGAAAGCGACTCGCGGCTAAGTAACTACTACTACGCTCTAGAAAACCTCTTTTTAGCGTATAGGCCGCGTTACTCTCCTTCGCCTTACGTAGAATATACGACTCTTACGACTAAGCTTAACTAATACTAAGAAGGCTACGATCGTATCTTTCGCGTTAAAACTCTTAAGTATAGGTAACTAGACTAGTCCTAATAGCTATATTACCTAGGGTACGCAAAATAATATACCCCTTAATAATCTATAGGAGCTAGTAAAATATATCTATCCTTATCTTAAGGATCGCGCTCCTATACTTTAAGAAGTAGCTAAACGCGCTATCCTCGTACCGCTTAATTTAGTTATTTAGTAATTAAATAAGTAGATTCTCGCGGACGTCCCTAATCCTAAGCGGAAGTACTTCTCTACCGATACTTACGTTATTAGATCTACGTAAGAGTACCCTTCCGAATTCCTCGTATCTATCGACGTTACGGAGCTCCCTCCGTACTATTTAAAGCTTAAAGTTAGCGTAATTATTATACTTCTTCGTAATCTTCGCCTAAAGGATAGCCTCTATAATAGTACGCGTATATTAATTACTCGAATAGATTTACGTATTCTTTATTATACGATTTTAGGTAGTACGTATTATAGCGAACCGGTTTTTATTCTACGTATCCTAATAAATTGTAATAACGTAATTATAGATAGCCTTAGTTTTATACGAAGAGTATTTCCCGTACGCCTCGTATTTACTATAACTATTAATAAGTTATAGGGTTAGAGTCTCTCGCGCGTAGGTTTACTTCTAGATAATTAGGTGTTTACGTATAGTTAATTATATATTACGCTTAGCCGCGTAATATCTATAGATAGTATTCGTATTGTTTTCTCAAGCGATAAGGATGCGAGGATAGGACGACTTAAGAATATAGTCTAGCTAGAGGCTTTACTAAGGGAGTAAAGTTATAATAGTTAGATAGTAATAAGATATTACTATTATAGTAAAGTTATTTATTATTTAAAAGCAAATCCTAGTTTTTTTTTTCTAACTAAAGTTAGACGTAAAATTAATAAAACTCCTACTATAACTCCTTTCGTAAAGGTATAAAGTACTTAAAAGAGAGACTTAATAGCCTACGTAAATATCCGTATACCTTCGTAGTTATCCGTATTAGAAAGTTTATTAAAACTCCTAATTAAAAGTAGTATAAAAAAAATAAAGGAGCTAAATCCTCCCTAAGGATAGATAAGTAGTTAATACTCGTCCGTATCGCCGCGTATTATTATAGAAGTACTCGTAGTATCTCGTAAGACTTCTTACTTAAAGCCCTTAAACTCCTCCTTATTATTATTATTACTAGTACTACCCTAGCTAGAGCGTAACTCCTAGTCCTTATCTTTATCCTTATCTTCGTCCTTATCTTCGTCCGTATTATCGTCCGTATTATCCGTATTATTATCCTCCTTATTACTATCCTCCTTAGATGCGTTAGCTATACGCGTATCGCGCGGAGTAGTACGGACTAGTATTAGAGTAACCTTAATATACGAGAGCGTACGAGCTTAGTAGTAAGTAGAGCTACGACTAGATACCTACGTAAGTATATCCTAAGGAGATTCGGCCTACGTAATAATATCTATAATATTAGGATCGTTCGTAAATTCGCTATTATAACTAGATTTAGGGCCGATTACGCCCGTACTAACCGTAGTATTATAGCTACTATAATGGCGAATAATACGTACGCGACGGTTTACGCGAGTAGCTACTTTGATAAGGATCTAGGTCTACGTAAGAAGGACGTTTACGTCCGTTATATTATCGCCTCGATTAACGATCGCCTATACGCGTAGAGAGTCCGTAATATTACGCTCTATAATACGTAAGGTTACGCGATCCTTTCCTAGTCGTATACCTAACGTACGCTTATTAAGGCGGTCCTCTATATTAGCTTCTATTATCGACTAAGCTAATATAAGCTTCTTCTTTAATACCTTACGTACTAGTACTAAAAGCGTGTTAGCTACGAGAGAACGCGAGAGGTTATAAAGGTTAAGAACTTACTACTACCCTACTTATTATAGCGCTCCTAATATCCGCCCTAAAGGTAATTACTATACGTACCCTCCGCCTCGCCTATAAGTATATAATAGCCTTTAAAAGGACTAAGGCCTACCTAGTACTTATCGTACGTATCTACGCCTATATAGATATTATCCGCACGCGTATAATAGGAGGCGGGAATATTATAATTAGTACGCTTAAAGTCGTACGCGCGGCCGGCTACGAGCGTACTATCTTACTAGTAAACCTTATTCTTAATACGATGTTTAAGGATTCCCTACTTATACTTTACGTAGGTACCTTTACTATAGCGGCGCGTAGTTACGCGGCCCTCCTTAACCTCGCTAATTACGAGCTTATCGATCTCCGTAACTATATAGAAGTTAGTCTTACGTATAGTATATAATAGATTACGATAGGTCTATATAGAATAAATATATAATACGTAAAATATAGTATAGATTACCTAATACTAGATTATATAGAAATATATTACGTATATACGCTACTACGTATATACCTATTAATACTTACGGAGATCTAGTTCGCAAAGGATAGTCTATATATAATAGGTTAATTCTACGCGTATAGTACTACGTATATAAAATAGGGGAAAGAACTTACTATAACGGGATTTAACTACGACGGTATACGAGCGACTAGGGGTAGTTAGTTTACCTAGTAGCTTTCCTCCTCCGCCTACGCCCGTAGATAATCCGCTCTACTTATTAGGTATAGTTATCCTCGCGGCCTTACGTATAGCTATAGATATAGTTACAATTAGTATAAGTAAGAGTAGGAGCTATTATTAGTATACGTAGTATATAGGTAGTATTCGAGTAGTATCTCGTAGGAAGAGATTAGTATAAGTTAATAGTAAAAGGGAATAGGGTTATAGGTTAGCTACCTTAAGTAGGAATAAGTTAGTAGACTATACGTTAGGCCCCTACGTATTTACGGGTACTCCCGTAGATTAATAGGGGAATATAATAGGTTATATAACTTCTAACTAATAGGAACGCTATATTAACGAAGCTAGTAGACTATATATAAGTCCCCTACGTATTTACGGGTACTCCCGTAAATGCGGGTACTTCCGCAGATCAATAGGGGGGTATAATAGGTTATATAACCAAAAAATCTATTATAGTAAAGTCGACCGTCCGTATCTTTCTAGAATAGCGTTACGTAATACGTATAAGAAATACGTACGCTCGCTAAAAGTTAAATATTATTAACCTCTTTCTTACTATTCTTCCTTACGTTATATGATATAGAGGTCACATGATAGAATTAATTATTTACTATAATATATCTTTCTAATCCAAATAATAAGATGAAAAATACTAGACTATTACTAATCCTAGGATAAGAAAGATCGTTTATCTAGACGCAGCCGGAGGCTATCTAACCCTATAAGTTTAAAAGACTTATTTTAAAAGGAGCGAAGCCCGCGGACAAATAGGACTCTAGTTAATAAACATATCTTTTTTTTTGGATATATCAAAAGATCCTACAAAAACTTAGATATTTTACTTATTATATTTTTCGATTTCGCCTTTGCCGAGCGCCTACAACTCTATAAAGGTACGTATAGCGCTTTTACGATTTTTAATACTAAGATTTTCGACTTTTGAGGTGTCGTGGCTAGGTAAGAAGGGAAGAGTTTTATAGAAGTTTAATACCTAGTATATTCCGATAATATATAAGATAGATAACTTATAGGTATAGTAGGATATTAACAAGCTCGCCGGCGTTTTACTTAGTAACTGTTATATTACAAAGATANAGTAGCTACTTCGATAAGGATCTAGGTCTATATAAGAAGGACGTTTACGTCCGTGATATTATCGCCTCGATTAACAACCGCCTATACGCGTAGAGAGTCCGTAATATTACGCTCTATAATACGTAAGGTTACGCGATCCTTTCCTAGTCGTATACCTAACGTACGCTTATTAAGGCGGTCCTCGGTATTAGCTTCTATTATCAACTAAGCTAATATAAGCTTCTTCTTTAATACCTTACGTACTAGTACTAAAAGCGTATTAGCTACGAGAGAACGCGAGAGCTTACAAAGGTTAAGAACTTACTACTACCCTACTTATTATAGCGCTCCTAATATCCGCCCTAAAGGTAATTACTATACGTACCCTCCGCCTCGCCTATAAGTATATTATAGCCTTTAAAAAGACTAAGGCCTACCTAATACTTACTATACGTATCTCCGCTTATATAAATATTGTCCGTACGCGTGTAATAGGAGGCTAGAATATTATAATCGGTATACTCAAAGTCGTACGCGCGGCCGGCTATAAGCGTACTATCTTACTAGTAAACCTTATTCTTAATACGATATTTGAGGATTCCCTGCTTATACTTTACGTAGGTACCTTTACTATAGTAGTACGTAGTTAAGCGGCCCTCCTCGACCTTACTAATTACGAGCTTATCGATCTCCGTAACTATATAGAAGTTAGTCTTGCGTATAGTATATAATAGATTACGATAGGTCTATATAGAATAAATATATAATACGCAAAATATAGTATAGATTACCTAATACTAGATTATATAGAAATATATCACGTATATACGCTACTACGTATATACCTATTAATACTTACGGAGATCCGGTTCGCAAAGGATAGTCTATACGTAATAGGTTAATTCTACGCGTATAGTACTACGTATATAAAATAGGGGAAAGAACTTACTATAACGGGATTTAACTACGACGGTATACGAGCGACTAGGGGTAGTTAGTTTACCTAGTAGCTTTCCTCCTCCGCCTACGCCCGTAGATAATCCGCTCTACTTATTAGGTATAGTTATCCTCGCGGCCTTACGTATAGCTATAGATATAGTTACGATTAGTATAAGTAAGAGTAGGAGCTATTATTAGTATACGTAGTATACGGGTAGTATTCGAGTAGTATCTCGTAGGAAGAGATTAGTATAAGTTAATAGTAAAAGGGAATAGGGTTATAGGTTAGCTACCTTAAGTAGGAATAAGTTAGTAGACTATACGTTAGGCCCCTACGTGTTTACGGGTACTCCCGTAGATTAATAGGGGAATATAATAGGTTATATAACTTCTAACTAATAGGAACGCTATATTAACGAAGCTAGTAGACTATATATAAGTCCCTTATATATTTACGGGTACTCTCGTAAATACAGGTACTTCCGTAGATCAATAGGGGGGTATAATAGGTTATATAACTAAAAAATCTATTATAGTAAAGTCGACCGTCCGTATCTTTCTAGAATAGCGTTACGTAATACGTATAAGAAATACGTACGCTCGCTAAAAGTTAAATATTATTAACCTCTTTCTTACTATTCTTCCTTACGTTATATGATATAGAGGTCACATGATAGAATTAATTATTTACTATAATATATCTTTCTAATCCAAATAATAAGATGAAAAATACTAGACTATTACTAATCCTAGGATAAGAAAGATCGTTTATCTAGACGCAGCCGGAGGCTAACTAACCCTATAAGTTTAAAAGACTTATTTTAAAAGGAGCGAAGCCCGCGGACAAATAGGACTCTAGTTAATAAACATATCTTTTTTTTTGGATATATCAAAAGATCCTACAAAAACTTAGATATTTTACTTATTATATTTTTCGATTTCGCCTTTGCCGAGCGCCTACAACTCTATAAAGGTACGTATAGCGCTTTTACGATTTTTAATACTAAGATTTTCGACTTTTGAGGTGTCGTGGCTAGGTAAGAAGGGAAGAGTTTTATAGAAGTTTAATACCTAGTATATTCCGATAATATATAAGATAGATAACTTATAGGTATAGTAGGATATTAACAAGCTCGCCGGCGTTTTACTTAGTAACTGTTATATTACAAAGATACTTCCTAAGATATAGAATAAGAAATATATTAAGAAGTTTAGAGTAGACTTCTAGCGCTAAGTTATAAATAATTATACTATTTATATTACTTATCCTTTAAACTTCTATAGATCCTAAGGAAAGGTAGATAGTATTTATCTAACTATACTACCCTAGTACTACAGCGTTAAGGTTAATTATTTAATACCTAAGATTCCTAAAGGTAGTACTTAGGAAGAACTTATTAAGGCTTATCGCGATCTCTAGGTTAGACTAGTATCTCTATCTAGTTACTATATTAACTATAGTAAGTTACTATATCCGTTCCCTATATATATTACCCTATATTCCGCCAAACTAATCGCGTAAGTATTGATTAGTCGTCTCTAATAGGATAACTACGATATTATTAAGCAAGTTTAGATAATTATTAAGGATAACCGCTATTTTAAGAATATTATTAATAGGTAGGAGACTAAGATAAGAGTTTAATTACTAATAAGTTCGCTATATTCGTTAAACAGGAGATCTATTACTTCGGTAAGATATATTTCTTTTTATATCGTTTCCGCAAAGGCAACGTAGTTGAAAAACTAGAATAGTACTTTATATCTAGGCAAAACGAGCGTGACCTTAAGGACGTACTTAATAATATTGATAGCAATAGGGACAGTAAGACAGGTAATAACGCTATAGAGGATAATAGCGAGGGTATATCTAGTATATAATACCTAATTCTTTTATTCTTTTGTTAGTAGTGGTAACTAGTTATTATTATATTAAGGGGCGACACAACTATAATAGGGGGGAGAGGATATAGTAGGGATATACTACTATAGTACTAGTATAAATAGGACGGACTTGGTAACTATCTTATATTAGCGAACGAACACTACTTTTATACCTTAGTTTGTGAAGTAGTCTTTTAAGGTCTTTTATCTTATATTTTAATAATATACTTTACTTCTATCCTATTATACCTTCTAATCTGAGTTCCTATTGACGGCGGATAACAATATCTAGCCTTTGCCTTATTAGCGCTCTTCCTACTACACTTACTAGGTAGATATTCTATAAATTAGACGTACCTCTTAGAGCTAATAGGTACGACTTTTTTAAACTTACTTCGTATTAAGTTATATCTAAATAGTCTAGTTTGTATCTTATAATTTATAAAATTAAGAGCTCTAAAGAGCTATAGGTATATATAGTATAAATTTTAATAGATTATAAACCTTGATTTTAATTTTATTTTAAATAAAGTAATGTATACACTTAGAGCTTTCTCTATAGATATTCTAATTAATCTTTAGTTAAAAAGAGCTCAAAAAATCTTCTATATAATTGTTACTCATAGCATTCAGCGTAAATATACTAGGTATTTATATTGGAATGAAGATTTAATAAAATCTATGCTCTATAGTACAGACTTCTCTCGATATTTTGTCTTATTCTACTTTGTATGACCCAATCCTATTTTTCTTTACTAAAGTTACTGTTCGAGGAGAGCTAAAAAGGAGAAATTAGATTGAAATTTTGCAAGAGATAAGATAAAATATTATTAAGAATTATATCCTAAGAATCTTTCTTGTTTTGATTCGAATTTATTTAAATATCAATTTCATTTTTTACAATGGACTAGAGTGTTATTACTTAACATATTTTAATTTTTATATATAGTATAGTATAGATAATAATAGAGTCTATAAAAGAGTAGACCTAAATAGTCTATATATAAGGTTAACTAAGGATAAAATGAAGTTTATATTAGTTCTATACTAAAGAGCTTAGGGTAGAATATAGTATACTACTATTACTATATTACTAGCTTAGTAAGTAGTAAAGGAAATACTAGAGTATGAGGAAAAGTACAAGGTACTTAGGCTATAAGAACCTATTAAAACTACGAGTTCTATAAGAACCTATTAAAACTACGAGTTCTATAAGTTCTAGAGTACTCCTATATACCCTCTAGGATTTAAGTTTCTTACTATACGTAACTCTCTAGTTTATGAGTTCTATAAGTTCTAGTGTACTCCTATATAGTCTATATAGTCTACAAGTTCTACTAGTTCTATATAGTCTCAATAGTCTAGATGTATATATATCTGATACTGCCTAGGTATATCTAATACTATCTAGGGTATTTCTAATACTAAGCCTAATATCTTACAGCCTACGCCTACCCCTATTAAGGACTTTGGGCCTTTAAGAGTAAAACTAATAACCTAAGTAATTACTACTATTGCTATTAATAAGAGGGACTATAAACTAGAAAATAATACCTACACAAGAAAATATACGGTTTGGTACCTTAGCGCTGACAAAAAATATATATTTATATAATAGTCGTAAATTTAGCTAGGATGAAAAATAAACAATGTTAAAGTATTTAGACTTAAAAATTCACATTTTTCCGTACATTACTCTACAAACAATATGTATAGACTTGAAGAATTTTTATAGACTAGTATATATCTATACTATAGCGTATTAAAATATCTGGCGATTTTATCTTGAATTTACTTAGTAATCTGTAAAAATAGCTACTTTTAAGTAGTTAACTTGCTATAATGAATTTTCTAGAAGATCACGTATTTTGAAAATTCTTTCCTTCTTTTTTCTATCTGTAATATTTTTTCGAGTATGATAGCCATAGTCTTAAAAGTATACCATTAACTTTCTCGCCCTTTTCTTGACCAAAAAAATATTTAATATAATATCTTTCGAAACTTTCAATTTCTTAACTCGAGATTTGCTTTAAACCTGAGATTTCTTATTTATTATAAGTACTATACGTGTACAACTTTTAGAATCTAGTTAGGCTTTCTTTAGCCTATGCAGGAGCCTAAAAAATATATATAAAATATATGTTCTTTATATGTTGGAGTATTTCTAGGACTCCTAGAGTATTCCTAGGACTCCTAGGGTATTCATAGAGTATTCCTAGAGTATTCCTAGAGTATTCCTAGTGTAGTTTTCCCGATAAGGTAAGTTAAGTATAGTAATATAGCTTTATCCTACTATTAACTTCTACTACATAGCTACTACACAATAGTAAGGTAATAGGATCTTTAGTTAAGTTATAAGCTAAGAGATAAGAAGGGGAGAATTAAGTATTAGAGTATCTAGGGTTATAATATTAAGTTATTACTACTATAGTCTAGTCGTATACTATATATATAATTGGATATCTATTCTTATAGAGTAGTATTACTTATAGATCTATTCTTATTCCTTTTCCGACTCCTATTCCTATTCCTAATCCTGACTGATTATTTATAACCTTTATCCCTCTGATAACCCCTCCCTATTTAACTAATACGTCGTCCTATAACATACTTAAATTCCTTATCCTAGTCTTAAGATATATTTAAATCTGTTCTATAACTCCTACTGCACCTACTAATAACATGAAAAAGTTTAAAAATGTCAAAGTCCGATTTTGATCTATTTTAAGGCTAGGCCTAGGAACCTAAATACTTAAATTACATGATATATTAATGTCTATGTACTCCTAATGATATCTATACTAAGTCCTTCTGCTAGCTATAAGAATTTATTAAGTAGCTTATTCTCCTTATCTCTTATTACTAGTTCCGGTTTAACTATATCCGCTGGTAGTAAATAGTAAGTATATATAGTTAAAGAATAAGTTTTTCCTTAAAATGGATTATTTTAGTATTATTATTTCTTAAAATTTTTCTATAAATACTTATACTACCTCGGCCTCCTATACGGCGTATACTACGTCCCTATAGGTATAGCTAATTAGAATTCGATATACCTCTATAGTTATATTTAAGGAAGTCTTATTAGCCCTACCGTTAAGAGTAGTAGCTATAGGATTCTTTAGAACATAATTAATCGAGGCTAGAAATACTAGGGTCCCTAATAGGGTAGGTTAGGGTAGGTTTTAGGGTCTCTAACCTACCTAACTAGGGGTCGGGTTCAACCGGGTTAGGCGGGTTTTAGGAATAGGTTAGATATAAGGACTTAACGCGATCCGTTTATAGTAGCGCGGGTCTACGTAATACTCACTTAGCGCTTATATAATTACTAAGGTATATACTAATAGTAAGTAATAAATAGTTTAACTAAAAAGAGTTATTATAGATTCCCAGCAGTTTCCCAGTAGTTATAGTTACTAGATAGGCTAGACTATACGATGTTCTAGTTTTCCTCTTATTTATTTATTCCTAGTAGTCTTCTAGTAGTCAGAGTATAGAATATTAGTACAGAATATATTATTTAATAGTATTATTAAGGAAACCGATCTCGAATATATACTAAAGAGAGAATCTATCTTAATTATAGAGAGCTACTCAAAAATAATATTAGGTTTATCCCCCTTAAGATTATTTAATAACTGATTATTGTCTTCCTTATTATCGTCATCCTTATTACTATTATCTTTATTAGCTTCTACTACCTCGTTTTCTAATACTTCCTTTTCCCTAGGAAGAGCTAAGAAGCTCTAAGTAGTATATACTCTATATATATTATCTAGATTAAGAGGGTTACTAATACTGTTAGTCTCTTATTCTACCTTTGGTACTATACTTAGATTCTTAAAACCTATATCTCTAATTCTACTATATATCTCCCTTACCTTATCCCTAGGCGTAAATACTAACTTAAAAGCCTCTATTTTAAATACACTATTAGGAAGATTGAATAATAACTTCGCCTTTGAAGTAGGGTGTATAGTCTACCACCTAGAAGGACTAGGTAGTTTATCGCAAAACTTACTTTTTATAACTACTATTATACGTATAAGAGTAAACTCTCGATCTATAAAGAATTAGAGTAGTAATATAGAGGGTAGTTAGACTATTAGGTATCCTAGTAGTTAATACTTCCTATTCTTATTAGTAAAAGGGATTATAAGCGCCTAAATAGGTATTAGAAACTACTAGTAGACTACTAGGAATAGTATAGACTAATATATAAATCTTTAGATAAAATGATTTTCTAGATATCCTTAGTATATTTAATGTTTACTAGGTAAATATTAATACGTCAATTTAGTTCTTAGGTAATATCCTACTATAACTTCCTAATAGTATCGAAGAGATGACTATAAAAGTCTCTATATTAGATTTCTATTGCTTCCTAATAATCGGTATCCTTACTCCCCTCTAAATCCTTCTTATTAAAATCTATCTTATCCCTATTGATTAGCTCCTTATTAATTAAGTTTTAATTACTTAACTCTTTATTATNCTCACTTAGCGCTTATATAATTACTAAGGTATATACTAATAGTAAGTAATAAATAGTTTAACTAAAAAGAGTTATTATAGATTCCCAGCAGTTTCCCAGTAGTTATAGTTACTAGATAGGCTAGACTATACGATGTTCTAGTTTTCCTCTTATTTATTTATTCCTAGTAGTCTTCTAGTAGTCAGAGTATAGAATATTAGTACAGAATATATTATTTAATAGTATTATTAAGGAAACCGATCTCGAATATATACTAAAGAGAGAATCTATCTTAATTATAGAGAGCTACTCAAAAATAATATTAGGTTTATCCCCCTTAAGATTATTTAATAACTGATTATTGTCTTCCTTATTATCGTCATCCTTATTACTATTATCTTTATTAGCTTCTACTACCTCGTTTTCTAATACTTCCTTTTCCCTAGGAAGAGCTAAGAAGCTCTAAGTAGTATATACTCTATATATATTATCTAGATTAAGAGGGTTACTAATACTGTTAGTCTCTTATTCTACCTTTGGTACTATACTTAGATTCTTAAAACCTATATCTCTAATTCTACTATATATCTCCCTTACCTTATCCCTAGGCGTAAATACTAACTTAAAAGCCTCTATTTTAAATACACTATTAGGAAGATTGAATAATAACTTCGCCTTTGAAGTAGGGTGTATAGTCTACCACCTAGAAGGACTAGGTAGTTTATCGCAAAACTTACTTTTTATAACTACTATTATACGTATAAGAGTAAACTCTCGATCTATAAAGAATTAGAGTAGTAATATAGAGGGTAGTTAGACTATTAGGTATCCTAGTAGTTAATACTTCCTATTCTTATTAGTAAAAGGGATTATAAGCGCCTAAATAGGTATTAGAAACTACTAGTAGACTACTAGGAATAGTATAGACTAATATATAAATCTTTAGATAAAATGATTTTCTAGATATCCTTAGTATATTTAATGTTTACTAGGTAAATATTAATACGTCAATTTAGTTCTTNCGGACTTGGTAACTATCTTATATTAGCGAACGAACACTACTTTTATACCTTAGTTTGTGAAGTAGTCTTTTAAGGTCTTTTATCTTATATTTTAATAATATACTTTACTTCTATCCTATTATACCTTCTAATCTGAGTTCCTATTGACGGCGGATAACAATATCTAGCCTTTGCCTTATTAGCGCTCTTCCTACTACACTTACTAGGTAGATATTCTATAAATTAGACGTACCTCTTAGAGCTAATAGGTACGACTTTTTTAAACTTACTTCGTATTAAGTTATATCTAAATAGTCTAGTTTGTATCTTATAATTTATAAAATTAAGAGCTCTAAAGAGCTATAGGTATATATAGTATAAATTTTAATAGATTATAAACCTTGATTTTAATTTTATTTTAAATAAAGTAATGTATACACTTAGAGCTTTCTCTATAGATATTCTAATTAATCTTTAGTTAAAAAGAGCTCAAAAAATCTTCTATATAATTGTTACTCATAGCATTCAGCGTAAATATACTAGGTATTTATATTGGAATGAAGATTTAATAAAATCTATGCTCTATAGTACAGACTTCTCTCGATATTTTGTCTTATTCTACTTTGTATGACCCAATCCTATTTTTCTTTACTAAAGTTACTGTTCGAGGAGAGCTAAAAAGGAGAAATTAGATTGAAATTTTGCAAGAGATAAGATAAAATATTATTAAGAATTATATCCTAAGAATCTTTCTTGTTTTGATTCGAATTTATTTAAATATCAATTTCATTTTTTACAATGGACTAGAGTGTTATTACTTAACATATTTTAATTTTTATATATAGTATAGTATAGATAATAATAGAGTCTATAAAAGAGTAGACCTAAATAGTCTATATATAAGGTTAACTAAGGATAAAATGAAGTTTATATTAGTTCTATACTAAAGAGCTTAGGGTAGAATATAGTATACTACTATTACTATATTACTAGCTTAGTAAGTAGTAAAGGAAATACTAGAGTATGAGGAAAAGTACAAGGTACTTAGGCTATAAGAACCTATTAAAACTACGAGTTCTATAAGAACCTATTAAAACTACGAGTTCTATAAGTTCTAGAGTACTCCTATATACCCTCTAGGATTTAAGTTTCTTACTATACGTAACTCTCTAGTTTATGAGTTCTATAAGTTCTAGTGTACTCCTATATAGTCTATATAGTCTACAAGTTCTACTAGTTCTATATAGTCTCAATAGTCTAGATGTATATATATCTGATACTGCCTAGGTATATCTAATACTATCTAGGGTATTTCTAATACTAAGCCTAATATCTTACAGCCTACGCCTACCCCTATTAAGGACTTTGGGCCTTTAAGAGTAAAACTAATAACCTAAGTAATTACTACTATTGCTATTAATAAGAGGGACTATAAACTAGAAAATAATACCTACACAAGAAAATATACGGTTTGGTACCTTAGCGCTGACAAAAAATATATATTTATATAATAGTCGTAAATTTAGCTAGGATGAAAAATAAACAATGTTAAAGTATTTAGACTTAAAAATTCACATTTTTCCGTACATTACTCTACAAACAATATGTATAGACTTGAAGANAATAGACGGAGGCGCTGGTAGTATACTAGTAGTATTAGCGTTAGTTAATTAGATAAGGAGATTAAGGACATTACTAGTTATATAAAGACAGATTTATTAGTAAGTATAATAAGTAGAAGTAGTATACTGATATACTATAGATTGCGTAGAATACGCGTTTATATAATACTAGCGCGCTAGCTTACTAGTATAATAGAGATTTTAAGGCCCGTACGTAGTTACTTACGTATTCTACTTTTTTTACCTTCTTACCCTACTAACTACTAGTCGACTACTAGGAAATTCATCTAGTCGATCCTTAGTTACCTAATTACTATTATAGTAGCAATTATACAGCCTATAAGCGTAGTAATACGCGTGATATCAAGCGTAAGGCTAATCAACTATCNATAATAGTTAGGCTCTATAGGTAGTAGTAGTATATTAAGAGGATCTATAGTATTTTCTTTATTACTAAAATCATCTAACCTATATATATCTGTAATCTCCGACCTATCTCCTTATTCTATTTATCCCGCTCGGTAGCTACTTTATCCTCTATTATATATATGTCCCTTCTTCCTCTTTATAGTAATCTAATATCTGCTATTTTATATCTACTATCTACTTATAGTTACTTACTATTAACGTACCTAACGCCCGTAAACTATATAACGTATTATCCGTATTAAATTATTGGAAGTTATNAATTACTTAACTCTTTATTATATAACTCTTCCTTACTTAACTCTTTATTATTAGGATCCCTAAGTCCGAAATCGATAATCTCGTTGAAGTCTAGTTTAATGAGGTTAGGATAGTTACCTTTAGATAATCTAAGTTTTATTAGAATATATTACTACTAGAGGACTACTAGGTTCTTACCGCCGACTATTAACCGCCTATTTATATTACGTAATTTAAGAATCCTATATAGGCTATAAGAAAGAATCCTAACTAGTAGAACTCTTTAGTTTCTTTATAGCTAAATACTCTACCTCTTCAAGTACGTGTTTACTCTTTATAAGCGTAAGGTTATAGCCGCTCTTACTTTAATAGTACGTACGTTTGTTGGCTATATAGGGATTAGTAGAGAGATTATATTCTAGTTTTAGTAGGGCTATAATAGACGGAGGCGCTGGTAGTATACTAGTAGTATTAGCGTTAGTTAATTAGATAAGGAGATTAAGGACATTACTAGTTATATAAAGACAGATTTATTAGTAAGTATAATAAGTAGAAGTAGTATACTGATATACTATAGATTGCGTAGAATACGCGTTTATATAATACTAGCGCGCTAGCTTACTAGTATAATAGAGATTTTAAGGCCCGTACGTAGTTACTTACGTATTCTACTTTTTTTACCTTCTTACCCTACTAACTACTAGTCGACTACTAGGAAATTCATCTAGTCGATCCTTAGTTACCTAATTACTATTATAGTAGCAATTATACAGCCTATAAGCGTAGTAATACGCGTGATATCAAGCGTAAGGCTAATCAACTATCAAAGAAGAATTTAATATTTCTATTATTACTAGAGACGGGTACTCTACCTACTTGTACCCCTATTAGTACCCTTTTTCGTAGTAGATCTAGTAGTCCTAGTCGTAATACTAGTCATTCTAATTATAATACTCTAATTCTACTACGCGACATCCTCCCTAGCGCCGATCCTTCTAATACTAACTACCCCGACGCTAATCTCCCTAACGCTTATCTCCTTAATACTAACCTTCTTAATACTACCTAAACTAACGCTACTTGATATAATACTACTCAACCTAATACCACTTAACCTAACGCTACCTAATAAGTTTCACTTCTTAATACTTATTAACTATTTCCAAACGCCGCCTAACTAGCCTAACGAGTTACTAAGAAGAAATCTTGTAGAAGAAGTCGTAGGAGAGGTACTAGGAGAAGTCGTAGATCTTCGACTACTATCCGTAGGTTAGCTTTAACTAGTAGAACCCTAGTAACGTACCTACTTAGATATAAGTCTACTCGTAAAACTATTATCCCTACTAGGGGTAGGAAGGGTCCTAGGTCTAGAAGGGGTAGAAGGGTTAGAAAGACTCTTAGTATATTATAATAGCCTAGGAAGGTTCATTGCTTTAACCTAAGAAATAAGTTATAATTATATATTATATATTTTCCCTAGTAGTATCCTAGAAGTCTCTAATATATTCTAGCCGTTACTCTACAAGAGACCTACTACTACTAGAAGTTAAGAAATCTTCTTATCCGAAGACTCCTATTCCAGAGACTTGTTTAAGAGATTACTTAAGACTATAAGAGTAATCTACAATTTTAAGCCTCTATAATCGAAGTAATGTAAAAGTCTATAGATTACTATCTTGGCCTTTTTAAAGGTAAGTTATCTCTTAATCTATTATTACTATACCGTACGAATAATTTGNACGCTGAAATCGGATTGATTCTAGCTAGCCTACAGCTCTCGCAATTTCGGCCGGAATGTGATGATCAATCAGAGAGAAAGGATTGCGCCCCTTATCTTTCTTGAGCTACAGCTACCTCAGTTTTCATCCTATCCCGGGAATTTTGGCACGGTTGGAAGCGTCTGGTTTTTAGGAATCTTTTGGTTTATTCGGATTTGTTTTTCGAGCGTTTTTGATGGAATGATTGTGTTTTTCCTTAAGAGTTTAAGTTTTGCCAGTGTCTGGACAATCATTCTATGCCTTTCTTACCACGTAGTATCCACGGATCTATTCCGTGGTATCTACGTGGTCCCGAGGCATGTTAGCCTTGCACGTGAACTTGCAGGCGAGTATATAGTCTAGTAACTTTGGTTACTAGAACCTCAAGACATTATATACACACAATAGATACAGGAATACCTTTTCAGGACCTTTATCTTGTGTATCCTCTTCACCTAATCGAGAACTATGCCTACCTAGAAGCAACGTTACTAGGACAATTGGTTTTATACCAACAAATACCTATTAAGTCCTACGAGGGAGACTCCCTCGTATCCCCTAATACTAGGGTCGCTAACGGGGCGGGTCTAAATAGGGGGGTCGGGTTCCGGGGTAGGGGGGTTAGGTTTTAAGGGTAGGTCCTAAGTATTTAGCCTAACCTAACCTACCCTACTAAGCCCTAAACCCCTCCTATTAAATTAGGGTAGGGTCTTGTAACCCAACCCGTTACAACCCGTATATAATACGATATACAATATACGTAGGACTTAGGACTCTCGTTAACTCTATAAAGAGTAATTCTCTAGTAGTCCGGCTTATTATATTATATTAGTCTTAAAATCTCTCTATTATTAATTAAAGAACTAAGAATATAAATTTCTAGTAGTTCTCTACTAGTTTAACTAAGTACGACGACCTCCGCTTCTTGTTATATAGCCCTAAATCTTATTACCGCCTTTATCTTCCGTATTATCTCTATCTTCCGCGTTATCTCTATCTAAATCTCTATCTCTAGCTCTATCTCTATCTTTGCTACGCCTACTATTAAGTATTACGTTAAGATTAGTATTACCTCTAGTAGGTATTAATTATATTAACCTCCCGCGCGCCCTCCTACGCCCTCGTCCTATACCCTAAGTAGTCCCTTAGGTCTACTAACTAGCTATAATACGACTACTAATACAATCTCTCGTACCCTTAACTAGTTAGAGCCGGTTATCTAATAAATCCTTATTATTATATTATAGCCTATTTAGTAACCTCTATAGTACACGACGTGTATACTCTATCGGTAGAAGTAGTATATTAAGAGGATCTATAGTATCCTCTCTATTACTAATATTATCTAACCTATATATATCCGTAATTATCCGACCTATCTCCTTATTCT